>JAWWLV010000144.1:25609014-25661790 GCA_035041135.1 Platyrinchus mystaceus
TGGATGTATCCTAGATGTGGGAGGTTAAGTACATACTCCAGAAAAGTGTCAGCTGCCCATGCTGGGTAGCTGTAGTATTTTTTAAATATCTGATTATGTTGGCTACAGTCAAAGTCAGGCCACCAGTCAGATGAGATATGGCTGTTCTTATGTGTACATATATACATGTGTGTAAATGGAAGAAGCAGGTAGGGTAAAAGGCTCTTTCTATAACTCAATACAGAACAGGAATGGTGACTGGCTTCTGATCTTGAGCTGCCTGCCAGGTATGGTTTTCACTCTGGGACTCAGTGTATAGGTTTGCCTTGATACTCTACTTGCCTGTGATGCTACTGCTTCAAAGAGGTCTCAAGAGGGCCTGGACTGAGCTGGGAGCAAAGCTTCTTTGCCTGTGAGAGGTTTAAGAAAGTCAGATGTCTTTTTGTTTCAGTTATTCAAGGTAAAAGTTGTGCATGGGTCACCTTTCATGCATAAGAGTAAAAAGGCTGTTTTTTGTTTTCCACCCACTTATAGGATTTTAATGATGATTTCCTTGTCATCCTCCACCCAAATGAATCATGTGGGAAGTCACTTGGGAGAGTCAGAAGCAAACCAGGTGCAGACACTATCTATTCTTGGCATCTCTTATGTACATACATTCATATATGTACAAATATAAACAGAAGGAGATGCTGGAGAGCAAATTAGCTTTGAACTGTCTGCCTGTTTTGGGGGAAAACATGATTCTTCATTCCAAATATGTCTTGGCAGCATTGTTAAGGATGCATTTTATGTGTGAACCTTATGCCATATTCTATACATAACACAGACGTGGCTTTCCAGAAGCCTCTTCTTACAGGCAATGGGCTGCAGGCTACGTCATCTCCCAGGTGCATTGCTTAATGCTAATCTTCTGAAATGCAAAGATCACACATGCTTGACACATCCCTGTGTGCAAAAAAATCACCCCCTGAATCCAAACAAATACCTGTAAATAGCTGCAAATATAAGTTAATTTGTCATCTGCAGCCCCAGTGCAATTATAGCATACAAGTCAGACAGAATCAAAATAACTCTGAAGTCTCAACCACCACGGAATCCTGAGCTCAAGCCAAGTCTCCTTCCTGTGCCTGCCTTCATTGTGTGTGTTCAAGTATAAGACTGAGCATTGTTAAAAGAGCTTCTGAAAGACAAACGTGCAGGGTCTTTTTTCCCCGAAATACAGCCATAGTCTTGCAAAATGTCATACTTCAGGGAGCTTGAGCCACTCTCTGGAATTGCCATCCTTCACGGGACTTTTAAAGGAAGACCTTTTGATCCCATTTTGTAGAGCAGATAAGCATCTATTCAGTCTCATTTGGCTTACAGCAGCAGACAGATATGTCCTGTATTTTGCAGCCATTCTAGGCAGCACATTTTAAACTAGATCTTATAATATGAAATGCAGAAAGAGTACCGTAATTCCGTTTTTGCGGTAACTGCCAATGTTTTTAACAAGAAGTTTCCTCAAGAGGCTTCCAGATTTAGTCTGGGATAAAGGTTCTGGGTAGTGTGTCTGTCTTCCAAGGGAGAAGGAGAGGTTTGTACAATGTACTAATTTGTTTTTCTATTCAAATTAAAATGCTGCTTTATAACCCAATCGAAGAAAGAAACGGCACCACCCAGCAAATAAACTTTGCTGAAAATGTTCCCACTCTGCTTTCAGAAGTCAATGGAGTATGTTGATGCCAGAGTACTTAGCTTGCTTAAGTCAATATGGCAACCAGAGAGATGGCAGGAAACGAGAGGTGTCTTCCATCACTGAGTGCAAACTGGTCTATTGCAAAAGGAACTTCAGCAGCCCTTTTGTGATTTCCTGGGCTAAATGTCCTCTGACACTGGTGAGAAAGCAACTTCATATGGAGCTGAGTTCTTCTTCACAGCAGTATATTTTCAACACATGGAACCATTTTAAGCCCATTTTATCAAGTCCTTTTTTTTTCCCCAAGTACACATATCCATTAGTGCCTACTTCACTTGTAAAGGTACAAAATAGATATGAGGGTGCATTTTGCCCACTGAGTCAAAATGGATGTATTATCCCTGCTCATTAGTGAGGTAAGCCATTGTTAATGCCTGCAGAAGCTTTCCAAGCTCAATTAAGTTGTAGCACTGTAAAACAAATGTTTGCAATAGGGCAAACTTCTTCAGCTCACATCCGGCCAAAACCGACAGCGAGTAGTCGGCAGGCTGCCCATATTTAATTACATTATGCTCTGCCTCCAGTGTACCACAGGCCTCTGGAGGCAATCCAGGGCCATATATATCTTGTTTATATTTGCTTGTAATTTTTAATGATTGATTGAATTTTTGGAAAATCATTATGGTTAAAATGCCAAAGCTTTGTAAATAGATGTGTTAAGACTCTGTGCCTTGGCTTTAATGAGTTGCACTTTGGTAAAACTGCCATGGAAGAAGAGGGAGAAGAGGTTCCTGTCATTTATAGCAACGCCAATTCAATATGCTTTGTTTCCTTAGTCACCAGGTCTTGTTTTTATGTGATTTCAGTGGATGTTGTTCAAAGTTTAGCTGATTTGAGAGCAGGATCACATTAGGCCTATGAAGGTTTGAGGGAAAGATGAATGACTTACATGTTCCAAGGGAGTGACAGGCTGATGGAGACAATTCAGACTGTGGAACTGTGTTGCTACTGACTCCAGATATCTCTCCTTCTCGGTCTTGTTCTGCTCCCAAATCAGCGCAAAAACTGTCAAAACTAAGATCTCTGATTGAGGATTCCCAGTGACCACCATGTTCAGATCCTATTTATTTCCTTGTGATGAAAACAGTAGAATTTTGGAAACTGGTTCCTGAGCTACTGACTTACCTGTGTGTACAGAATGAGGTCAGCAGCTGAGAGCGATAACCTGGATGGGCACTCCAGGCTACCTTGTCAGTGAGATGTGTGTAATAAAGGAGTAAAGAGAAGAAAGAATTATTGAGTGGTAACTCAGCCATAGTGATCTTGGAGTCTGCTTCCCAAAAAGTATTTATTGGTCCTTCACGGATGACTCAGCAGAGAGATTCAAAACTAGACTTGCATACATGTTGGAGTCTTTTTTTGCTGAATATGGGATCTCCAAATGCAAAGCTCTGGATAAGTAGCCTCTGGCTAATGATGCCATTGCAACTTGACAGAAGTCATGTGCAGTTAAGTATCATGGAATAGATTGGGATTGCATTATCATCATTATTTGGAACATAAAGCTTTAAAAATCAAAAGTTGGAAAAAATACTGATTTTTGTTTTCCTCCTTAGCCATTTTGAGGATAAAATTTATGGTATGGTCTTAGTGGATAAATCTATGAAAATGTCTTCCTTCTGCATGTCCAAATCCAGTAACAGAGTGCACATACTTGCATGCGGAGTCACCCAAATCACATGCACTGGTGTGCTGCTCTGTGAACATCACCACCTGTCTGCAGAAAATACAAGCTCCTTGAACGATGTGTCCTTTGTAACTACCCAAAATAGTCTTGCTGTATTTGCATCCTCTCACAGATTAAATTATCAAAAGCAGTTAATAAACCAGGGAAAAGCAATGCCTGGCAGGTTGTTATATATCTGGATGGGTAACTCTGTGCTAGAAGGACAAGAATTTCTGAAACAAAGTTTGCCAAAAAAAAAGGCTTTTAAGTCTTCAACTGGAATTTGCCTCTGAAGAGCTCTTAAAAATGAAGGTATATAATGATTTTGAAATAAAATTTCCAAAGTTGTACATCATTTTGTTTATGAGTAGCCTGAGGGAGAGAAATTCAATAATCCCTTTCTGGGTTTCTCAGATTACCAGAATTTCATCATACGTAATAAGAAAATTATTTTGTATTAAATATAAAAGGTGGTTTTCAACAGTTAGAACTTGCTATAATTTTATTATGCTATAACTTTAAAATTTTATTGTGTGTGTGTAAGATTTCCATACTTGTCTTTTCTTAGACAAAGGAATTTGATGTTGTTGGTAATATGTATTATAGTGCCATAGCATCATGTGATGCTTGCCAGGATCAGAGCACTGTATGTTGGTGCAAAAGAAACAGAAAAATGCACTCTCAGCCTTACCTGAAGTCTGCCTGCCAGTTTGGTTTTGTCTGTCTTTCTTACAGGTAGTTGTTGGTGAGGCACTGTACCCTGTACAGGGGGTCAACTTTGGCTGAATTCTATGTCAGCTTTCTGAGCAGGCTTCAGTAGGACTCTGAATGACATTTGGTCCATGAACTGATCCACTGCACAGAGACAGATTTTACTTCTTGAGCGTCAGCAAGTGTTCAATTGTAAGCAGTGATTGTGTGTTACTGACTTCAAAGAGATCCTGAGGTCAGTCAGAACTAAGTTTATTTAGAATTAAGTGTAATGGCATGCCCTAATAAGAGTTGCAGAGAATATTTATTTAATAATTTTATTTATTTATTTATTTATTTATTTATTTATTTAAATTAATCCCAACAGTTTGAACAAAAGTAAACCCCCGAAAGAGGTTGTGCATGTCCTTGAAAAAAAGGCTTCTGGAGTTTTAAACTCTGCCCAGGTACTACAGCAATACTATATGCAGACAGACAGGCAAGTGGGGGCATGTGCTGGCAAATGGGAAGATGGCAGTAAAACAAAGTAAAACAACCAAGGGTAAACTCACCTCCTTGAAAAGGTGAAAAGTGAATATAAACTATATTGTGCAATTAATCCTCCATTATATAATTTGTTCTTGCTTCTAAATGGAGTTTTTCCAGCTGCCCTTCAGTATATTATTATTTATGTTCTTATGCTGTTCCATGTTTATCAACTGATCAAGCTTTCTAGAATTCAAAATGAATCTCTTAAAACCTTGACTCAGAGGAAGCTGAGTGTCTAGAAAGGATTTGGGATCTTATTTTAGTTATCCAAAGGTCAGCAGGCAGAGAAGAGAAATTTCTACAACTTTGAAGTAACTTCTGCAAGTGCAAAAGTTTTTGGGGATATATGTATGTCTTGGGTACAGAGATACTCCAGCTGACTTGCTGTGTGTGCTAACTGCCAGCAGGACCATGCACAGTGGAGTGAGACCAGTTTTGGCTTTATAGGTCATATTTTACCATAGTTATGACTACTGAGCCTGAGTTATTGATCCTTGAGATCTCTCAAGAGAAGAGTGTCTGCCTATGGCTCATATGTATCACCACCAAAGTATGTGGACATGTGTGCACAGGGTAAACCAGATTTAGCTGAATTTGCTAAAGAAACTATGAGTCGAGCTTATTCACAAGTAGGTATGTTTTGGTCTAGAAACAGCTAATATGTGGCAACGATACCTGTCTCAAAGTTCTCAAATTCTACCTTGACAAGATTTCAGGATAAAAAAAAAAGTTGTGTGTATCCAGCAGAGCTACACATTTTGTCCTAGATTTGTGGACCATGGTGCATCTGGACCTTCATTCATATGGCTGGGATACAGGTTTGAATGCAGCATAAGGCAGGAGGCTAGGGTGAAATATTTAGTACCTCTGCATGTCATTGCTTTGTATATGCTGGTCAGGTATCTTCAGTAACCACTGTTTCTTGAGAAACTGCATCCTAAGTCAGAGAGACACTTTTTACACTCTGAAACCCACTGCGACTATACTGTTGAAAATACTGTGAACTGGGGTTTGTTCTTACTCTTAATGTGCTCTGTCCCCCCCCCTCCCCCCTTTAATCTGCAATAGATTTGTGGCAATAGATTTGTTTTTAGGACCAGTGCTCCAGCTGGGACAAATAAAACAAACAGAGGTCAAGTGACTAATTCATACCCAAACAGTGCACCAGCCCTTCAGCTAGGCTTTTAGAATGAGCTTAATGATTTTTAACTCCTTGCTGTAGCTGCTGCTTTGAACAGTTCCCAGCAGGCTGGCTGTCAGGTCCATCAAGCTACTAAGGACAATAACTGGCCTGTTCCTTGGTGTTGCAACTATCATACTACAAATTACCATAAGCCCAGGGAAAAACATCGGTGTATGGACAAGTATAGTACACAATTCTGCATGTGCCTGTCCTACAAATGATACTGGTGTCAGCATTCAGAGGACATGCTGCCTGCAATTAGTCTTCAGAGAAGTGGAGTCTGCTCTATATATGGTGACTGTATGACTGATCCTTGAAACTGAGGTGGTTAGCAGAAGGATATAGTGACACATTCAGAAGGAAAATAGGTACTGCCTGATAAGCTGTTCTTTGCAACCACAGAGGCCTGTGATAGGAGCAAGGAGGCAGAACTGAAGCATTAGAGTGCTAGACAGCCGACTAAAGCTGATGTTGTTTCAATTAGAGTTGAGAAGACAATGGCCCTGTACATCGCCTTGCCTTTGTCCCTTCTGCAGGAGCCTAGGGCTTTTTTCCATGCTCTTCTTGGAGTTCATGTCTCCCTCTTCTAGACATGGCTAACTGGAAGGGCTAGGGATGAACAAAAACTTCTTCCCCTTGTAATGCTGCTTGTTTCTTTCAACGCAGGCTATTCCCTGCCTGCTCCTCACAATGAGCTCAGTGCTCCAAGGGGAATGAGAAGGCACTAGCAGGCTTCTCCCAATTTGGCCAGCTGCACAGGGAGACAGAGACGATCTTTCACCAGGATTAGTAACTGGGAGGCCTTTGAAGGGAAAATGCCCATAACAGGAGGGCCTTCTACATGACTCCCACCAGAGGGTTAGGACTAAATGACACAGCCTTGTCCGTAGCAACTTGTCTGTTCCAGTTTTATGTGACTCAACAATAGAGTTTCCACTGTTTCCCTTGCAAGACTCAAAAGAAAGCAGGTCTTACAGACCAGATAACCCTTCCTTATTCATGTGGAATAATCCCACTAAGTAGTCATTCATGGGTAAAGCAAAGAGAAGCTGTCCCTAAAACAGCTTTCTGCATATATTTGAGCCAGTGGATTCCTGCTTGTACACTGTTGTGCTTGTGGAGCAGAACACAGATTAGGAGCAGTCTGGGGTACACGAATTTAATTTCTCAGCAATAGAAGCAAAACACCACCACAAACAACTCTCCCTGTCCTCCCTGCCCCCTCCTCCCCCAGCCCCATCTTTCTGGGTTTTGCTTGAATGGAAAAGTAGAGAAACAGGTCATGGCAGGAGTTGTGCTTACACAAACAAGGAACAGCATCCCCCACATATAACACAACAACCTCTACTAGGTGTTTCAGACTGTATGAAATCTTGAAGCCCTGTGTGCATGTTTTAGGTAATATAACCATCTGAAGGGAACAAATTCAGCTTTTCTGTCACTTGCACTCTTATCTTGGGAGTGGTGAGGTCTGTGACTCATTATGAACCCTCAGCAAGAAAGAAGTATTACGCAATTAAGTAACGGTTTTGCTGAGCTTGGACTATCAGGTTGTGAATGCAACAATGGTCCCAGGCTCTGGAGAGAGGCCCCTGAAGTGCTGAAAGACAGGTGTCTTTTCAAGGAGTCGACACAGCAGTTCCAACTTCTCCTTTGGCAATCTGCACTTCAAATGAGTCAAGTCCAGTGGCCTTGATAACAGGAGGGACTGCCTTTGGCACAGCTCCGTAGCTTTGAGCAAATATGCTCTAACATACACTGCAAACAGATGCCAGGTAGATGATATCAGAGATGAAACCAAAACCTGTTCCTGCTTGTATTGCAATCCTTCAGATTGATTGGGGTTGCGATGAGTGAGGCATGGTTTGATAACTTGTCCAATGGGACAGCTTCAGGGAGCTGTGTGCAGTAGTCAGATGAGGAGTGACACGCAGAACAATGAGGAACCCTGCAAGCCTCATCAGCCAGTCTCCCTGAATAACAGCTTGAAAGGATTAAATCTTTGGCTGGTTGCACCTTACATTCAACCAGACCATGTGCCTAGAGACAGCACAGCATGATGGTGACAGCTCAAATTAGTGTGCTTTTGGTGAAGTTCTTAAAATCACCAGAGTTAAAAGGAGATCCTAGGGTCAGATGTGACAGTATCCAAGAGTCTGTTAAGTTTCATAGTTGATAAAGAGCAGAGACAGTTGCACTAGCTGTTTGTGAGGAGAGTAAAATCACCTCAGGCCTTCTCCAGATAAAGTTTAAAATGATTTCCAAGAAACCGATTAGTGTAGTCAGTATGGGATTTGGATCAGGATTTCTTTGGCATTTTCAAAAGAAACAGTATTGGAGATTTTGTTTATGTCCAGAATCTTGACAAGTGGTTAACTGCTTTAGGACTTTTCAGCTGGTCTCACTTCTGGGAGATCAGATACAACGCCAGCACTTCCATGGACGTGGTTTTTTTGGACATGGTAAATTAAGATAGCAAAAGTGTCAGCTAGTTTGCTTGAGAATAATGAGATCGTGTCCCCATGCATTATGAGCAAGCAGCTTTTTTTGTCATGTTAAAAATGGATTGAACGTCTTGGACAATTTCTTGGCTGGCTGTTCTCTGATGTCAGTGGGAAACACAGGGCACCATTGATTCTTTGACAGTCAGTCTTGCTACATGGTCAGCATGAACAGACAACCCAAGGAAACATGCCAGCAGCAAAGCTTGCAGTGACAGTGAAGCAGCACACTCTGGGACCACATCTGCAGCAGCAGGTTGCTTGGAACACTTGTGTTAGAAGTTCTTACTGGCTTGCAAAAACGATAAGGTTCAGCAAAGTATTTAACTTCTAGGGTCGTATGGATTTAACTAAGAGTGTTTTAAGAGAATCAGAGGAGTGACCTGTGGTTTACATAAACCTCACGTGGACAACTGTGTATGTTAAAATTTTGATTCCTGCAACAGTAGGAAATGCTTCTCTGTAAGTCATGTACACTTTTATCTTTTGCTATTAAATTCCTTGAATGAAGCATTAGGGGCTTCATTCCTTGACAGAAGTACATTAAGGCAGTAATACAGCTTCTCACAAATAACCAGAAGTGATATCTGTTTCTGTGAATTACCACAGAGTTGAATGTGATTTGTCCAATAATTTTGGATGCCTCTATGTCCTGGCAAGTCTATTACCATGAAAATCCTATGGAGAAAAGGTCATGAAGTTCAGCAGTTCATTCCTTTTTCTGTGGTAGAAAGCTATGCTAGAAGCTGAGCTATCCAAGGAATGCCTGTCTGTGTTTTGGCACAGAGGCTTAATGGATTGTTCCTATCAGTACCTGTGACACTGATGTCAGCTGCAATGCTGCAACAGTCTGAGAAGGATGGCACTAGACCCAGCAATTTTGCATTTTCTCTTTATAACTTAGATACTCAGTTTCTTAACAATCTCCAGAGTTTTTCAGAAACATTTGACTGACAGACCCATGCATGTACAACCCCAGGCAGTAACATTGCTGAAGAATATCTGGAAAGCAGAATTTTCAGAATTCATTGCAAAATTATTGATGCAGCAGAAATTCCGGATTGGAGATGCCAGACTCCCCACCAAGCTTGTAGAGTCAGTCTTAAGAAATACGATCACACTGATAAGAGTACATGGACAAATTTGATCCACTGAAATAGAATCAGTGTGGCCACTGGAAGAGGAAGTCTAATAGCATTCTGAAGAGTGTCAGTAAGTCTGTGGATAAAAGGGATCCAGCAGACATGTTATGCTAGGATTTTCAGAAGATCCTTGATGTTCCACACCCCAACATTTTAAAGACATTAAATTGCTGTGGGGTTAGAGAAAAATTTCATTTTCAAACTGAAAGCTGATTAAGGGTGAGGAAGCTACTTAGTGGCCACTTTTTCATGATGGAGGAAAGTCATCAGTAGCATCCTTTTGGGGTTGCTACTGGGACCGTTTTGATTCTGAAACATCATCAGTGACAGAATAGGGAGTGAAGAGTAAAATCTATAATATTTGGGTGAGCGGTTTGAGGAAATAAAATGCTATGCCGATGGTGAACATTCAAAGAACCTCTTAAAACTGAACAAATGAAAAGGTGATGGATACACTTCACTTTAGGTAAATGAGAGCTTATTAGTTTAGGAAAAAGTGATCTTAACCAGGCTATGCTGTACTGGACTCTGAACTGTATGTTATCACTTACATAAAAGAAATCTTGAAGTCATTACCAGTGATTCCCTGAAATTCTTGGCTTAATGTGCTGAAGCAGATAAAAAGCCAACAAAGTCATGAACATCAGCAGGAGTGATATTGTGAATGAGACTACCATTTTGTGTCTGTGTAAAACTGGCATGTCCACATCTTAAGTGTTGGACACAGCTTTATTCTCTGTATCTGAAGAATCATATAGAGGAGATAGAAAATACCTAGAGGAAGATAGCTAAAATGATTAAGGCAATAGAGCAATTATCTTACAATGCAGAGACTCCTCAGGTTGGAAACAAAAAGGCTGAAGGGGGATACGATTTAGGTCTGTATCCCATGAAGGTGATGTATAAACTAAATGATGAGCTTTTACTCAGTATGTCCTGTAATACTAAAACTAGAGAGCACTTTGTGAAACTAATAGGAGATCATTTAAAAGACATAAAGTAATCCTTGATAAGGTAGGAAATGAACTTTTGGACTTTCTTACCCAGGATGTTTGGGAGGCACAGTGTCAGCAGGTTAAAAAAGTTATTAGACAGACTCAGAGGTAAGATGTCTATAAACAGATATTAAAGGGAACAAGCAAGGATATATACACCCTCTAGCACTAATATCACTGCGGTTCCTGAACAGATAAAGGTAAAGGGACCACAGAAAGGGGTCTCCCTAGATAGCATCACTTGATCTCCCATGGTGCCCTTGTCAATGATCAGCTATTTGTGTGCTTGAGTGGGTCTAATTTCATGACAGGCTTTCCCTCAGCAATAACACTCTATGGCAAATTTATGGCAGATGCTGATATATGTGTTAAGATTGGTGTTAGTGCACTTATGACTACCACATGCTGCATGACACCAATTGCCTTATAACTTGGTACAACTGTTACAGTATGTTTCTTTGTGGGGTTTTCTTTGGGGCTTCTTTTCCAGTGAGATGCTCAAGCTCTTTGTCAGGCTTTGGATGAAGGGAAAGAGATGTTCTGTACAGACCAGCACAGTCATGATACTGTAGCAGAACAGTGCTAGTCCCCATTTCCAGAAATTACTTGAGTGAAATAAAGTTTTTTCTAAGGGGCTCTTGAATACAAGGAGATTCTTGATACAGGAATTACTCTTTGAACAGACCCATAGTAAAAACTTAAACCTTGTAAATTCCAGAGGCATCACTATTGTGACCCCAGTAGTCTCAGGAGGTAGGACAGGGTGGTATTGACCCTACTATACAGGCTGATGCAAAAATGAAGGATTTAAGGTGTCTCCATTGGCAATTGTCACCTCTCAGCTGGATCTGACTTACTTTTTGCAGCTTTTTTAACCAATACCCGTCACTGCTATGGTCATGAATCCTCATCTTCTTGGTGAAGAAAAAAGGAATAATTGTTACCCTTGGATCATCAGGCTTCTGTGTTTCCCATGGTTCTTTTTTCTTTCCAAAAATGATTCTCACTGTCTTGGAATGAGTGTCTTGCTAAATAAAGACTACCACAGATGTTGTCCACAGCCTCAGCAGAGACTTGGGTTTTTGCTCTTGGCTGGTGATACTGATGTGAACTTCCCCAAAGTTCCAGTGAGTTTGTCAAGGACAACTGTGATGACAAAATGTGTTTGTAGGGATTTCCAATATATAAATCTCCTTTATATATATTTGCATTCATTCGGTGCAACAGACCTTTTCCTGGGTGACTGTCAAATAAATCATAGAATCATAGAATGGTTTAGGTTGGAAGGGACCCTAAAAATCATTTAGTTCTAACCCCCATGCTTTTGGTAGGGACAGCTTCCACTAGACTAGGTTGCACTAAGGAAGGAGATTCAAAAATGTCCCTCCATTTCATCTTGCCATCTCCAGAGGAGACAATTTCTCACCAAGCTGCTGAAGTTTCATTGTTCATATATATGATGTAGTACGATAGGCTACATAGGTAACAACAGCCTCGTCAGCTTTCTGATTTTGCTTGTGAAATTGAAATTGAAATTGTGGCCAATGACTGATATAGTAGGCAACAATTGTGCCTTCAGCAAGACTACAGTTTTGCTGTTTTTCTCCCTGTGAGGCAAAGCAAGAACTATGAGAAATATTATGAGGACAAATGTCTTAGTCCCATAGAACTACAAAGGGAATAGTCTGTTTCTGATTTGGTCTGTCTATCTTGTTGGCTTCAAGATGATGTAAAAGTCATGCATAAGAATCTCATGATACATCTTGAATTCCTCAGTCTATCCCAGAGTTGTTGTCTCAAATTGCTGTCTCAAAAAAATAGGAGGGCACAATCATTTGTATCCTGCAGTGGCAGAGCTTTTTGTGCTTACTGGTTGAAGACTCCTTTCACCTCTCAGTGGCTCCAGAAGTCTTGCTGCTTATTCCTATCCCTTAGCAGGATCCAGTCCTGATGATCAGAAATTTGATGGCTTATTTATGGAAAAGAGTGCACAGACTTGAAGCAGCAAGCAGACATAACTTTTTCATTGACAGCACTATGAGTTACAGCAGTGAATGAATGGCTGTCCTGCATTCCCCTGGCTGTTGCTGGATGACGAAAGAGAAGAAGGAACAGAATACAACATGATTTTTTTCCCCTTTGGTATAAATCAGAAAAAGAGCACCTCAGATAGAAAGGGATTAACGCTACATAAAATTGAGGTGCTCGTATGTGTATCTTACCTGAAGGGAACGTGGAAAGTCTGTGCACCAAGGAATTGACTATTGCTTCTTTGAAACTAGAGCAATTCAAGTGTGAGCCTGCTTGAAATGCCTGTTGGAAACCTATTTCTAACTAGAAGCATTTAGAGATAATTTTTCACGTTGATATTCACCATCAAGAGCCAGAGCTGAGAGAGAGAAAGATTTTAACCTCTCACCTTCCAGAGGGAAGTCCAAAAGAGAGAAGGAAACTGCCAGGATCAGCGTTTCCATGAACGAAAGAGGAATCTACCTTGGACTTCTGTTGTTTTCTTTCAGCCACAAAACTGGGATGGAGCAAAAGCAGGAAAACCTCTGCATGTAAATGTGAGGTGGAGGGGTTTGATTCCTGCTTAGTATAGGAGATCAATCCAGCAACATATGGCTACCAATCTAGTTATCTTCAAATAGTGAGAGGAAATCCATTAAACAGAATAAAAGCTACTGTGAAAATACAGGTGATGAGGAACAACCACTTCTGGGCTTTGCTCCTTAGAAAAAACCACAGGAGTGACTTTACTTACTGACTATCTAGACTGTCTAACCATCTTTCCATACTGATAAGCTGGTGCATAGAAAAAGTGTGGGGGATGATGCTGACAGAGGAAATAGAAGCAAAAAATGCACACACTTTATTTATGCAGAAAGAGCAGGCCCTCACAGCTACAAAACAGGATAATTGTTTAATTTAATGGGAAATTGTGGGAGAGAATGCTTATTGAGGTAAATTGCCACTGGGGGAACAAATTTAGAAATTTCTTGACTTAAGTGCTTTGCAAGTCTGGCTGATGCTGAAATACAGCTCTGGAGTCTAATTTGAAGATACCCATTTATCTTGACCTGAACAAAGAGTTACCAGACTATACCTAAAGTGCCTGAAGAAAAGCCTTGGGGAAGCTAGTATGCGTTAGTTTTAGGTAGTGTGGGTTTACAGCAGGATGTGACAGCCATTTCTGGTTTGCACCTGAAAGTTGTCAGGTGCTCTCCTCCCAAATATCCACAAAGTCCTTTCTTCAGCTTTTGTCCCTGATGCATTTCCCAAGTGCTAGGAGGAAACTGTGTTTAGACAGGGTAAGAGTTTCAGTCTCCCCCACTCCTGTGAGTTTTTTTTAAAGGAAGACATGTCAGGGAAGTTCCCAGTAGCTCACTGTAATGATTTTTATCCAATGTCTAATGGAGTTTGTTTATTCTAAGCTGGATTACTTTCATCTGCTTAAAGGATGTAATAAAACTCCTTAAAATTATTATGGTAGCATCCACCTTGATTAGCTTTTGGCAAGTAGTACTGCCCGTTGTCACACGGACACCCCCACCTAATTATGCCCCTCCATAAACAGTACAATATTTGGTCATTAAAGCCACAAGAAACGTCTCATATTACTCAAATAAGACGGTACTTTCCATTTTAGTTTACCTCAGGCAAATTAAACAGGCCCCCTTGAAACAGTGACAAGAAGAGTTATAGGAGCTTAGCACCAGACACCAATTACGATTTGAGAACTAAATGCCGTAATTAATAAGACGTATACTTTAATCTAAAGCAACTCAACTATGTGGCTGGATAAAGAAAAAAGGTAATGGTAAACTCTGTAATTATAATAAATCAGTGTACTGAGAAAGCGTGTACCCTTGAGGTATATTCTTTTATTTTGCAATTAACTTTCAAGTGTTTTGCTTAATAACACCCTCTTCCACACACATATAAAAAAACTTTCTTGCACTCTCATATTCCCCAGCTCTCTGAATAAGTATTCATTTCCATGGATACTTTTTCTCCTGTCAGGGGGTGGTAGGTGTGCCAGTGGCTGTGCATGGCAGTTTTCCCCCTCACTGTGGGCTTCTTGAGTGTACTCCATGATGGCCCACTTTTGCCTTTGCGAACGGCAGCAGGAGGAGTATTTAAGGATGCTCCTTGGAGCAGAGCTGGAGCAGCGCTGAGTGCTTTTGAAACTTCTCTAGCATAAAGGAAGCTTCAAAGAAACACAATTTCTTACTAATCTATAAGTAATGTGTATTTGTATACTTGGGTTTACATTACTGTCTGATAAATAAAATCGTGCGTCTTCTATTTTTCCTTTAATGTATTTAAAGGACATCCTAATGCATTCTTTCAAGAGCCTTATTTATACAAAGCTCTGCTTTTGCCATATTTCTGCCATGTGCAATAGACCTCTAGATGTATTAACCACCTTGAATTTCTCCATGCTGTTGCTAACAAAGATAGGTGAATGTTCCCTTGCTTTTTAAGACAGAACAGTAGCCTCTACTAATTTAGAAAATTACGTGCCAGAACCAGACAAGTGAAGAGGAAAGAAGAAGGGACTGTTAAAAGTGAAGCTTTGTGAGTATAAGATGAATGTGTCAAGGTTAAAGTATTCCTCTAATCCCAGAGTGAGGAAGGAAAGCTGTAGCTAATAAAGTCCATCCATGCAGTTTTATTCACTTGCATGCACTTTACACAAAGGAAGAGGGTAGAGTCCAGAGACCAATTACAAATCACTCGTCTGATTCTTTTAATCCCTTTATTTCCATAGCTGATCAAAATAAAGATTTAGTTTTTTCCTTTGTCTAAGGAAAATAAAAATCCTAAATTTATCTGCAATACATTGTTTTCTGTTATTGACATGCAACCTCATATTTTATTCTGAAGCTTTTTGGTTGCTCTGGCTATCAGTTTCTCATGGCTACACATGGGTCCAGATTTGTGTTTGTTCAGCATGGGTTTTTTGCTATTTTGACATAGTTTGGGAAAAATTGGGACCATAAAGCTCAATTCTACTTTAGATTGACCCCTAGCAATTCCCACTGGAACCAGTGCCTGGAAACTGGAAGGACAAGCATATTCCCAGCAGCAGACAGAACTGATTCCTTAGTACTTTCTGGTTATGCAAATGTATTTCTGTTTTCAAAATACTGTAATTTTTTTATAAAAGTTTGGACATGAATTATGATACAGCTGCACCCAGTTTCAGCTGCAGACAATCAGAGACAGCATGAAGGACTCGTGGTAGAGCAAGAGCAGAGGAGGTCGCTGCATTTCTGAGGATTCACCTTCAACAGATCATGTATTTCGGAAGGATACATGGGAACTGTGCAGGGCAAGGCAGGGATGATCCCCCTCCTCCTAAGGGTGTTTCAGCTATTACTGGTCATCAAGGAATGCAGTGAATGACTCAGAAGCTCAAAGTAGTTTATTCAGCACCACAATGAAGGACAGAGAAGGTTAACAAAAAACCCTCAGCTTAAGGGAGTATGAGCGCAAAAGTCTGCAAAGGCCTTAGTGTATGTATTAGTGTTTGGACATAGACATTTATAAAAAAAGCTCCTCTATTGAGTGTGAAAAGATGGAGCACTTAGTTGAACCTCTCACTTATTAAGGATACGTAATATTATTCTCTGTTTTAGAAATTTGCTCTCTGTGTTTCATTGGTCCTTTGATTTCTTAAAGTATATTTTGTTCTACCCAAGCCTAATTAATAGCCTGTATTATCCCTCAGTAGTGCAGTGTGAGTGAACATGACAGTTACTTCTGGCACTCAGTGTGGTAGAACATGTATTTTATTATCTTAATCATGACACTCCAGATGCAAGAAATGCCCCACATCAATGAAGAGAGCTTCAGCCCAAGTCTGCTTTGCAGGTGCTAACTCTGCAAGCTCTTTCTGCTCCTTATCATTCATTCCCTCCCTGTTGTTCTTTCACTCCGAGGCTGTGTGTCTAATGCTGCTCCACAGCAATGAGAATAAAGTGGGTGCCTGCAAGACAACAAACCCTGAAGTCTGACTGTTGCACTGCTGATGATAAGATGTAAGCTAAGATTGCATAACTCTTCCAGCAAAGAAGTCTAGCTGCGAGTGAGATACTCTGAGCAAAGCTCATGGGGTTTGATTCTGTCTTCAGATAGGGAGAGCCCCAGTGATGCGGAGTATCTTATCAGATCAACCACCTGATTTTACAAGATTTGCAGAATGCTGTGCCCGTGAGCTAAGGCAGATGCTGAGCACTGGGTATACGTTCACTTTCATTCAGTGGTGGTGTAATTTCTTAGCACCTTGTGCTGTCACTCAGAAACTGTGCCTCCTCTTAGAGGGACTCACTGTAGTACGACACCAGTCTCCACCTCTGACTGGGCTCTGTTGAGAATTTTCTATCAAGAATTACCCAAATGATGTAAATTAGCAAGAAAAAGACAGGGCCTGTTTGAATGTCATAGAAGAAATTCAGGTTGCAAAAAGTTTGTACTCACACTGAAGTCATGCAGTGCCCAGGTGACTGCTCTGGGCTGATGTACTTAGTACAACTTGCTTTACATGGCCAGGAACAGAGAATAAATGATTACTTAAGTGATGTGTGTATGGAGTTAATGAGAAGCAGTGAATGCTACTTAAAGCTACTGTGCCATGGTTTGCTCAAATATCTGGAGAATCATCCGTATTTACCCGCCTTTTTGCTGTTTCTCTCTGCAGTACCGTATTAACCCAAAGGAACTGTGAGCCTAGTCCACTGACTGAATTGGGTCTGCAGGAGTTGTCAGCACTATTGAGCTTAATCCATTTGTATAAGAGTATTGAATAACTTTGCTAACTTCTTTACTCTTCACTGTTGCCTGGGTTTTCACACTTCTGTGACAAGTATGAACCATTCCCTAATTTGGCATTACTAGACTAGAATATGATTACTAAAATGTGTCAGTGACCTAGTGGTCATTCTTTGTGTGCTTATTTTTCTAATATGTGTTTTGTGTTTAGAGAATGGAGAAAAATAAAATGTACATGGATAGGTATGTTTCAATTTGTAGCCTGTGCTGTTATTTGTGGGAATAAGTCTGGTTTGACTGTGGATGAAGGTTTCAAAACCACTTGGAGAATCTATTACTTTTGGAAGCTACTTGTATAAATCTGTGAAACAGGCTTGACATTCTCAATACCCATCTTGAAGCATTTGCATAAGGTGGCAGAGCTGGAGCTCCTGGTCACTCCTTTCATTCTAGATAATTTCTTGACAAAAGTTTCTTGGAACCTAAGCTGCTTTTGAAAGTGGGGTGAGGACGTAAAGTCATTTAGATGTCTTTAGTCCCTGTCAAGTAATCAGACAACAAAGTCTGAGCAGTCCAGATCAGCCTGCATCTGAGGCAATAGTTCTCTGCAAATCTTTCCTGTGTTACTGCATCCTTGCTCTTTCTGCCCTTGATCTCAAGCATCTGGGTTGCATTTCTCTGCTGGACCATGTCAATTTGCTTTCCTAGTTCATCGGATCATTTGTGGGAGACCTTGTGAAAGGGCATTGGCATGCTCATGTGATTTTCATCTGCATTGCAGAGGTTGGGTTTCTAGAGGAGAGATGGAAGAAGTGTTTACAAGTTGCAGTTTTTGGAATGAGGTTTAGGTGTATAAATCATTATATGCACTTGAAAAAATTGTACTTTTATTCTTAATTGTTAGAAGTTTCAGCATATTTTTGAGTTTGGCATGATTTCTTTCCTTTGCGTGCGTGACAGTCTTACCCATATCTTTTCATGTATTTATACATATGCTACAACTAAAAGCAGATTTGAGGACAAACACTGTGAAATATTACCTGAGGATTTAAACTGAGATTATAATATGTTGCTTGAAGGCTCTGGACAATATTGCTTGAACAAAGGAACTTTTTTAATCCAAAAGGGTTTGTTTACTGTAATGACTCTTAAACCCAATCAATATTTGTTTTATTAACCTGTTGGGTGGGTTCAGTTTAAAGTCTTAGTGTAGTTTGTTTGAAGTGGTTTGTACTTGGAAACCCTGTGAGAGGTAAACAATGCTGAGAGTCACAGCAACAGTGGCCTATTGTATTGAGCTAGTCCCTTTTGTACAGAGACTGTTGACCACTTGTGTTGTTTTTGAGGATATCAGCATATGCTTCTTTCCTGACACAATCTCAAGCATTCAAACATCCCAAAGGTTGATAAATATTTATCGAGATGCTTTAAAAATATTTTTCTCACAAGTGTTTGCTGGCTCTGCTGTGCAGTCCTCTTCTCTTTTAATACTGTGGTACAGATGCAGGAGGAGGTGAACAAGATCATTGTTCACAAACTTCAAGAGCAATGCAGCTGCGCCTGATTATATTAAATCATACGATGACGCACCATTTTTGACATATGCAGCTTCTCTTTATTGTAAATTAATCACCCTAAGATTCTATTTTCATTAGTTAGAACATTAGTGTTTTGCCTCTTTATGTTTTGAATTATTTAGAATCATCATGGACCAAGTTGTTTATTTACATAATTAGCTCCATATGCCTTCACTATATTCAACATATGGCTGCAACTACGCAGCACTCCTGTCCCTTTAAGAAGCTGTGCTGGCTCTGAAGGCAAGCCTGGGAGACCTTCTCTGGGCATCTGCATGAGCCTGCAGTCTTCACCACCTTGAGTAGCGGTGCAGGAGCCACTTTACACTCAAAATATACCTTTCCTCTTTAACTGGGATAAAAAACCAGAAAACATCCATGCCTGTGATGGCTGGTGATAGCAATGTTCACCAGTAAGAGGTTGCATGGGGAGGACCAAACCGTTCTGCAAAATCCTGGTATTGTCTTAGCTGCAAGGGAGAAGCCTTCTCAAAAGCTGACTGTGGCCTCAATTCATTATGATTTTGAGGCATCTGTAGTCCTGCCAAACTCTCATGCTCAAAAATCCCGAGCTACTCTCCAACATAATGTGAGGTTGATGGCAAAATCATGAGATTTAGGGAAAAAAAAAATCAGTTCTGGATTCTTTTATTTGCCTTTTGATGTTCAAGGCCTTGGTCATCCCCATTTACAAGCTTTTGTCTGAGAATATGAACACTAGAAACTTTGCTTTAAATGAAAGCTGAGAGTAATCCAAAATTACATGATCCCTGGGACCTATGACTTTGACCTTCCCTTGTATTCCAGATTTGACTATTGCAGAATTTGAAATCCTGGCTTTTGGTCATTCCTTGGTTGTTTCCATGAGTGCTGCTGTGGGTGTACCTCGTAAAGCAGCCATTCTGCTCCTCTGATCCTCCATCTGCACCTCAGCTGATCATCAAGGGGATGAAGCCTACGTGCTCCAAGCCAAGGCAGGGAAATACCAAGTGGAGGAATAAAGAAGCAGTGCGTTTCTAACTCAGCAGGAAGAAAAACTGCAGACCTGCATGCAGAAAATGTGTGAAAGGGAAATATTTAAAAGGGGGCAGGCAAAGGTTAAAGAGAAGGAACAGGCATCCTAAACCTGGTGCAAAAGGGACCCACTGTCTTCTTCAGTTTTTACTTTGTTTCTGAGAAGCGCCACTAAAGCAGCCTTGCTCTGGTATTGGTATTTTCTACATCCTTATCACAGTTTCCACGTGTGCCTGTGGAGAGAATGATTGTACCCAAGTGCTGGCAGCACCCAAGCTATCTAACTGAGTTTAGGCATTAGATAGAATTTGGCAGCATGGTTCCCCAGTGAATGCTTCAAAACATTGAAGGGTGCTTAAAGGTGTGTTAGTCAGGGGACATGCAATTTCCCCGTAGCTGCTGCTTCCTTCTGATTTTATATTCTGTTTCATGAAAATACTAACTGCGAGTGCCCCAGATCTGCAACACATATGCCGAGTAGTTAGCAAGGGAACTCAGCACAGCCAGGAGAGCTGTGCCAGCCTTCCTGTCAGTAGTGGAGTGCTGCTCTATTATTTACCAATTTTATTCTCCAAACTCTCAGGAATTAGGGAAGAATTACTGCCCCTTTCCAAAAGGTATCGACACTCAGGCAGATTAAAGACCTTGCTCAAGGTTGCACACAAAGTCTGTACTTAAACTGACAAATGAATTTAAGCCTTCAGAGTCCTAATCCAGATTCCTTTCTACTAGAAGAAAGATAACTAATCAGAGCTCTTGAACTCTATGAGTGTGAGAGCACTTTCAGCAGGACTGGCATGGGAAGGCAGTAGCCCATTGCAGGCACAGGCTGGCCAGATCCAGCTCCCAGCTGCGAGGCAACAGGAGCTAGCACTGGGGCCTCTTTGCTCCTGGTAGTAAAGTGGTGGAAAGTGCAGAGCTGTTCTGTTCAGCCTTTAGAGTTTTCTCAGGGTTTCCCTTCTGCTGCCCTGTTGAATGGCATCTTCTCAACCAGAGACCCAGAACATTGTTAGTGCCCTTGGCTGTGTTTTGCCTTATATCACAGCAAAAGGTAAGGTGATACCCACAGAAATGAGATATAGGACTGTGGGCCAGAAAGGAGCTGGGGGTGAGTTTAATTACAGTCTTTGTGTTTTGTAGCTCTGCCCTGAGAAGAGTTTAATATGCAGTTAGTAAACACAGTAAGTTTTGCCACGCTGTTTTGAACCACTTTTTCCATCCTGTACTTAGCTTACATATGAATGTTGGGCAGATTTACCCCATCTATGACTACAGTGAATTTACAAAGTGTACCTATCTTCTTCTCTTCCTCCTGTGCTTCATCTGTGAGCTTCCAACCTGATCCTCTTTTGCTCCCCAGGGTTTATCTCCCTTGCATAGTTGCGCTGACTCTGCAGGCTTGGCTGATGCACTGCTTCAAATGTCCATTGAGAAGCATCCTACAGATGACCAATATGATTCACGTCGTGTGAGTGAACACAATCTAAGAGCTTTAAGCCATTGGCTTTGCCCCTTCCAATGTTTGCCACCCCAGCAACCACAATAAGGCATACTTAGAATGGTCTGTTACACATTGGCCAGAAGACATCAACCTGGGCTAAGTATTGCTGTCAATCGTGGGCTGTCATAGACCTACTCACAGAGAACACCCGAGTGGATTGTAGCATTAAATCCTCTCTCTGCAGTTATCCTGAATACCATTCATTTTGGACAATGCACAAGAACTGTTTTTGTTATTCATTACCAAGTCCTCTGAGGATTTGCCTTTTTTTCTCTCTTCTGGTGATTGTTCTAAAACCATTGAATCTTTAATTGGAATGAAAATTTGCTTTTTTGCTCAAGAGTCTTAACAATATAGCAGTTTGGATGAAATGCTTAGAGTCCAGACACAGCTCAGCGTGCTCCCTTCTACACTCTTCTCACCCCCCTTCTCTGCCATGTGCTATGCAGACGTGCACACTCTTCTTGCCCCCTTAAATAAATTCTGTCCCAAGACTTCCATGCAGAGAGATGCCAAATGACCACTGCATGTCCAGCTACCTTCTCTGTCTCAAGCTTGCTCCTTTTTCATTGTAATTGTTCTGTGTATTCTATCCTCTCCCTGATACCTCCTGTGCTGGCAGTCTGACAATGAGGTCCTAACACTGTGACTGCCACTGTGGGAAAAAGAGCACAGCACTTGCTTCTTAGAGTCTGGGTTTTACTCCTGACTGGAGTGGTAAGAAGAACATCCCTTGAACAATACTTTGGTTTGGCCTTTTGGAAAGAAGCACTTTTCCAATGGGCTTGAGCTTAGTGTCTCTGCATAAATTAGTGGTTTAAGAAAATAATGATCTTTACTGAAAACATATAAAATATTTTCCTTTTCTAAAATGTTATTTCAGTAACTCTATATTACTTTATCACCCAGCATTTGGAAGAATGATAAAGCAGCCAATAGTCCCCACATCCATGGCTCTTCTCCCCTGACACCTAAGGATTGCTAGTTCATCAGATACATTTTTCCCCCTTCTAGTAAAAAGGGACAGGAAAAGTTGAAACAAAGATGGCTTTATCCCTGTTTTCCTGTTTTCTGATTTCTCAATCTTTTTTTGTCCAGAGCTTAAGTGGGAATAGTATATATATATATATATATATATTTTAAAAAAAGGAAAAAAAAAAAGAAAAAGAAGTGTGATAGAGTACAAGCTCCTGTTTAAACAGTATACATTTTAGGCTGCCAAGAGGACTTTGACAGAACTAAATATAAGTATCTTAACTGAAAAGGAAAATTGATTTAATATCTCGACACAGGCTTTTTTATTATTTATTTTAACAAGGCACTATTCGTGTGTGTGCATGATTTCTTAGCCTTACATAAGTGACATGCTTTCCTGCATCTATAAATATTCAGGTTAGCATATGCAGGACATTGATTTTATGGGTGATACCAAGTCTTACATTTGTTGCAGAAGGGCAATTCAGATGACTGGTTCGTAATTATTTCTTTTTTAAACGTGTAATCCATGTGTTTCAAAAGCTGCTTTGTTGTGATGGCCAGGAAAAAAAAAAAGCTCAGCAGCCTGTTATTTCGCGCAACTGGGTTTTTGCCGTCGCGGCATCGAGCCGAAAGACAAGTCTGCTCGTGGTGTTTACCCACCTTGGGCCCGTGTTTGCCTAACATATATGAAAGGGATCCTGTTATCATCAGGCAGGCATTCCGGAGGAAACACTTTCAGAGCCGCAGCCAGGGAGGGGAGCGGGGGATGCTGCCTCCCTCCCTCCCTCCCGTCACCGCGGCCGGGGTCTTTCCGTCCCTCCAGCACCACCTAGTGTGTGCACCGCCCGCGGGGGCCGGGGGGGCTGGAGATTCGGGGGAACGCACCGGTGGTCTCGCCAAGGAGCATGGGTGTGTTCCGCGCCGTGACCGTAATTCTCTCAGCCTGGGTTGATACCTGCTCACTTTGCCCCTGGAGACCCTCGGACACCGGGACTCGCCGCTGCTTCCTCTCGGCTTTTAGTGCCGTTCTGCACGAGCTGGGAAAGCTGCCGATCTTATTTTTATTTTAGCTTTTTCATCTGCGTAACACATGTCACGGCTGAGTAAGGTTAATAGGACGCATAAATAATCCCTAAATAAAGGCAAATGACAAAGAACTCCCGAACTCAGATTTGCTGATACAGTTTTGCTACTTATCGCCTGATTTGCTCTCAGCTTTTGGTGCGGCTTTACCATCTTGCTCACCGCACACCAAGGCAAAGGCTGTGCCTGTGTCCCGGGGCAGCTGTGCTGCATGTGCTCTGGCCAGAGCAGGGTGTGTTTATTTACAGTTAAAAAGTAACATTTGGCCCGTGGGAAGGGAAGATGAGAGAAATAGATTGGGACAGGATGCTTCCGTAGTAGGGAAAATAGGTTGCTTAAAGAGGGAGCAGCTCACCTGGCTTGTGACAGGTTAGGGAACAGATGCCAGGAGTACACCCAGAGCTTTGACTCCAGAAGTAGAGGTGCTTCAAAGCAGAAACTGAAAACTGAAGCAGGATTTCCCCTTATATTAACTGAAGGGCAGTATTGCCTGAAATACATTGTAGAATAAAACCTAACTGACAGATTTGCACTGGCATTGTTTTAACTTTTCTTAATCTGGGCAGGGGGCAAGACTGTCCTGTAGCCTCCATGGGGATGTATGACACGGGCCGTGTTCCCAGCATCTCACAATAGGAGTGCATACAACTATCATGCTGATGTTCCACTGCAGGAAGCTGCTGGTTTCAAAGAAAAATCATAGTCACTGTGTATTTGCATGAGGCAGAGCTCAGAGACCTTCTAGCAAGCAAAAATAGAAATGTCTTTCCTCTGAATGCAAGCAGTCCTTGCTAATCAACTAGTGTGTTGAATGTTTAGTCATAGCTCAAAGCGACCTTCCCAGTGAACTGTGTCAGCCTGTTAATAACTTTAGTGGTTAGCCTGCCTTTTAATAGATAGGTCATAGCTGGATCCTGGGTTAAATATACTCAAAATCCCTCAGGATATGATTAAAAACTTGTAACACCCCCCTCCCTCATACTGCAATTCCACCACCTTTCTATTCTGCAACTCCTAAAGAAAGAAACAATTCAGAATTTTCTTTCGAGTCTAGTAAAATTTCAGTTTTCAGTATGTATTATTAGAAACAAGGGCTTAAGTTTAGCCACTAAACAGATACAGTTGTGAACAAGTCAGACTTCCCCACAGACATGCTTTAGCTCTCACCTGTTATCTGAGGCATGGTCCACACTGTGTGTCTGCTGTGTTGGCAGCAGCTGTGCCTGGTAGCATCAGATGCCATGTGAGATGCACACCTATCAAACTCATCTGTTGAAGGGCACCAAACAGACATGAGAAATTAGCGTTTTGATCTTAGTTTCACAACAGGATTAGGTCTCAGGTAGTCCTCAGATTTGTGCTCTGGTTTAGCAGGGCACCTTAGCAAGCAACACATTTTTCAGCATAGCCTTGTGTTAGACTAGAGAGTCAAGTAAATAATCTTTTGATAGGTTACAGATGCAGCAGTCTCTCTTGACTTCACTGAGGTTTCTCATGTGTTGAGACCTCACCTGATTCAGGCCCACAAACACTATCACTTCCCTGATCTGTTATTTCTTTGTAAATTGAGTAGTGGTTTGGGAAGTTATAAGCTGTCATCTAGAATTTCTACCAAATCACATCTACCCTGGATTACTGATCTGTGTTTTTGCAGATCTGGCTGAGAGTGAAATTTGCATCTGAGCAGCTGCCAAACAGGGCATCTGTCAAGAAATTTGCATACTGTTATAGTTCTGCACTCTATGTAAATAATATTTGCCTCCTGGCATCTTCTGCACAGAACTGATTCCCTCCCTGTGGTTTCTTGCCAGAATCTTGGCCATTTCAATAATTGAGACTCACACTGAGACCTCAGAAATGTTAATACCCAAAAGCACTAAAATCACAGAACACTCCATGATTAGGACTGTTCTGAAAACTGCATTAACAATCAAAATGGGCATATATAGAGAAACATATTTCCTTGCCCCAGCTCTGCCCCTCTTCATAGTACAACATGGAGCAACATGTGCTTAGTTGATATTTGCATTTTGGAGGAAGGTGGAGCTCACTGGCCAGTACAATAATTCCCAATCCATTTCACCCAGCACCAGAATAAGGGGATCAAGGGATGCATGGGAGTGGTGAAAAGGTAGGCTCAACACCAGTTTCACCAATCCATGTGTAATGCTAAATATCCCAGTACCCACAGCCAGCTAGTATAGTGCTCCTCTAGCTCAGTTCAGGAAATAGCAGCAACCTGAGAGTTAGGAATTTATAACCAGTTCCCTAAGGGTCTCTTTAATCTTGATCCAGGAGGGAATGCATCTCCAGCCTTTATCAGCAGGATCTTCCCAGGCAGGGTCTGATTCTTGTCCCTGGGAGTGCTGTATCAATGAAATCATATGTACATCTAGGCAGCTAAATAAAACAGGTCCAGGGAGCAAGCTGGACTGCAGATTGCCTTTGCTGCCTAATTATTAGCACGCTCCTGACACAAGCCAAGGAAAAGTGTACACAAGGACTATTCCCAACTGTGTGGTATGTTGAACGCTACACTGTCTGGCTCCTTCCGGCTTCTGCGGTTTGCTTAGCTCCATCCACAACACTGTCCTCTGAGGCTTTGCACCCTCAGGAGGCTCACTCATGCCTACCTACACCAGGGCATGCAAGGTATAACCTCAGCACCTTTGCTATGAAATCTGGTAAGCTGCAACACATTAAACACACACTTTGAACTGAAATAAACAGATGAAAAATAGTAATTATATATTAGACTGAGAGGCATCTGTGAAGCCTATGAAAGACTCTGGCAAGTGCTACGTGGTGTGGTTAGGTCATAAAAGGTCCCTGATCCTGTTTTATTAGCTTTATAGGCAAAGGTGCTGACATTAAAAATGGTGTTGCTATGTTTAGCATGTTCCAGACAACATAAAAACTCAGTGAGTTGTGTAATTCACCAAAAAAAAATAACATCAACCCATCACTATTCCCTAAAAAGAAGTGGAAGGTTTGTGCAATATCTGTGTCTCTCTACTTTTTCACAGTATTTCATACTCTCTCCCATGTTAGCTGTTCTGGTAGAGGCCCGTCCTGCTTTCAAAGGAAAAGGTGCTTTATTACTTAAATCATGCATCACAATATTATATCCCTATCTTGATGAACTATGTTTTCTAATGAACACATGCATGTTCCGTATTAATTGACAGTATTGAAGGGAATTTGGTCTTCATATTTTTGAAGCTGAACTGAAAGGCATTCATAATTCATTCTCATTAATTTAGATTTGCAGGAAAAAGTATGAGAGATAGAAGCTTATTTGCTTTTTTCATGCCTTTTTGAGAAAGACATTGTCTATATGTGATATGCAATGAGACACAGGGAGCAAGTGTTTAGAGAGTGAAGATAGTTTGAATACCTACACAAACTTGAACAGCTTTGAATTACAGCACTACAAACCCAAACCAGACCCCCTGATTCTTAGTGAAACTGCCTTGGTTTTACAGGATGATTTTTTCCTGGGCTGTTGGAGTACAGTATTGTTTTGATCAGTGCAGCACAGTGATATGGAGGCATCCCTCTGACTCATTTTGCCCATTTGTTGGTGTCATTTTTTTTGTGGCAGCTGCAGCAGGAGCTCACCCAGCAGGCAGACGTTAATGCACCTTAACCACGCTGTGCGTCTGCCTCAGTGGGAATGGGGCTTGGGGGAGACTTTGCCCCAGCAGGGAGCACAGAGGGAACCTTCACCTGTGAAGCCTGAATAGGCAAGGCACCAAACAGGGAAAAGGCATAACAAAAAAAATCAGGGGGTGTGAAATGAAAGCACATTGCCAGTTTGCTCTGTGGGATCTGTGCCCGTGTCCTGCTGAACATGAGTGAGATGGGGAGATCCCACCCCAGTGGGAATGCTAAGAGTAGCAGTGTGTTGCATGGCCACAGGGTCGATCAGCAGTAGACTTGGACAGGATATACTTCATTTTCAAAGTGTTTAAAAGAGGCTGATGGTAGAAAGATTTTTATGGAGGCAGAAAGATTTTTATGGAGGTCCCCTTCTTTCCTACTTCATGACCCCAGCCTGTTGAGCTCCAGGGGTCAGCAGATGGTGCTGCTCTTTGTGTGACCTCCCAGAGCACAGAAGTTTTGTTGGGCTTCTCTGGATGAGGGCTGAGAAACGTGCTGTCTTGCTGTTGCATAATTATATTTTTCTCCAGAGGCTGTTTGTGGTAGATTCACATAAAGCAGTAAACAACTGTCCCTCATTATTTTTATAAAAACTCCTGCTTGATCAGATCTTGCTAGGAGAATCACATCGCTCTTCTCTTTCTATTAATTAGTTTATTTCTTCAAATGGGATTTTATTTTTTCCACAGTTTCACTTCATTTTCTGTGTATATTCTGGATCAAAAAGAAATCAATTCTTTCAACAATTTGCTTATTTCAGGAGTTTCTTCCTTGTTTAAGTGGGCTATAGTATATTAAGAACTGAGCTGGATGCTTCTAAGTTAACAGCATATTGAAACATATTCCTTGGGTGTTTATCTAGGCTTAGGGAGTTTCCATAGAGGTGTATTTGCCTCCAGATGAGTCAGAATAATTTAAACGTGTCTATCTGAATCAGAAGATTTTATTCCAAATTATGAAAGGTGTGCAAGCCTTCCTCTTTGAACAGCCCCTGGCTCTGCAGCTCCCTTCCTGCCAGCTTCTCCCACTTAGTTCTCAAAGCACTTTCCCTTTTCAGGTCCTCTTCTACTCTAATGCTTTTGTGAGAGTGTCTTCTCTGCTTGCTCCAACTGGAATTCAAGGCAATGAGCCTTTTCACCAAAGACCAGGTGGAAACTTCAGAAATCAATGGAAATCTTTTCTTTCATTTACTTTGCTAAGTGTTTTATTGCCCACACCCCATCTACCACCCTTCAAGGGAATTAGGAGTAGTCCCTTCTGAATCCCTGATAAATGTGCAATGACTGAGATATCCCCTCTCTCCCTGTGCTTTGGGCCTGCCCAATTTCTGCAGGACCTCGTTATTGAGAACTGTGGTCTCCTAATCCAAAGAAATGTAAACAGCAGATCGAAAGAGTGATTTAGGGAAAGATTCCCTTCACTGGGCATTGCTTCCATGTCCAATGCATCACAGCCCCGAACTGATGAAAGAAACATTAATAGAAGAGTCATTTGATGTTCCTCTTTCTTCTTCCCAAGGTCTGTGGGCTTGAATGCATTTGAAATTCTTCAGTAGCATGTCAACAGCAGAAATAAGTGCTCGGACCAGCCAACAACAGAGCCCAATGCTGTTATAGGCTTCCAATTACAGCAGCTCTCTTTTGAGTTAGGTGGGCTGTCCTCTGTCCATGTAAAAGTTAAATCTGCCTGAACACAGAGCTGTTTAATGAGCAATTGCTACCTTGTTTCTTTTTATTGTTTTTATATCCTCTGAACTCTTACGCTATCAGAAAAGATACTGTTACCCTTTATGTACACCCACATTGGTTCATCTCTGTACCGAGTAGTATAATTGCTGGTGTCTATTGAAACGCACACGCAGGTACAAAGACCAAAATAGTAAACAGATGTCAAGCATAATTATGATGCTTGCATGTCTTCATCTGTGCAGAAAAAACAGGATCAAAAACATTTTGGTTGTGGTTTTAATCCAAATTCACTTCACCAGCCTCAGGTTTTTACAGGGTCACTTATCTCTAATTTTGCATTACCTTAAAGCAGGGATTTCCTGTGTTACTTTTTGCAATGCCAGGAGCACTAGGCAAATGAAAATAGGTCTAATGCAGCCATAAGTAACATGACCTGGAATTGCTGGCTTTTGGCTGCGAGTGACCTTGCTTTACTCTTATGAGAAAGTCTACAAGAAAGCAAAATTGTTAAGGGTCTGCAGCTCCAGCAAGGTGAACTCTGTGGTACTGAAGGCACAGAAAAGCAGGCACACAGCTGATGTCACTATTCCCAAAGTTTTTAATTAAGTTAAAGTTAAATTAGCCTCTTTTCCCAAATACACAGAGTTTCAAATTCCAGGCAAGACGGTATGAGCAGAGGAGTGGTACCTAATTAGAGCAGGTGAACACTAAACTCTTTCATAAGCATAGATTTTGACATATTTCTTCTGGTTAACTTCCACACAACAGAAGGTTAAGTGTAATTTTTCATTATTAACAAACAGATGGGGTAAGGTTTGATAGGAATCTGTCTAGCAATCTTTATTCACCATAGCAGGCACATGTATCTTGTCTGTCTCCTACAGCTTTTGTTGTCTGTGAAACGCGTTACATTTCTGATGCAATCAACATTGGTATAAACCAGAGGTTTGCCTCTTTTTTGTGTGTGAAATTGGTCTATACTCACAAGTGGACACTTTTACTATTTGTGCAGAGTACTAGCCCAGAGCAGCTCAGAAATTAGTGACAAACTGTTATGTTAGAGCCAGAAGGACTGAAATATCTGTGGAAGTGTGCTAATTTTTGATTGTGCATTTTGTTGAAAAGGTCTTTCTCATCTAAGAAGACTCTTTGCTCTTAAAAAGGCTTACTTCTATCAAAAATATTTTATCACCAAAAAATATTGTAACATTTAAAGGAACTGAGTGACAAAGTTGTTACTCTCAAGAAATCCAGGAAGAAGCCCCATCAATAGGATCAGTCTGTGATTCTTCCCATTTGCAGCAAAGTCAACTAAATAGTTAATAGTCCACCAAATGTCTTCTTTGGGAGCAAAGCACACTGTGCCACCTTTTGCAGCTTCTTCAAACATGATCTCACCCCAGTGTATGAGTTCAAAGTGCTAATAAGGAGAGGCACATGAGGTATTCATCTTTCACCGTATCCCAAAGATCTGGAGCATTTGGTCTTGTAACAATCACAGCCTATGTGGCCCTGGGGGCTGGGAGCCTCTGGTTGTTTGTGAACGGGGCTGACCCATTTGCTCTTCCTCGCAAGATGGGACTGACTGGCTGTTCATACAGCTCTTGGCAATTACTACGCAGTGCAGGTCTTCTCTAGCTGAGCTTTCCATGAAAACGTGGAATGCCACAGCCTGAGGTGTTTGCCACCACGACTTTGATGTCCGTCAGAAATGGCTTCCTGCATGCAGAGTATCATCCATATTCTTCAGGAAGCTGTAAGCTTGGAGAAAAGCAAGCACAGAAAATTTAGTAACTAACTCCCCATATGCACACAGAATTACCATTTTCAAAGATTTTTAATCAAGAGTCAACTTTAACTCATATTTAAATTGCTTTTAATTTGCTATATTCACTCTGTGTAATGACACTGTATTGCTCCTCCTACTGCTAATTACATTAGGATATTGTCTTTTCTATTGCTCTTTATTTGGCTTTGAATAAGTACACAAACTTTTGAGCTCAAAACATTAAAACACATTAAGAGAAGAAACAGGCTGAGTATCTTATTTCCACACAGAAAGGTTGTGTCACCAAAATTATTGTAAAATTGAAGGGAATCGGATTTTGAGTTTGCTTATGCTTTTCACATTAAAAATTTTAGAGGTATTTGAGCTACAAAAGTTCAGGCACCTACCTGAGCTGTCTAACTGAGGAAACTTGGCTCCCTCTGTAGTCAGTGAAGAGAAAGAGAGAATCCTCTCCAGATAGGAGTACCAGTCCAAGAGATCAAAATTGGCTTATTATTTTCCATGAAGAATTAGACATCCTGCACCATAAATGCAATTTGCAGGTTTTGCAATTTGCTGATGCTTTCATGCATCTTTCACTTACTTAGTTTCTTACTTATTGAAAAAATCTTTACAGAAATATTCAGGAACCAGAGAAACTTGCATGCAAGTTTTTTCACGTGTTCTAAGTTCAGGTCATATATAAAGCTTTCTCTTTTGAGAATTTGGATTAAATATTTAAACTTTTAGGAGTGCCAACACTGGTCTGTGCAGCTGAGCCTTATATCTAGTGTCACAGCCAATTAATGCAAAAGCCCCACAAAGTCAGATCATCCATGCTATTTTATCTGTATGAATGGGATTTCTGGTAACGGTTTCACACACTGTTCTGTAGCTTTTTTCACCTCTTCTGCTGATATGGCATATAAATATCAGCCTGTTTACAGTACACACAGAAAAAACTTTGAATATTGATGAGGTATTCTCATGCTTTAAATGTAAAGGACTTTGTGCCATATTAAAGCCTGCTTTCCCTCTCTCTTTTTAACATGTAACTTTACACAGAAGCTAAATGACTTTTTTCTTAAGTGACAAATGTGGACAAAAGGTTTGAGACCCTATAAATCAAGCAAGATTGCTTTTAAGTTGTCATCTACCTTTTGCAGTGCAAGTTAGGAAAAAAAATATTGTATTATCTTCCATGACAATGTAGATACAGCTGGTAGGACTGCAAATATGTAATGAAAAAGTGTAACACTTGTCTACCTTGCTTTGAGGCCAAGCACAAGTCTTCTCAGTTTGCTCTTGTGTTAGTGGGGTGTGGGAATTACTCATCTGCTGAGTCATCAGCATTGCACTCAGAAGGTTCTTCCTTCTTTCTCTGAGATACACACACACATGTAAGCAAAAACGTGGTCTTTTAAGCTATAAGGATTTATTTTGAGATTAGAAGATATTTTCACTACAGTATTTGAAAAGAAATGAAAATAAAAATTTTCAAGATTTCTTTAGAAAATTTCAAGGTTTTTTAAAACTAGTATGAATAATGGTATTTTGCTCAAAATTGTTTTCAGGTTTTCAATAAAAATTAAAAAAATATAGACCAGTATTTTTATTTTAAAAAGGATCTGTCCCCATTGAGAGATTGCTTGTTTGTTTATTTTCTTTACCTATCAATCTGACTTTGTTTCAGGATGTTCCCTTGAATAGATTACAAAACTGCATAGAATGAGCCCTGCCATTCTAGGCATAATTTTCTGTGCAATATTACTGATTTAGCATAGATATTTGCTAGTGTGGTTAAACTGAGTGGAGATGTTTTCTTCCAATGGATGTTTTGTCAAATTCATATAATAAATCTATTGCTTCTAATAAGAGAAACCAGCTTCACTGATTCATAAATTTTTGGCCAAGTCCAAAAAAATCCATTTATCCCATCAGAAAATTTGCTTTGCTCTAGGACTTTTAAATCATTATTCATGAAAAGGAACACTTCAGTAAAATATGTTTTACTGTCTAATGCTTTTAGAAGTCTTTCTTTTTCTAATAGAGTCTTTAATGTAAGAATTGAGTTTACTCATCTTTCAATGAATCTTAAGCCTTGGTTTATAAATAACTGCAAATTCATTGAGGAAAAAAAAGAGGGCATCAGGAGCTAATATTGCTGATGAGAAGGATAAAAGCAGAAACCCAGCAGCAAATACTTTGCCTGTTTAAGCGAGAGATTTGAAACTTTCCCCAGCTTGTGGGTAATATCACATTTCCCCCTCCTCTGTCCCCACCCTCCTACTGAGATCAAAAGACAGTGTTCCTGCCTCTTTGTAAGCACTGTGCCATCTGCAGAGCTCCATTTGTAGAAGCAAAGTCCGACTCACCCTCTGTTTCCTCACTTAGATGTATGATAAAGTCTGTGCTGTCAGAGATCTGATGTGGTAGGAGCAGTTTCTTTTTGTGTGAGCCTAACAAATTGAAACCTGCTCTCTGCACTCAGTCCTAGTTGAAATGGCTTTCCACAAAGTCAAGCGTCAAGATCACAATCAGTGTTATGGGGCAAAATATGAGCAACGCATGTCTATTTTTTTTTTAATGCCACAACTCTAATGGACAAAAATGCTGTTTATTAAATATTTGTGGCCTGGTAGAGGTGCCTGCTCTCTTACCACACTGAAGAAAGATAAGTTATATAGGAAACCACAAGAATCGTTCTTCAGATGGTGACCTCTTCGTCACTATTCAAAGATGTGTTGAAACCCCAGCTGACTGGAGGCACAGCTGCCCCTGGTGGCCCAGACAACACTGTTTGTTTTAGTGTGGCATGACAAATTCAAGCTTCCCATGGGTATTTCCAGCCCTGTTGGTAGACCTGAGAGAGGACAGATGATGCCCCTCTACATTTTCTGAGATGGACAAAAGTCGGAACTTCACATCTGGAAAAGAGTATTCTTCTGGTTTTTAAAGAAAATATCTTCAAGTAAAAATGATTATTCAAACAAACACCCCCCCTCAAAAAAAAAAAAAAAAAAAGATATGAGATATGGTTAAAAAACCCAAAACCAACCAAACCAAGAAAGTTCACAGCAATCTGTATAACTTGGAATCTAGAAAATTAAGAATTACAGGTGAAAAGGGTTTGTTTCTAAAATAAACATTTCCGGTAGGGATAACTCGGGAATGATTTTGTCTCTTTGGAATCAAACTATTGTGAATGTATTTAAAATTATTGTTAATAACACAGAAAAGATAAGAACACTTGGAAGTTATTTCACTTTCATGTGCCATTCTCTTTACCTCAGTGATTTATTGTCCTGCTAAATCTATGCCATTTCTGATTTCAAGTTCTAGGTTTTGCCCTTTGATGCTTCACAGATAAAAGCTTAAAACCTTGAGCCCCCTCTATCCTGCATTTCTTCCTGTGATTTCCATATCATGCTACAGGTTTTGTATTTGGTTGAATTACAGGGAATATATACCTACCTCTCAGAAAGTATCCCGAAAGTATGGGTTGTCAAGAAGACCAAGACACCCTGGTCACAGAGCTATGACCCTATCTGAGACCTTGCAGTGGAGCCCCAAGGCTATGGAGCTGGTTGTGGAAGAACAAGGTGTGTTCTCTGTCACTAGATAGCAAAAATGGAGCAGTCCATTGTTCTTTACAAAGACTGAGGAGCCAGACCAAAAACTGTCAGGAATGCCTCTATCCAGTAACAGCAAAGAGGTCTGGGCAGGTCTGGAGGTGGGCTCTGAGAAACTGCATTACACTTGCACTGCACTCAGGCAGGGTCTGCTCTGAGTCAGCTCTCCTGAGCCAGGTTCTAAGCTCTACAAGTCCTCACTGGTCTTCCCAGCAGCAGAGGTGTGAATGGTGATGGAATAAGTACATCAGACCTTCAGATGAGCTTATACATCCTAGTCCTATACATGTATGAGGACTGCTACGGCAGGCAGTTGCAGATAGATGCACTTTCCATGTGTCCCTATGACATACATTTCATCTTCCACCACTTCCACAAGGAGAAAGTGTTGTGTGCAGTCTGTTACCTTGCTCCAAGCCTAACTGAGACAAAGCCTCAATGCCTGGCAGAGCAGAGAAATCATCACTACTTTATATATATGAGTATTCGGCTCACATACTGGACAGTTTTTCTTCAATCAGATATGCCCCTGCTGTACACTGGGTCTGTGCTTGGTATATGCTAGCGACAAATTAGAAAAGGTAGGTTCAGTGAGGTAGTACAAATTGTCCCTTCAGTCAGCAGAAACAAAAATAAGCTTCCTCCATTTGGAGAGACTGTACAAACTCTCTGTATTTTTCTGCCCCTGTTCATAAAGCTCTTGAGAGTGTAGCATATTCAGCTGTTAATAAAACTGCCATAAGGTTTTTACTACACAGGCAAGAGAAGAACCAGTCTGAGTTGGTTTACGTCTCTGCTTCAGGTAAATGGTTGCAGTCAGAGATACCAGAGCCACTATGAAGTAGCTGATTTCTTGGTAAGAAGCTGAACTCACTATTGCTGTGCAACACTTCATGTAAAACACAGATTGCCTCTTTCCAAGGAGATGAAGATGCCTGCCTGTGCAATGGAAATCTCAAAGTGGCCTCACCTTTACAGGCTACTACTGGGATATAGAGATGGTTAAGGGAATAAGATTAACAAGCACTCACCTAAAATCTGTTACTGTGGCCTGCATGAGAAATTAATCCTGCTTTACCTGTATAGAGCTGGTGATGTTCATGTAGCAATGCAGTAAGATAATTTATTAAACAGCACATCCCTGCCTGCTGTGCTGTGGCCAGAAGCAGTGTGCTGTGCTGCAGCAGTCTCCTGAGGGGCACACCAAGGTCTAAGTCCTGCAGGACCTAGAGCTGGCTCCTTCCCTCACCTCTCCTTTGAAGCAGAGCTACGATGAAGGTGACCACCATCTATGAAGAGGACCACCATTGTCCACCTCCAGCACTTGGTCATGAACCACCACACATACACACATTGTGGGATTTTTTTATTTTAATGGCATTTTTTTAATGTGTCAACAGGACTTCTGAGCCTTCAGGATGCACTTATATTTTCAAGCTCATTTCAAATGGAAAACTTAAATGTGTATTGTACTTAAAGGAAACATCTATGTAAGCCAAGAGCTGGCTATTTTTAGCCCAGGATCCCCTCTGTGGATGACTATTTCTTGGTTTTTAATGTTTTACCTTCATTTAGCTCCATCACTATCACCAGTCTTCTCTGTTTGCCCAGGGGAAGGTAGAACAGGACCCAGCCTTTTCTTCTCAAGAAACAGAACAGGAAGCCAATGTACTAAACTCTGATTATTTCTCTGGCACTGTGTGTTTCCTGAGAGGTCTGGAAACAGAACCATACACACAAATTATTTAGCTGGAGGTAACCTATGAAGAAGATTAAAAAAAAAAAAGTTGTGGAGGGAAGGAATGAAGACAGCAGGTGATGGCTTTTGTAAATTTTGTAACAGCAAACTATAAAATGCTATTATATTTTAGGATACACTGAGGTGTATATTACAATCAGAAAACAAATTTCTCTGCTTTAGGCTGGTCTACTTGCTCTGAAAGACAGCATTTGACAGCTTTTGCTCAGTGAATTTATTGCTTGGCTTTGGTCAAGATACAGGCAGAGAAGTCGTAGGTCTGTCCCCAGACAAGCCTATCCCCTAGTCATTGTGATATGACTATAGATGAGCTTTTTTGGGAGTCCAAGCCACATAGGTCTCTCCTAGTCTCTACTGGTTGTTGTGTATGCATGTGAATCCTTCAGAAGAGTAGCAGCTGAAAGGGTTTGATTCTCTTCCTATTAAAAATAAATGGCAAAAATTGTATTGATTTCAGTGCAGGAGGATTGGGCCCTTAGCCTTCAAGAGGATATTTAATATATTCCGTTACCAGCATCTTAATGGGATACAGCTATACCATGCTGCACACAGAGCTACATATGATACAGCTCCCTCAGGCTGTTTGACAATATGCTCTGCACTTCAGAGAGTAGTACATAAATACAATTCACATGCTCTGTCTTTAGTCATGCCACAGTTTTGTCAACCACATCACATTTTTCTGCCTCAGGCTGCGGTGTGTGCTGTTAACACATGTCTCCAGACTCAGGTCAGTGAGTGCAGGGACAGCATTGCATTGCTTCTGTTTTCATGGGACTTTCCTGTCTTTTCTTGTCATGCAAATAGCTTGCCTCATTTTTATTTTAGCCTTTTTAATATTATTATTTTTGCCTATGCCACAACATATATTTAATGTAAATACAATGCAATTTGTACAATTCATTCTACCATATTTTTCAAGTAGATGTAAAAAAGGCTGATATGTAGGAAAAAAAAAACCTTGGTAGCATATGACTGTTCTGAGTGAGATCCACTAATTTTCTCAAATGGCCATCAAATCATCTTTCTCAAATTTTCTTCCAGAAGATTTTGAAACTGTTCAAATCAACAGAATTGATTGAAAGTTATCATAGGTTGAAATTTTGAATAACGTTTGAACTCTTAAGAATTAACAAGGTAAAAACCTCTGGCTGCATTTTCAGAAATCTTTTCCCCAGTCAGCTGGTCAAAAGCTTTGCAATTTTTTCAATATCTCTTTTGTGTTTAACTAAAACCCAACACCCTGCTGTTGGAGAGGCTGGATGGTGTATCAGGTCATGGGGGCTTCGCTGCTCCATATCTCCATGGGCAAGGTTTCTCCCAGGATGTCAGCATTACTCTGAGATTTCCTTCCCCCTCTCTCTAGACTGATTTTGCCATAGCTTATGTATACAGCAATGAAATAGATGAAAGCTGACCAAGGGCACAGAGAAGGCAGTTCAGCTGTAACTTCAAATCCCTCTTCCTCTGTCCTTGTTGACTGACCCCACCCATTAGAAAAGCTTTTGTCTAAGAAAAGCAAAATCAACATAAGACTATGTAGATGCATGACTTGCTTTGTCTCCATCAGCAGCAGTAGCTGGCTGAACAAAGAGACTGCTCGGCTTCCTGTATTTTCTGGATTCAAAATGGAGAATACCTTGCAATAACAGTTACTTCTTTCATCTTGGAAACACTCCTTCATAAAGAAAGCGTAGCTAAATAGAAATCACAATGATGTCTCTTTCTGGTCTCTTTTGTAAAAATTGTCATCACTTGCTTCTAATGGATGAGCATTAATTGCCATCATTGTACACCTTTTAAAGCAGAAGAGAGTAAGAAATGTTAATGGTAAAAGGGAGAAAGGCCTTATCTCTGAGAAGTTTCTTTCTCCACTGGATGTCAAATAAAAATCTAAGAGGCAAATCAGTCTTCAAAATATGCAGCTGAAACGAGCTCAGGCAGCAGGTGTACATGCACAACCAGATTCTGGCCTCCAAATATAGTCTATGGTGTACTATCCAGGCGAAGATGATCACTGTATCATGGCTGAGCTTAACTATGGCCTTGTTTCTGCTTCTTCGCTTGAGGTGGCCATAGGGCCTGGCTGGATGCATGGTGTGGTGGGACCAGGACTCTTTGGGGATGGGGTAGGGCCCTTTCTGAGCCCCCAACCCTGCATCAGGCTGGGTGAGGATGCCAGAGGACCATGTTAGTAAGTGCTCAGGGACAGTTTGTCTCTTGTGGTGCAGTCAGCCTGATAAACTGTGATTTCTGAAGTGGTGAATTTATCCTGAAAGGTTTGAGGTGTGAGTTCAGCCCCACCGCTTTGTGTTTGGTGTCGGAGATTTGTTTGATTTAAAATGATAAAGGGGAACTGTAAGGGAGCCTAAAATTGCCCTTGGCACCAAATGAAATATCTGTTGGTCCCTTTTGGCTGTGGTTCTAAGCTCTTACTGGGGCAATAAGGGATGCAGTAAGGAGGCTGAGGAGCTGGTGGACAATGCCTTACACAGCAAAATCTAAGCAACTATGGAAATACATTGCTGTGTTTAGTAACAGAAACAGGGGAATCACTAACACTGATGATAACTTGCATATTTTTTGTAGCCAGAGTAAGGAAGTGTTGTAACAGGCTGCCCAGGGAAGTGGTGGAGTCACCACTCCTGGAGGGATTTAAAAGACATGTAGATGTGGCATTTGGGGTCATGGTTTAGTGGTGGACTTGGCAGTGCTGGGTTAACAGTTAAACTTGATTATCTTAAAGGTCTCTTCTAACCTAAATGATTCTGTGATTCTGTGACTTTGTCCTTCTTCTCTAGGAATGTGTTATTCACAGGTAGGGAATGGGTGGCCAGCAGAGCTTCAAGGAACCAGTCCTAACCCCATCCTCAGCTTTTCTGCAGCTGCAAGCTTAGTTTGGACAGCTGCACAGGGAGATCTGCCCATGCTGGGACAGCCATACTTTTTACCCATGGGCTACTGTACTGCCTTAGGTTGCTCCAGCCTCAGCACTGTGGCCCTCAACACATGGCTGGTTATGGCTAGGCAACTGCATATTCATCATCTTAATTTCTTTCATTGGTGACATGAGTAATGAAGCCTTTTAGACGCCTTTGCGTTACATATCTGTTCCCTGGTGCAAAGAGGGAAGATGTCCTTATGTGAATACTCAACAATGCAGTGGGTTTTGTCTACAAGCTATAGTAAACTTTATTACAGTCCATGCTGTCCTGATTCCTCATTCTGCACAGATAGCTCAGCATGAAGTGTAAGCCTGTCTTTCTACTCTAGGCACTATGTGGTCTGATTATAGCCATGCAGTACCACATCCCACTCCCAGGGGACATCTGACGGTACTAGAGTTGTTAGTTCAAACCCTGAAAGCTTTGGTTTTGGAAAAGGCACACAAAGACTTGCAAGAAACAAAGGGAAAAAAATACCACAAAATACCGTGGAGTAAACAAGATCTGGTTTGCAGAGGCTGACTACAGACAGTTGGGCAGAGGCACTTCCTAAAGTCACAAATTTTCTTTGCTGCCTCTATGCCTGTTTCCTGAAGGACCTGAAGTGTTTTCATGGAGTCCAGATGTAAGAGAAAAGGTCAGTACAATGAAATTCCTAAAGCGAAAGCATATCACATCTGCTAAATTGTATAGTTAACACCAAAAGCTAGTATTTGTACATCAAAAGTGTCTTTTAGTTAAAGAACTTCAGATACAAACCCACAGAACAGCCTCCTCTGCCAAGCTGGTCAGGTTTAAGGATCTTAATTGCATTCTCAGTTAAAAAAAAAAAAAAGGAGTACCCTAGTATACCATAAAAACTAAGTAAGATATGAAATTTTGTGTAAAACAGCAGGGTGGGGTAGGAAAAACCTCAGTAGTAATTCTGAAAAGGGAGCAGTCACTTGCTTGAGATGCCCTGATGAATCAGTGGTATTTTTTGCACAAACAGCTGCTCACTGGTGTAAGCATGAGTTGCAGGATTTGGCCAGTGAGTACCAACAGTGCTTTGTTAAAAATAAGGCCTAGGTATAATTTTCAATATATCCCATGGGTACCCTTTCTCATGATTTTATCTATGTGCAATTGAAAGGAAACTCATCTAGAAATAAAGAGACTGACATGTCACATCATGACATTAGTGCGGTGTTACATTTTGTGGCCCGTGTTCAATGCAGCCCTCAAGTGATCTGTTCCAATAATGCAGATAACAGCAAGTGGGATGATTCACCCATCAAGCAATAATGAGCAGCCATTGCATCACCTTCTGTTGTTTATTGTACCCTCAGGCTTTTCAGAATACAGTTGCCTTGATAAAAAGATAAAAGAAAGGAACATAAAACTTGGGTGAAAGAAAAATCTTATTAAACTGAATCTACTTCTTGACTCCTCTTTCTCTGTTCCCTTTAAAGTTATTATTAATAGGACCAGACTGTTTGATAGTGAGCAAGTGTTTGAAAGAGAACCATTACTGGTGGAGCAACACCTCTGAATGGCTGCTTGAGTCAATGAATAGGCGAGACTCAGGGAATGTAGGATAGATTAGAGCAAAGTCCAGCTCAGGAGTGAGAGACAGGTACATTATGTGCCAAATTCTGAATAGTTTGTTCCATCTGCTTGGATTTTCCAGAGGTCAGTAAGAACTCTGCCAGCATAAGAGACCTGAGTAAAACCTGAGTGATCCCCATAGGCTTTGAAGCTATAATAATGTTTATGTCTTAAGCTCTTCTCAGAGTTATAATGAGCATTAATTAAATACACCTCAGGGCTCCCTATGCAAGTGCAAAATACTCTTACTCCCATTAAAGAGAGGGAGGAAACCAGTCCTTGCACAGGAGGGCTTGTAGTTTCCTGCAGCTCTGGGTCCTAGTTCAAAGGACTTTGAGCGGCGAACTGGACATCCAGGGAAATGCTGATCAGATTTAGCTATGACATTAAAGATTTAGTTATGACATTGTTCCTGTGGCCCAATTGTCAGAATCACCGGCCTCCTTCAGCTCCCAATACCTTCAGGCAGAGATGTTGATGCTTAGAGATCCACATGCCAGTATTCTATTTATCTTTAAGAACATGAGCTAAAGCAGTAATCTATTTAGCAGACAGTCAACAAAAGATGATGTTGAAGATAGGAAGTGTACTTAATTTATGCGAGGTAGGCACCAAGTGCTAACTTAGTAATAATACACCTAACTTGTTAACCTCAAAGATGACCAATATGAAATCCTCTCTAGTTACTAAAGAAATAATTCAACAAATTCGGTCAAGTAATTGAAACAAAAACATTGTTTTGGGTGCAAAACTAGGTGCCAGATTTCACTCTGGATATATTATACTCTGGGATGCAAATGTTAAACCTTCACAGCTTTCTAGTGGAGTATTGACAAAGTCTTTGTTGGAGAATGCACACTGGATGTGTCATTGTAAACCAGCGTAGAAAGAGTGCCGTAGTTTATTATCTGTGAGCCTCATGCTGAAATACTTACAGGACAAAACTCATCCATTACCATGTTAGGGCCATTTGCTTAGATATGGGCCATTTGCCTACATAAGGTCTTCTGATCAAATGGTATTTCAGTTGCCTATCAGCTGGTTCAGAACCAGCACTCACAAGAACCTTAATATGGTGAAAACTTGGAAGGTGGGGAGGGCCTTATTGTACCATAACATGTTATCATGGTTCATACTATCTTTTACTACTATGGACAGACTCCACATGTTATCATAATCTGCTCATGAGCACACAGGAGGGCTTCTGCTCTTTTTATGTCAACCAATAGCACTAGCAGTGCTCTCTGTGTAAGCTCACTATTGGAGTTTAGGGCCATAACCAGCACTGATCTCAGTGAGAAGCGAAGAAAGAAAAGAATAATGTTCAGCTCTTTAAAAGAACAAGATGGGAAAAGCACCACAGATTTTTTTTTTTTTTCCAGAATAGGCCTCTCATGGGCTGTCAGTCCTGCAATACCAGGCAAGTGTTTACACGTATACCCCCCCACCACCTGCCTTGAGACTATTCTACCAATAACCTAAAGCAAATCATCTGCATATTATGTGCAGGTTCCCTTCATATATATATCATATAGCTTCAACAGCACACACTGTTGTGTACACACTTGTAAGAATTTCATGCTAATTCTTATATTCATTCCTTTGTATTGCTCCTAAAAACTTACATAACTGAATCACTCTCTTCTTTTCTCTACACTAAATCAAATTTGCAGCACTTCTGCTCTTCTGAAGGTCTCAAGTTTTCTGCAGTACACTTAAAAGCAGAGTTTGGTTTTATCTTGTGAAATTTTCACTTTAGTTTTTTATGTAGATTATGCCATAAAATCTCACATTCATGTAGCTGTCTAAAGTACGGTAAAAGTTATAAACTTTTGCCCCATGTCTGAGACAAGACTTTCCTTGTGGCAAAGTGACTGTCAGGAGGAAACTAGCCAGACAGTCTGAGTGACGACCTGGGGGGGTGATGGAAGCCCCTCTGGGACAATGCTTTTTCCTGCTTCTGGAAGTCCCTCCTATTTCCACATTGGCTTCTGCATCCGGTACTTTACCAAGATTCTCTTTCACATCAAAGCATCTCTCCCCGGGCTACACATGTAGGGGCACAGCCTTAGTTTCTATGGGAAATAGTTTTATCCCAAAGGAAAGGGAAAGAAATGTTTGGTTTAAATATGCTTAACACTCCCCCTTCTGTATAAGGTGCTCTGTTGTTGCACTTTCTCTGGTCCCTTGGGGTATCAACATGCTCTTTACCACACTCATGCTTATTTTCTTAGTTGAGGTGTTTAGAAGGGGTTGTGGAGAAATTTTCCTTTCATCCACATTGGTTAAATAAGCATCAGGCTGAAAGCTTGATAAATTAATTGTACCAAATTCTTTTTTGCTGGTTTCATTCTTAAAATGAGTTGGTCCCAGTTCCACCATTTAAAAGAACTCTATGATGTAGACAACGTGGAGTTTGTGCTTTCTTAAAGTTATTGGAAACACAGAAGGAGCTGCTGCTTAGCTTAGTGAACAGATCCCTGAATTTATGTGGTGGGATCCATGACTTTGTCTGGAAGATGAAGTCAAGGATGTGTCCTCAATAAAGAGCTGAAAGAGCCTATTCTGTATTTTGCTGAGAATTTTGTGCAACCTCAGTCAGCACACAAAAGAAGAAGAAATCTTTGGAAATGAAACTGCTCTTGAGCTGAGTGTGACTCTTGAATAAACAACCTACCAGCAAAAGTTGCAAGCTTCATGATAACAGTTACAACATCTTAAGGATATTGATGGGGTGAGGTTTGTAGCTGATACAGATCTACAAAATAGATGAGCTTTTGAGTGCACAATCTCTTTTCCAAGCTTAGTGAAAAGAATAGTGTGTTTCTGATTTTACTGTGAGTGTGGGGCCATTCAAAACTATGCAACTGCTTTTTGGAAGCCATGAAGATACTAAGGAGGAAAACACCCATCCTCCTCCTTATCCCAAATACTTATAAAACATAGTTTGGTAGCCCAGTTACTCACTTTTTGAAGTCACCTAAGTTTGTTTGTTATTCCACTGTTGATGCCATAATTTCCTCCCCCATTTCCCTCAGTTGGCAACCAACCCTCTTTGGGTTGGTTGCTCGTGCCTTCAGGGTTGCTAGGTTTCTTTCCATGCCAGGCTCTTTGATTCTGTCTCTGTTTGGATGCTGACTTTGATTACATTGCCTTGTAAGAGGCTCTTCTACAAGGGCTGCTAACTGCAAGGCCCCTGACTGCCTCAGTAGTAGGAGAAAGTGTGATGGAACAAATGTATTTTATAAAGACAGTAGTCACTGAAGTGCAAAACTGACAAATCACCTTCAAGAATGTGAGATTTTGTGTTGTTTTGTTTGTTGTGTATATATATATATATAGAGAGAGAGAGATATCAGTACTAACAGAAACTAAAATGCTTACATCTACAATGGAAGAATGCTGAATCTGGAAATAGATCTCTAACCTCTTAGTTAGAAGTGTGGCATTTTTCTTAGTGACAGATTGTCAGGCACGGCCAAGCAGGGCCCAGCAGAATTGAGGATGTAGATTAATTGGAGACTGTCCAGAAGAAAGCAAGGGGAATGATAAAAGCTTTATGAAACATAAGGGATGAGGAAATGTTAAAGAAACTGAGTTTGTTTAGTCTGGAGGAAAAAGACGATGGGGGAAAACGCATAAGTTTTCTAATACGTAAAAAATTGCTTTAAAGAGGACAGCCATCATTTGTTCTGCGTGGCCACTGTGAGAAGGATAAAAATAAGCCTGTGTCATTTGCAGAAAAAAAAGTTAATCTACACTTTGGGAACTAAGTTTTCTCTGGATATTGAGCCATTTAATTGGCAGATTTGAGAGCAGGTTAGACCAACACCTTATAGAGGTGGCTAAACCTGGTCTTGGTTCACAAGAAGGTGTGGGACAAGGTGATTGCAGGAGATTCTTTCCAAGACTTACATCTTTATAAATTTATGAAGAAGGACTTTGAAGGAAAAAGATTTGGGCTGGGTAAACATGTAGTTGCTTTTTGTAACTGGTCACTTCAGTCACCTGATGCCACTTCAAGAGTAAGAAATTGTCTTGGTGTCAGCTTTACACTGGTGTGATAATTTTGGAATAGCTTTTTAAAGCCATACAGTATTCTGTTTAGCAGAAGGTGCGTTCTTTCCTCTTTGTTCAGCCTCTTAACTTTTCTCCATGAGACAGAAAATATGCCTTGGTCTGCCTCTTGAAGGACCTGGAGGAGCCTCATTCAGCTTCTCCTGCTGGTCTGAAGGAAATCCCCCATCTGTAATCACAATTAATCTAGTCTTTGCAGCAGGTAAGATGGCTCATGGTGCCATGGTGGGATAATACATTTGCCCATTTTAGGAGCTACCGCACCTTAGGCATATTGTTCTGGACCATCACTGCCGCCCTGAGGAAGCTTTCAATGCACATTCATCTGATGTGATGGTATTGAGCTCATCAGTGGGTGCCAACCACCACTGCATGGTCAGATTTTCAGCCCTGTTTGCAACATCAGAAAGAGTGTGGTGTTTGCTGTGCCTATATAACAGTGAGATTAAAATCGAGCTGGGGAAAGGGACCTTCTGACCCAGTCAGTTGATGGGTCAAGGGCAAAGTGGAGAACAGCTGAAAAAAAATGAATGTTTTAGTAAGTGTTTTAAAACCACTATTTGGAAGGCTACTACATTTATGCAATAGAGGAGCTAAAGAGGGAACCTTTGGAAAACATCCTACTGTGTTTTCTACCTTAGAAGTACTTTTCAGGGAATGATTATTTATAATTAATTGCTAGTGGATTTATTATTACCAATATTGATTTCAGTTGACAAGGCAAGACATAAAGTTAACAAGTATGAGGCATTGTGTGCAAAATGTGAAGTACCTCCAGGTTCATTGCTGTGCCAAGTAGGTTGATCAAGAGCCAACAGCGCAAAATATGGCATCAGGGGACCCCTTACTGCCAGTCTGCCAGAGAGGACAAGAGTCCTGCAGGCAGAACTGCCATCAGCAGGGGAGGCGTAACCAGGCAGCCTTGAGCAGACCACGGGGGAGGCAGTATACTTCTGAGATTAAATCCTATGTGTCTTAGTAGAGACAACTTCTCTCCACAGTATCTTTCAGCATCCTGTTAATTAAAAAAAAAAAAAAAAGGCTAGGATAAATTTACAAAAATAAATAAATTAAAGAGAAAGTAACTTCTGCCAAAAAATGAACTTTCATGTTCAACTTCTGCTTGAAACTAACTTCCCAGGAGCCAACTTTCTCAGGGAATAGCCTGTTATCAGATAAAGGAAGGACTGAACAAGAAAGATAATTCCTTTGTTATGAAAGCCACCCCCCTTTATCAGGACCTTCACCCCCAGCTTTTAATACTCACTGACTTTCTTCTGATCTCTTAGCATCTTTGTATTTTCCCACCTGCCTGTCAACCTCCTCTGGGGGTATTTTCCATCTTGAAGCTAAACTTTGCAACACAACTAAAAGAAAGCAAACAGAAATTGCTTCAATCACTCTCATTGCTTAAAAATTCATAATTATTTCTATAGCCAAAGGCAGAAAAGCTAATTATTTACTATCCCAACCAGTCATACCTCCTCCCGGGAAAATGTGCTATTGCGCTGGCTGCACTGATGCATTTGCAGAAGGCAGATCTCCCCACTGGGACCCAACTGTACCAGCACCACCAGTGGGAGTTTTTCAGCTTTGAACAGAGCTGCTGCAACAGGGTAGCTATAAGGCAGAGGAGCTCGGGCATCGGGGAGTGTGAAGACAGCAGTGTCTTGCTTCTCTCCCTAGTGAACCTTCTAGCCATCTTCATATTGGCATTTACAGAAAAGTGAGCTATTTAGGGAAAGATTGTGATTTTTTTTTTTTCTTAAGTGCAACCTATTTAAGCTTGGTGCATAGGATATTACGGAAAAGGAGCACCAGTAGAATTCTGGCTGATGCAGGCAGATACCTGTCCAAAAATTATTCACCGAGTGGTGGTTCTGCCTTTCTGCTTATTTGTCTTTTATGGAAAGGTGCCCAGCTGTGGTTACTGCTGTGAGAGATTTGGAGGATTAGGACTCGCTCTTTACCCCACTTCATGCTGCTGTCAGATCTCACTGGAAAATCTTCTATATGGGCATCCTCTTCCTGATCCTTTTGAAGCCTTATTTATCTTCCAGGGGCCTTTCACAATCTGCCTCTAAACTGAGTTCTGATCCAATATTTTGGACTTCTTTGTAACATGCTCTGGACCAGAAAGACCTTGCCCTCGAAACCTCAAGTTCTTTGAACTCCCCCATCCAAATTCATAACAGACTCTTCCTTCCTGTCCTTATCTTGCATTTTGTTGTCAGCTGGAGTAGACATACTGCATTTCTCAGTAAATACTGAGAAGGATAAACCAGCCTTTTCTGAGGTAGCACTGTGGGCCAACTCAGGTGCTGTCTGCTGTCCTGCATTGGAACAAGAAATGGCAGAAAGCTACAATATGTAAGAATTTACCTGATGTCTAACAAGCTTTAATTAGTGTACCTGATTAAAAAGACCTGGGTCTTTCATGATGGCTAAATGTGAATGATGGGGATCTAGCAGAAGGTGGATGGTCAGGGATGATAGATCAGGCATAATAAAGAGAGGGTAATGTGGCTGTCAGCACTGGAGCTGCATGTGTCAGAACTAAGAGAAGCAGCAGATCTGAGACAGCAGTGATGGGAATGGCCCCGGCAATGCAAGGAATGAAGATGAGGGAACAAGCTGGGAGATGGAGAAGAGGGCACTGTGATCACAGACATATCTATGACTAGCAGATGGAAAAAGGTAGACTCATGTTATATGTTACAAGTGTGTTTACATTCCCCCATCTTTGCACAGTGAATGTTATGAAAAGGATTGTGCTATTTTTAACCCTTGGAACTGAATTATGGTATTATGATATGCATCATAAATCAATCAAACATATGTACAGGCCTAGCCTTGTACTCAAGAGAGCCTAACTTCTGCAAAGGAAACCCCACAGAGGTGCTTGTGGGTTCAAGCAAAAGGCAGAGTCCCCATGATGATATTTAGTCTAGACTTCAGTACATTCAGAGGGCTGCTCAGAGCTTTGCCCTGCCTTTGCTCCATCTTGGCTTTTCCCACCTTGGCTGTGCCCCAGCTCCTACACGTCCTAGCTCTTCACTCTGGCTTTGGTTTCCTTTCCTATCCCCATCTCAACACCTTTCTCCCTGCCCTGAGCGCAGCACTCACTCTGTCGAGGCCAAAGGCTACTACTGCCAAAGCTCCCACCTGCTTGCCAGGGGCAGTGCCATCTCCTCCCAGCACACAGCTGGGGTACTTGGCTTACACAGCTGGGGCTGAAGCCAGCAGAGTTTACCAGCTGTAAGGAAAACCTCTACGTAGCTAAGTCTGCTACTGTTTTTGGCAGAATCATTATACTGACACACGCATTGGAATTTTTCTACCTTTTCACATGTTTTCACTGAGAGAATTTAGTCTTCTTTCCCACGGTTATTATGAGCTAATGGACTGCAGACATGAAGCAATGACAGGATTTTTCCCTTGTGAAGGCACGGGACTAGTGACTTTCCCCTTCAAGGAAAACCCTATTCCCTTCTTCCCATGCTTTCACTCTCCCACCCACCCAGCACAACTTGATGTTGCACTGATCAAGTAAATTGTACAGAAGGATGCGAACATCTGGGTGTTGGCAGAGTGTCTCCCAGATGGCAAACACTCTTGCTTCCTTCTTTTTCAAGATAAAAGGGTCCATTTTAAAGCCAGTTAAAAGAATATTAGGGAATTGATCTGAACACAACAAAGTGAATAGACCAACAGTTACATTTACATCCTCTACTGCCCTCTGTTGAGGATGGATCCATCTGCAGAAAAAAATTTAAACCAGTTATTCTCAACAAAATTCAGCATACAGTTTTATCCCCACAGAAAAAAATCATAACTTTTTAAAGCCCGTATGTTCAGTTCCAAACAAAGCTTATCAGTGTGCTTTTTGCCATGTTTGTTGATGTATTATTTGCAGGTTCCATACATGAAAGCAAAATTGTCATGAATTAACCATTCAATCCCCATGGATTAATCATTCAATCCCCATCATTTGCTTATGGGGAACCTGCTACATTAATAACCCAATAATTAACCAACCTGTTGCCATAACCCTAAATAATCCATCTGGGACATGATGATGCCAGGTGGAAGCTGCCTTGAACATTCCACATACAATGTGTTCCACATACATTCTGGCAAAGGCCCTTTAATTTCCCCCTGACCTAATCAGATAAAAAATGTCAGATGAAAGAGCAATTAGCCATACTAGTCATGCTTGGAAATTAGAATGACAATGTATTTACCTAACAGAAAAAGAACTCAGAAGAAAATCTGGCTTTTGACTTTAAAAACACTCTCTGGCAATGTGATTCCTTGGCAATATCATTCCTTCTTTGGCAATATTTATGGAAAAATGTAGAGGAACAAAATGAGTTATAGTGATTCTAATAGAAAGAAGATAGAAAAGGTTATCAGGTCTTGTATTTTTTCTACCACTTTATCATCTGAAGACCTCTAAAGGCTTTACAATTTTCAAAATAATTATGTGCAGGTAATTATCTCAAAAATCATGATAGACAAATAAGGATTAAATTTGGCTTTGTTTTACATACAGGGAAATTTGAGAAAAGAAAAATCAAGTCTAAGGTGTTCATGTGCCTAAAAATAGGATCCTCCAGTCTCCTTTTGTCCTTTCAAACCAAAAATTTTGGTATTCAGAGGTGTGTAGCACTTTCAGCTACATGAGGGATGGCAGGGAATTCACATTGGTAAACAGCAGGACCTGGCATTTTTTGAAGTGTAAGTGTCCCACAGTAACATTTTCTTCATTGTGGAGTTCAAGGCTGAAAAATTATGTGCTCTGGATAAAGCTGTGAGGATTTGAAAATTTGCAAGAAAGTGCCATCTTTACTGGATGCTGATTCCAAATAAGAGTGGGAGAAGGTGCATTTCTCTGGGCTTTCCTCATTTCCCTACTGTTTTGCTAGATGCTCACTGATGCTTCTAAGTTCTCTTCTGCAAACGACAACTAAACCGTGACAGGCTTCCCCCCAGCACAAGTTACTTTTCCCTTCCTTGTATACAAAATGGTGTAATTTTTTAGTTGTATTTTCTTGACTATCTTCTGCATCCCAGATCCATGAAATGACAGGCTTACATTCCAGCAACATTAGTCCTTCAGTATAAATGTGAACTGTCTGAACGGGGAGCTGGGATCTTCAAAAACAAAGCCCTCTGCTCCTAGAGCTCTTATGGCATTTCATAAAAGCAATAATCCATCTTTTGCCAAGCAATGATTCTCTCCCACAGACCATCTATGTGGTTTCCATCTGCACATTAATTGGAAACTGCTTGGGGTAAAAAAGTATTTATATGTTTCATATTGCAGCAGTTCCCATGCACTGGCAAGGTGCAGAGAGCTCTCTTCCCACAGTCCAGGCCTCCATGGAGAAACCACAAACAGGCTGCAGACCTCAAGCACTGAAAATCTGGGGCATTTGGGTGCTACCAGCTGGATCAATGTGGAGCCATGTGCCCCTCCTCCCTAGAAGGAGCAGTGTGCTGGTTTTCTCTTTGGCAAAGGGCTATCTGCTGGGTACACTCCTGCCTTGGAGTCTTCAGCAGTTTCCTTCTCTCTGCCAGCTGTGGTTGAAAGAACATGTATTTTGTATTGTTTCTGCTAGGTAAACACCTTTAATGCCCCCAGAACTGATGCTGATGACTTCCTTCAGGCATGTAAGCCATGAAACACCTGGGAGAAACCTAGAAACACAGATGAGCACCCTGAGCACAAAAACTAAGCTGAAAAGCAGCAAAGGTTGAGCAGAGAGAGTATTTCAAGGCCTTTCTGCCCTACCCAGACCCCTTCTGTAAACTGGGCATTTGCCCATACAGAAAATTACAAGGACCCTGAAGAACAAAAACGGTAACTGGTAGATAGGCTTTGTGCTGCTCTTATTGGGAGTGGTCCAACAGTGTCTTACACTCAATCAGTTTATCACAACAACTTTCTCCATATACAAAGGCTAACAGCTTCGGCAACACTCACCCTCAAGGAGCACTCACAGAACAGATCTATGAAAGATTTTACTCAAAAACCACTCTGGTATATCCTCAGTTACGAAATTGTAGGCACAAGCAACCAGAGAAGGGACCTGGATGGACTGCATGTTAACTGGAAAACTGCTTTGCAGACTTGCTCTCTGCTCTGATCTTCCTTGCAAATTCATCTTGTGATCTCTTAAGAAAAAAAAATACTATTTATAAAACATCAGAACAAGTTTATCCATAGCATAAGAAACATTCCATGGCTATTGTTTTAGCAGTTGATCCCAATGGTGATCTACTACAGCTTGGTAATCAGAAAGATTTTTATGCTGGTCTGAGATAAAATACCTCTTTGGCCTGAAATCAGAGACATTGACTGACAGTCTCGCTACAGCAAATAAATAATATGATGAGCAAAATGGACTACATATTATTATGACTAAACTATTCAGCAGATTAATTTTAATACAATGTAAATGCAGGTTTTATGGAAGGGAGAGTACATAGCTAAATGCTGTGTAGCAGTTTGCCATTGCTACAGGGACTTCATGCAATGTAGTTAAAGCCCTATCCTATGTTTCAGCAGGGCTGAAAGCCCGTTAGTGCTTTGAAATGATGAAAGCAAATGAAATTGAATAGCAAACAAAAAAAGTTCAGACTTGATCAGTGATGATGAGAGAATTCCAACTGGGTTCTCTTGGGAGCAATGATCAAGAATTAAAGTCTTTATTTTTTTGAGCTAACAAATGAAGCTTCTTTATTCTACTTAAATGGGATAAGAAAAGCCCTATTAAAGAGAGCTAACAGTTGTACTAATCTTCAAGCCACATCCCTGTTGGACCCAGTAGGAACAAAAAAAAAGGAAAGGCTTCTAAAAATGTTTAACAAAACCCGCAGAAAATGAGAGGAGCAAGAGATAACTCAAACATGTGCAACTTTGTCTCTGTAAAAGAAGAAAAATCCATTTACATGGCCGAGTGAAGAGGCAGGAGTAGGGGGTACAGCTCTCATCCCTTGTGCTCCAGCCTCCGGAGTTTACAGTCTGCAGGGTGACTGCAGAGGGCTCTTGCCAGGTGTATGAAGGTGGCCTGTGCTTGGGTTTTTTCCTTTTTTTTTTTTTTTTTTTTTTGGTTTTGACTAAGGACGTGATCCCCTCAGGCACCTGCCTTACCAGGATTACTTGCATTTTTGGCATGAATGATCTCAGCAGGTGGCTATGTGAGGGCAGCGTGCCCATTCCTGGGCAAGCCGAAATATTGGCCCTCTCTGTCACATTGGCAGCCTTTAATGTATTCTCATCTCCATATAAGTATTGCTTAGCCTCCAAATTTGGCCAGTTGCAAGATTATTGTACCATCTGTAATCCTTATGCTCTCCTGAATTACTGGCTGGCTTGTTGGCTAAGGGAATCTTCCAGCACTCCTGCTGTATCTCCTCCATGTCCATGTGCTCTTGGTGGCACCATTCAGTGTCACTGACTTGACTCTAGCTGACAGCGAGAGCAATAGCTGTGAAGATGTGTCAACATCCCTGGCTGCCAATGTGTGGAAGAGATCTGAATACATGCCCGGGACTCCTGGGGAATTAAGATGTGGCTTCTAGACCTTGCGGCTCTCTCTGCACAGCCATGGTGACCTGTGCCGGATAGATTAGTGACAGAGGAATGCTGTAAGGACACTTTTACAGTGCTGGTGGATTAATCCCTCAGCAGGGGAGGAGAGACAGAAATTGCACAAGTGAGATAAGACAGAAGATCCCTTGGTGTATGTGTAGAAATAAGCTAGAAAGGAACTATTGCTATGAGAACTGAGGACAAAATACCCTCATTAGTCTAAGACATAGAAAAGGTAGGGGGTGGCATGGGGTGTGCAGGGACAAAGGATACAACTTGGCTCTCTTGTAAGACTACATAAAAGTAACAGTTGAACCAGAGTCTTACTTTAGTCTTTTCTTCATATGGACCAAGCCCATCTGTGAATTGATAACCAAATTACAATTTGCTCATCATCTCAGATCAATGTTTAAATGCTAGTGATCAGGAAAAACACTCAGTGTGCAGGTTAGGACCCTGAGCTTGTTTAGCCTCAAGAAGAGAAGTCTCAAGGGGAATTTTACCAATCTGTATACATACTGAGGGGACCCCTGGTGGCCTAGCGGTTAAGATGCTGCGCTCTCAGCGCCGTGGTCGCAGGTTCAATTCCCGGTCCTGCTTCAGAGACAATCCCCCAGGTAGATGGAGCTCGTCAGCCCCTAAGGCCATCCATCTAAGAGAAGGTCACTCTAAACAAACCTA
>JAWWLV010000144.1:25672648-25720509 GCA_035041135.1 Platyrinchus mystaceus
CAGCGCAGGCTGTGTCTCACCTAAAAAATCCATTGCACAGGCTTGAAAGGTAAAAAGACCTTTCCCAAATCTTCATTCACGAAGACTGGCCACGTACGTACGTATCTTAAGGGGAAGGGAGCACGGCAAGGACAGCCCTGCGGTGCTCCAGGCATGGCATCCAGGGGATTCCGGCAAGAGAAAGGTCGCAGACTTTAGGGAGACCAGCTTTTCCCTATGGAAGTTTTGTGTAAGACACACAGTTTCCAGGTGTGTTACCTGCTGGTTTGGCATGAGAAAGCCATGTGTGAATGACTCGTAATTCAGAGCTTAGAACAGCAGCCTGAGAAACGGCTTCTGGGCCCACAGCTATGTAACTACCATAACGAAGCACAAAACTTTTTTCGGTAAAACACACAATAAATAAAATACGGAGGGGAGGGGGGGAGGGGAAGCCTGGGCAGAGAAACCCTGGGAACAGTGGAGCGTCTGCAGCGGAAAGGATTCACTGTGACTCGCGCAGTCCCCACCGCTCCCGGCGCTGCCGCCGAGCGGCGCCGCTCCCCACTTCGTCCGTACAGCATGGCTCCACCCTTGCACCTACTCTCCGTACAACATGGCGGCGCCCGCGCTCCGCTGCGGCCGGGAGACGAACGGCAGTGGGCACGCGCCGCTAGTTCCTTCCGGGTTCCAGCGCTCAGCTATTTCGGCGTCGCCCCGCGCACTTCCGCTTCCTCTCCCGAGTCCGGCGGCTCCAGGTATGGCGGCGGGGGCCGAGCGCTGTGCGGGACCATCCGCCCCCATCCGCCCCCATCCGCCCCCACCCGCGGCACGGCGGGCGGGCGAGGTAGCCAGAGGCCCCGGGGGGCTGCGCAGAGGGACGGGCGGCGCCGCTGCCGCCCGCGCCTGGGCTGGCGGTACGGCAGAGCTGCCCGATGGAGAGGCCGGGCCTTCCGAGCAGGGCCCGCGTCTCCCGGGCCCCGGTGAGCGGCGCCGGTCTGTGCCTGGGCTGTGGCTAACGCAGCTTGCTCTCGGATAAGATAGGAAACGATACGGCTTGCTGCAGCTCAGTTTGCGGCCTTGCCAGTGCAGCTTATGTTGGTTATAAAATACGTAGCTCATTATAAAATTATCTGCGTGCTGTAAGTGTGAGCCTCACTAGTGTAAGGGTTTTCATCTGCAGCAGTGTTTTTTCAGTACAAAGAGCCTTTTCAGGTAGTATGATATGACTTGTTATTGGCAAGTTCATGTTGGAACAACAGGAGTATAAAATTCGAGGCTTATGTTGATTATAAAATATGCAGCTGCTAAGGGTTTAAGAAGTTCCTTAGGGGAGCATGACATCACCCGGGCAAGACCAGGATATTGAGCAGTGTTCAAGTTAGTTCAAATGGATTCTCACTGCAAACCATGCTGTACCTGCTGTCACTTGTTGTTTTTTTAGTTGTGTGGACAGTCATTGATGAGGAAATGCTCAAATTGTATTAATACAGAATGGGCAGCTGCTCATTTACACCTGGAGCAGTGGTTCAGCACAGGTGGTGCTGTGATACTTCCACGCAGACATCCCGTTCTTCAACTAGGGCTGCTTTGTTTTTGGCTTCCTTAGGTGTAAAAAATGGTTCAGCGCCTGACCTACCGCCGTAGGTTGTCCTACAACACAGCTTCCAACAAGACCAGACTGTAAGTAAGACAGTTTCTAAAAAAGCTTACATTGTAAGAAGGTGACATTAAAGTTTTAGTTAACTGAGTGTTTTTTCTGCTGTGCTCAGGTCCCGAACACCCGGGAACAGGATTGTTTACCTTTACACCAAGAAAGTGGGGAAGGCACCCAAGTCAGCCTGTGGGATATGCCCAGGAAGGCTTCGTGGTGTAAGTATGAGCCTGGCTGGCATGAGGGTGTTTCCCATAGCAATGTTTGTCAGTATAAAGGGCCTTTGTAGGTAGTATGATATGTCTGTTTGTTGGCAAGTTCTTGTTGCAATAATTTCTTTAAAATATTCTTATCCAAATGTTGTAAGGTGTAACTGGTAAAATGAGCTTTGGGAGCTCAAACAGTAATGGCTTTTTAATGCTTGAGACTCGCGTTACTGTTACATTTGAACCCCCTTGTTTTATAACATGTAACTGAAATTTTTAAAGCTAGACAAGGTGATTCTGTGACAGATTTAAAAATTAATTTGGACCTGTTAGACTTGCAGAAAAAAAGCGTAAGCCAAGCTTTAGAAAACTTTAAGGAGTGAATGTTTTTAGTCTGATATTTTTCTTCCAAATGAGTTCCTGATGTAACATCATTGCTTTTAACAGTTATTGAATGCTTGAGTAATGTAAATCTTTAAGCAGTTCCTTGGAAACCCTTGAGAAAACAGTTTCTTATTATAAACAATTTTTTTACAAACCTTTTGGTGAAACCCTATGGTAGAATGAAAAGATCAGCTTGGGATTGCTGAACGTGGCACGTACAATGAGCTGTGACTTTAGTCACTTCTTAGCATCTTGAATATCAAGTTAACTTCAGGTCTTGCTGCTTTTTTTAAAAACTGTGAAAGTGATGTTGTTTTTTATGTAGCTGTTACCCAAAATCACTGTCTTACGATACACTTCCTATTTTTGCTCTCCATAGGTCCGTGCTGTGCGCCCCAAAGTTCTCATGAGGCTGTCCAAAACAAAGAAGCACGTCAGCAGGGCCTATGGTGGTTCCATGTGTGCTAAGTGTGTCCGTGACAGGTAAGCTCACAGAAAGGAAACTTCACTCTTGAGGTTACTTTCTGTGAGATTTTTACATCTCTGGGTGTTTTCGTAATGTGGACTAAAACTTTGAAGACTTGTCTGGCACTGGTGTAGTGAAATGGAGAGGGTCAGCTTGGAGCATGTGAGCAGCAGTGTCTGTCCCTGTCCCTTGGATTGAGCTACTTGCTGTATATGGAGCTCCTCTGTAGAGACCTCGTGTTCTTTGTGATTATATACTGCGCTGTTGCTTGGGTGCTGAAGTCTGCTCATGCTGGATTTTTGTTTTGTGTTGAGCCCCCATAGACTTTTCTCATCTGTTGTCCTATTCTTCTGCCTTACAGAAAGTTACTAGTGCAAGTTTAGTTGAATTTCTCACTTCTTTGTACTGTTTTGGGATTCAGAGATATTATTTGGTTGCATGTTAAGCATCTTTATGTGATTAAGCTTTAAGATGGCCTTTGCTGGGCCTCACTAAATTCAGTTTTATTGTGTAACAGCTGTACATCCTATACTTCCTTGGCAAGGGTTTGAGGAAAAATACATGACAAAAAATTAGGTCAATTTATGTCATCTCTGTGAATGGCAACCACAGCAGATCTCCAGCTTCAGCAGTCTAATGACAGTGGGTTGTTTGGTTGTGGTTTTTGTTGGGTTTTTTTGGGTGGTGGGGTTTTTTTATTTGGTTGGTTGATGGGTTGGTTTTTTTGGCATGTGGGAGCTCTTAAATTGGGTCCGGTGCCACTGAAGATGAGTTGTTACATCTGCAGATCCATAGCATAACTTCACTGCATTGAAAACCATTTTTTTTTCCCCTGAGTGTTTTCCCAAACACTTAATGAGTTTGATAGGTATTTTTTAATGAATGAGTATGTCTTAGTCTGCCTAAACAAAAAAACACAGCTCCTTCCCTGTAATGGTTGGATTTTCTCCTGCTCCTCCTTAAGCATCTTTGGTAGGTTTTGTGTACTGTAAAAGTAACCATATATACCAAATGCATATGGAAGGTACTTGGATGTTCAAAGGTAGAAAAGTGTGTATGGTGTATTTGTGTTTTAACTCAAAACCATCAGATAGGCCATTGATAGCTGAGTACTGTTGCACAGGTCTGTCCATCTGCATGCAGGCCGTGCATAACTTCCAGAAATAGTTGTATTTGGGCATGACTTGACCTGCTGGGCTTTTTCCTGTTGATGTGCAAAGGAGCTTTAATCCTGACAGAGGAGCTGTTCCTGTTGTTGATAACTGGATGCACCTAGGGTTTCCCATAGTTCTGTGGAAGAGGGCTGACCATGACTGGTCACACCAAAGATGACTTTAAATGCAGTAAATTAATTTGCCAGTTAGGAATTCTGCTTTTTGCTTCAGAATTGAAGGCAGTAACTTTCCCAGTGTTCAGCCATTGGGTATTACCTTGCTTGCCTACAAGCCACTCACCCTAAATTTGTAGGCACAGTAGGCCTTCTTCCCCAAACCACTACATTCATCCAGTGTCACTGTCCCTGTCTTGCTGCTGGCAAGAACATGGACAGTTTCCCTTTTTGTGTAATTTTGGAACTAGCACCACATGTGCAATGGATGTTGGAGACGGCAAAATTAATTGTAACTTGTGTTATTTTTGTGTTTTTACTGAAGTAGGTAGATGCATGTCTTTAAGTTGTTTTTCTTTTCCAGGATCAAACGAGCTTTTCTTATTGAGGAGCAGAAGATTGTTGTGAAAGTCCTGAAGGCACAAGCACAGAGCCAGAAGTCAAAGTGAATCTATTTGTAGTTTCATCCCAATAAATGAAAGCGCCACTTCTCTTGTGTCCTGTCATTCCATGTTCTGTTCAAAGCTGGTAGGAGCTGCTTCTCACAGCTTATAGAATGCAGAACTGGGGTTTGGTGCTAAGAAACCCATAAGTCAGGATTCTTTGTTCTGCGCTGTGTGCTACAGGGAAATCAAGCCAGGTGGAAAGAGGTCTGGTTAAACAGGACTCCCAGCTCTGCCTCACGGTCCTGTGGAGGAACTGGAGTAACTTTGAGCAGTGCAGGTTTTATTTCTTTATGGCAACAGCTGTGTATGAAGTCATCAGAAAACTTGGCTCAGAAGAAAGTTGGGACTCTGAAAAGGAAAAGCAAACCGTCAAAAGAAGAAAGATTGTCAGGTGAAGGAGAGCTAGTGTAGGCCTAAGGTAGATTTTTTCTTTTAATTGTATGTGATACATTTACTGTTGCTTGAATCTGAAGGGGGGGAATAGTCTGACTTCTCAAAACCATTGCTGTACCCACCAGACAGTTGCACATGGCTATATCTGGATCTCCTGGAAGAAAGCTGCAGTTGCTGTATCCTGTTCTTTGGGTGCTTCCTGGGTCACCACTCGAGGTATGATACCAGCAGAGCTCCAGGGTGCAGCTAAGGCAAACCTTTAATGGCTTCCAGATCAGGTTTTAGAGGAGCAGTTTAGGCCTCTGATATTGAAATGGACCGGAATTCTGATGGTTTGTCAGCAAGAACGTAATGGTGATGTAAAAAGTGGTAATGGCTTTGCTTCATTCTGTTTTGTAGAGAACTCTAAATGTGCCTCTAATGCTATCCAGAGTGCTTTAAGACACTCAGGATTGTGTTACCTGTGGGTGCAGTGGTATTCCTCACCCCCAGCTCTGAATTTTTAACTGCTTTTAGTATCTGACTAGAGTCTATTTTTACCTATTTTTACCAATAACTTTTTTCAAAAAGTGGTGAGCTCCACTATGAGAATAAGGAAGGAGGAGAAATAATTACTGAGTGCAGAGACTCACTGGGAGCAGTGAGGGTGCTGTTCCAAGAGGTTTCTAAGGTCACTTGTGGAGTGCTCAGGCTGTGGCTCTGAGAGATGTGTGCAGGTCCCTCCTGACTGCATACTATATCTCGTCACACTGTGTCCAACTCTGCAGCCTGTCAGGCTGTACAGTTGGCCAAGAAACAGGACAGAAGACTGAGCTGGTGAAAAGCCCTGCCCTTTGGGTGGCAGCAAGTTGGTGCTTTGGGTAAGGTGCCTGCCAACTCACCTCCTGGGTGTGACAACAGGAGATGGCTATGATCCAGGGAATCTGATCCAGGGAATCTGACTTAACATCGTGCATGGTGAAAGGAGCTGTACCTCTCCAATAATTTCTTCACAGTGTCCCAAGTTGTTAAAATGATTGTCAGTGTTCTCAAAATAAATGTTGTAGCTTTAAGTTATGAAGCGTTTTTCCTCAGGTTATGCTAAAACTCGTTGCAAAGGCTGTAGCTCATTAAAGGAGGTTTATTTAAGACTGACATTAGTACCCTGACATTTTTAGGTGCTGTTACTATATTTATTTTATGAGGTTAAAATTTTATTAGTTGTCTTCCTGTGCTATTGCAAACTTCAGTACTTCAGCATGCTGGAAAAATGGTTTTAAAGCAGAAGCAGCAAGTAGGGCAGGCATGTCTAACCTGCCCCAAAAGTGCTCTTGTTTTGCTTTAAAAGCTGTGAGATTGGAGTTTTCCTTCAGGCTTTTGGAAAGGAGGCAAGATGGAGGGAGAATACTTTTGGAATAATGAGGGTAAGTGTCATAAATGTCTGTTGAGAGGCACAGAGGGAGGGAGATTTTCTCAAACAGAAAGGCCAACACTGAAAATAGCTAATTATATATTACATGACTGCACTGAGAGACAGCAGTTCTGAGTTAGAAGTGGTATTGCCACTGTCAGCAGAAATAAAAGCAGTCATTAGGCAAAATGTCAGCAAAATGGTAAGAAGGCTCTTAATTTCTTTTTTAAGTTTGAGCAGACAGTGCCATGTGGATAGGGGGACAGTCATTTGAGGCAGGGCTGTGCAGCGGGAAGTAGGCTGGATGGCTTGGCGAGGTGGGGCGAGTTGAGGTGGGGCGAGTTCAGCTGGAGCACGTGCTTTTTTTTAAATGTGCTTTTAAATGCACTCCTGTAACCCGGAGTGAAAGGCTCTCCCCTGCGCCTACCATGAAGCAAGAGGAACCACACAAGCTTCGACGGAATATCGGGAGTTCCTCCCCTCTGTGCTGCTTGATGCAGCTGGCCTCGGCTGATGCGGTGTTCGCATGCTTGCAGGAGTGCGTTAGCTGGTCTGTAACGCACAGGTAACCCCGGTGCTCTCGGCAGCTACTGCTGGATTGTGCCTTTTCCCCCCCCGATGTCGGAGTCTCCTCTGGGTGCGGGAAGGGTGAGGCTACTGTGGATCTTGCCCTGTTCCCCGGTGCCGAGCGCCGGTGTTCCCGTTCCCGGGACCCGCCGGGCGGACACGTGGCTGCCCGGCCCGGGGGCGGGGCCGCGCACTGGCCACGCCCCTGGCCACGCCCCCAGCCCCGAGCGGTTACCCGGCACAGACACGTCAGGTCTGCCGGGTCCCGGCAGGTGAGTAAGACAGATAGAACCTCCGGCGGCGGGCAAGCGGCCTTTCCAATGTTTTTACGCAGAAAAAAAATCTTTTTTTTTTTTATGCCTGTAATTTACGTCGGGATACAGATTTCGAGTGCTTTGTTTAGTTTGCCGTTTTAAAAATTTGTCAATTTTCCCCTGTCAGGACGCGGCAGCCCCATTTCCGCTTCCGCCTTCGTGTCCGGCCGCGGAGTGTCCGGCGGCGGCGGCGGCGGGATCAGCCAGGGAGGGAGAGAGGGAAGGAAGGGAGAAAGGAGGGAGGGAGGGAGCAGCGGTGTCGCGGCTGCCCCTGGGACCGCACCGCCGCCATGGAGACGCTGTACCGCCTGCCCTTCGCCGTGCTCGAGTGCCCCAACATCAAGCTGAAGCGGCCGAGCTGGGTGCACATGCCCTCGGCCATGACCGTGTACGCGCTGGTGGTCGTGTCCTACTTCCTCATCACCGGAGGTGAGGCGGCGGCCGGCGGGGCGGGCGGGAGGCTCCGTTCAGCGGAGCAGCTCTTCCTGGGCCCCTGCCCCGGGCGTCCCTGCGAGGTCAGGGCCGTTCTCGCTGCCGCGAGTCAAAGACGGTGCTCGCTCTCCTTCCCGCAGGAATCATCTATGACGTGATTGTGGAGCCTCCCAGCGTGGGGTCGATGACAGACGAACACGGGCATCAGAGGCCGGTGGCCTTCCTGGCATACAGGTAGGAGCAGGTGCCCGAGCACAGGGGGAATAAACTCCGCCTTACACAACTGTGCAGCCACTTTTTTTTTTTTGCTTTTTCTTTTGAGCTCTCTGTGCAAGGCACGAACTGTTCTATATCAGTTCTTGCTTTGCAAATAGTAAAAAAACCAAACAAACCAAAACAAAAAAACAAAAGGACCCAAACTAGCATCAAAAACAATTGAAATTGAAATACTTAGTCCTAAAACTTTAAAAAATGAAAACTCTGGTAAAAAAAATGTCTGGAGCTGGCAATACTTCTATTTCCTGCTGTTCAAGTTGTGTTTTATAGTGGATGCAGATGCTTTTGATCATTTTTCATAGCAGCACACATGATGTTCGTGAAATTTCTGGTTCTGGCCTTTTAAACTCCAGTGTAATTGGGATTCTTGTGTCTGAGGGCGGGGAACATAATTACAGGTATGCATCAACAGTGTCTTCTTGGAGCCTTTTACTGAAAACAAGCTCGAGACTCTTAGGAACAGGTTGGTCTGAAGATGGCTAAATCTGCGTTTGTAGCTGTGGGTATTCTGTGTATGTGGAAGCAAATATGGATTTTTGTTAAATACCAAAGAAGTTGTTTGAATCTGTGAGGTCTGTGGCACGCTTGATGTACAGATTTTGGCTTGGACTACATACAGTACATATTTCAGACTGGCTTGGATTGCTCCAGCACAGATGAATCTGGCTACTACAGGGAGTTGCTTGCGCTTCAGCGCAAGTCAGTGTAAACAACATGAAGGAAGACCAACTTGTTTGTTTTCAGGATATGAGGCATTAATGATAATCTTTGTTTCTGTGTTAGCATGCACAATAGTTTCATCAGAGTCAGTTTTATGAGGTTACTAGTATTGCTAATTACAAGGATAGGAAAATGGTTTGGTGACTGTGGGAAGTAAGAGATTTGTGATCCGGGTACAATATTCCTTCTGCTCCTCATCATTCCCATTGTCAGAAGGAGTTCTGGCTGTCTGGACTGACAGAGAGCCGGGACACCTTTGGGATGGGTCCCTGCAATGGATATGTGCGAGCAGGGAGCAAAGTATCCTGCAGGCAGGAGTTGCTGTGTGCTGGAACCAGCATGTGCTTCATGTGCGGACACACTGTGCTCTGAGTGGGATTTGTCCAGGGGTGAGGACTCAGGTGCTCTGCCTCAACATCAGGGTGGAAATAGGAAGGTCGTGGTTTCATGCCCTGAGTCGTCTGTTTAACCAGGGACTTGCTTGGAATAGATATTTCTGAAAACTGATGAGCCTGTGCAGTAGCCACTAGTGTACACTGCTATGTGTAAATTCACTGGTGTGTTTGACTGGTCACCTTGCAGACTGTCAGTCCTGGAGATAAGTTACATACTGAAGTCTTGATGTAATTGTATAACGTCAGTTTCCTGCTGACTTTTAGTTAGAAAGTCAGCCATCAGGATTAATCATCCTGTGTGTTTATACAGCAAAAGCAGGTCGAGTAGGTGGGGTGTGAAATGTAAATAATTTCTCTAATCTTTTTTGGATTCTCTTCTTCCCTTCACCCTTTTTTTTCTTTTAGAGTAAATGGACAGTATATTATGGAAGGCCTCGCATCCAGCTTCCTCTTCACAATGGGTGGCCTAGGATTCATAATTCTGGATCGATCCAATGCACCAAATATCCCCAAGTTGAATAGGTTTCTTTTGCTTTTTATTGGATTTGTCAGTGTGCTTTTGAGCTTCTTCATGGCCAGAGTTTTCATGAGGATGAAATTACCGTAAGTGATTAAATTATCTTTCAGCTTTTCTTCTTGTGGGCTCATGTGTGCCATGTCAAATTTAAGAGTAACAGCAAATACAGTGATCTCTGGCTTGACTATAAGCTGCTTTTATCAACACTTTTTTTGGAACACCTTGTGTGAGGTGGGATGCTTTGGGAGCCAGCCACTGTAAGACTGTGCTGTGGTTAAAAAAGGGCAACAGTTCCTGGTATGTAAAAAATTATGATTCGTGAGTCTGACTTGGTCAGTGTGCCTTAAAATTCATTGTATGTACTGGTCAGGTAAAAGTAGTTACAAATTAGTGCTTTGAGGAAGAAGAAAGTGTCAAAGAAAGGTAAATGAGTTCTTTACAGGGACAGTGTACCCGAGAGATCATAACTAGAATAACTGATGGTAGCAGTAATAAGTGTTCAGAAACATCCAAAGCAGTCCTAAAGTAAATATGATGTCTGGGTTTTCATTGTTGTTGTTGCTGGAAAACTGAATATAAAATTGGAGCGTGCAATGTATGTGGTGTTTTAATGCATCTGTATTCACAGATCAAAAACTAGGAAAGATCTGGAGCTTTCAGACTATGCAAAATCCAAATATCCAAATGCAGATTTTTCCAATTTCTTCCCTGCTCGTTATTTTTCAGTCCATCTGTTGAATTTAAAATAGCTGAAACCTGATGTCTGGGAGTACTGTGTCATGGTACCTTATTTTTGGAGTAGCTCCATGAAGTGTTGACTTAATAATGACAGTCATTCTTCCTTTTTGTGCCTCTGCAGCGTACTTAAAAGTTTTCTTTCATAACACAGAAGTGATGGGTTCCCTGGCAGCAGAGAGCTGGATAGGAACCTGCTCTGTATTGTCTTGCTTCATTGATGCTACAAATTTTTTTGTTTCATTGAGTACACGTGTCTTAAGAGGTCCCTTTCTGAAATTCGTTAAAGAAACAGGACTTCAGAGAAATGGAAGAAAAAAAGAGAACAGATTTGTGTTGAATGCCAGAAAAGATCAGGTTATATTGGATACCTTAACAGTGGTAGTTTATGTAAAGGGTACAAATAAAGAACCTTTCATAGGGTGTAGCATGGGCTTCAGAAATTCCAAATAATTATCAAAGTTGGATTTAGAATAGGCTAGCCCATTTTCAGTGTTCGTTGAAGGAAATCGACTGAGGGAAGAGTGTGTAGTTAAGATGGCCAAATAGCCTTGGTCAGCAGTTGTTTTGGCAGTCTACAGTTTTGTTTTGAGATTGTATATCTCTTGATTTTTGAGGAGTGCTGCCTGTGTTTGCTCTTTTTCTGACTTATTTTGTTTTCTGTAGGGGCTACTTGATGGGTTAGTACCTCTTGTGGTGTATGAAAGCTCAAGCTGAATTTACCTCTCTTCATGAAATGTTTAAGAAGAAACAGGAAGAAACAAGTTTCATAGTCACCATCAGCAACAGCAAAGAGACCTGGCCATGAGAAACAACTACGGAAAGAGTGCTTCCTCTGCAAACAAACTCTCACTACCAGTGGCTGATTTGTAGTACTCCAGCAATGTTTTATCATTTCTGATGTAGAGCTCTTGAAAAAGAGAAGTTGCCTAGCTGAGTATTTCTTTTATATCCCAACTCAGTATGAAGCTACCTTTAGCTCTACCTAAAATGAGTATTTGCCATTGACTTGACAGTTCTTTGTTGCAGGTCTGTCTCCTCTTCCCTGTGTGGGACAATTACATGTATGAATCAGAGAAGAAACACCTGAACCAATATTTCCAAGTTATAATCAGAAAATTAGTAACTTTGGATGTTTTGCAGCCGAAATACCATGTGTCTGAAATTATTTCAAAGGCACCTTTTGCCTTGATATTAATGGCTCTATGTGAGCAAATCCAGACATGCACTGGGAAAGGCAAACTGTATGAATGTGCATTTTTTTTTAAAGAAAAAGTGTACAAAAGGAGCCAAATAAAACTTATTTTCTACAAAATTATTTTAATTCGATGCCATTTGTGAAGCTTTTTCTTGTGTACATGGACTGTTCTACATCCAGACTTGAGATGCCATGCCATGACCGTTTAATTTCAGCTCTCTTTTTCGCTGTTGGATAATGATATTTTTTATTTTCTTTTTTAATATCAGGGACAAGAAATCTCATTTTCCGTGAACTTGTACTGTGTGCAAACAACGTACTGTTATCAGTAGCCAAGAAAACTTACTTTTGAAGCTGCTGCTTTTTTTGTATGAGGGGCAAGGTTCCAACTTTATTTGTCTTAATTTTAGAAGATTGAATGTTGCTGATATGTTTCAAGTAATGTATTGCATTTTGGAGGAAGGAAAGATGCCTCCAAATCTCCATAAATGTCTTTTTTTTTTTTTTTGCAAGCCATATGTGTTTGAAGCACTATTTCAATCAGTATAATAATTTTCCATAAGAAAAGTAATTTATTCCTGTCATTGTGAAGTAAGCATTCCTGTTCACATACTTTATCAAATTTCTGAGCTAGATTTTAGTCATCTGCCCTTGGGATGTCACTTCTACTCTCTCATTCTTACATACAGTGTGACAGTTTTGCATCTGCTCATCTTACTTGTTTATCATTATGATTTAAGGTTGTTTAAGCTGTTTTATGAGGCTCATGACTGCAGTGTTTCCAGTTTTTTAGAAGCAGTTGTCTTTTGGTCTTTCTTTTTTTAGAAGCAGTTGTCTTTTGTCTTCTGTTTTGATGAGACACATGCTTACCTTCAAGGGGGAGTATTTATATTATGTAAGTAAATAACTGGATACATAGATCAACTTTTTAATGTATCTGAATATAATCAAGATTCTCTGGCTCAGTACTTGTTCCACTGCAGTTCAGCTTCAGCCTCCCAAATTTGCAGCTGGTTCTAAATTGAGCATGCTCTTAAACAGTGGTTTTAAAGGCATAGTTCAGTGCCTGTGGTCTGTGGAGTGCATTTCATTATAATTGCATGTCAGATGATGTAACTTGAAACAACAGATAAAACAGACATAATTGCAAGGTAGAAGATAGTTTTACTCTCACAGAACTAAGACAGTGACTCTGTCTGCAACAAAGAAGGCTGAACGAACATCACTTATGTTTCTTTAGTCACAGGCTACAAGCTAGGTCTGGTATGATTATCTGCCAAAGTATGAGGCACAGAGAGAACCAGAAAAACAAATGCAGAGCAGAAGACAATAAGCACCCGGAAATAAGGTGCATGCTGGGTATGAAGATTGCAGAATGCACAGCTGGAGGGAGATTGGTTCATTTTGGATGTGGGTTGGAGGCTTCTCGGTCACCCAAGGAAAAATGCCTACTGAGCACTGTCAATCTGCAAAGAAGAGGTATTGCTATGCTTTATAGGAATCCCATTTTCAGTTAAAGTAAGACTGGTACTTTCTGCAGCTGTCTGCTGTTCTTTATAGGTAACAGCAGGTGGCCTCTAGTGTAGGGACTTGGAATAGTAATAGGAATATTTCAGTGACTGAAAGAAAACTTCAGTAACTAGTGAAAATGTCCGTCTGTGTTTTGTGTTCATATCTTCAAGGTTCAACTGAATTAAATTGTTGGGTGGGAGATTAAAAACAAAATCGAAACACTGTGGTAAAGGTAAAGCAGAGCTTATGGGAACAGATCTTTTCATTATTAAAACCAGAAATTTGGCCTGCTTCCAAGTGCAATAAAAAGAGGTTGAAGTGGAGAGGTTTGATTTTCTGGCTCTCTTGATGGAGAAAACACTGAATCCATGGCTTCTCTGTAGACTTCAGTATAGTATCTGAGTGATGATGCCTAGTCAATATAGACAAGAGGAGATAAATAACTTGTGTAGCTTTTGAAAGTTAGTATATACGTATATGAACCCTTAAGTGATCTTATACCTGAATGAGTTAAGATGAAAAATACCTCTAGATAAAAAAGAGTGAACATTCTGGTTTCTTTCCCTCCTCTCCCAATGCATTTTCCAGACTCCTGCAAGTTGTGGAACAGTGACAGAATCAAAGAATCATTTTGGTTGGAAAAGACCTGTAAGACCATTGAATCCAACTGTCAACCTAACACTGCCAAGCCCAGCACTATACCATGTCCCTAAGTGCCACATGTATATGTCTTTTAAATAACTCCAGGGACAGTGGATGGTGACCCCACTGCTTCCCTGGACAGCCTGTTCCAGTGCTTGACCACTCTTTCAGTGAAGTCATTTTTCCTAATACCCAATCTAAACCTCTGGTGCAACTTGATGCTGTTTTCTCTCATCCTGTCACTTTACCTCCACCTGGCTGCAAAACCCTTTCAGGTAGTTGTAGAGAGCAATAAGGTCACCTCTGAGTCTCCTTGTTCTCCAGGCTAAAAAACCCCAGCTCCTCAGCTGCTTCTCATAGGCCTTCTTGTCCACCTGTGCACACTGCTGGCTCTTGTTCAGCTGCTGTTGACCAGCACCCCCAGGTCCTTTCCTGCCAAGCAGCTTTGCAGCTACTGCCCCCAGCCTGTAGTGCTGCCTAGAGTGGCTGTGACCCAAAGACAAGATCAAGCACTTGGCCTTACACAGTTGGTCTCAGCTCACGGATCCAGCCTGTCCAGATCCCCCTGCAGAGCTTTCCTGCCCTCCAGCAGATCAAAATGTTCTGATCCCCATCCCTATTTTCCAGCTCAGAGGGCTGGGTACCCATAGAAAAACTGGTCCTGCTGTAAGACAAGGAGGCCAAGAAGGCATGAAGTACCTCAGTCTTTTCCTCATCCTTTGTCACTGTGTTTCCCCCCCAGATCCACTAAAGGATGGAGATTCTTCTTAGCCCCTCCTTTGTTCCTAATGTATTTATAGAAACACTTCTAATTGTCTTTTGCAGCAGTGTCCAGATTAAGTTCTGTGTGGGCTTTGACGCTTCTAATTTTCTCCCTGCTTAACCCCTTGACATCCTTGTACTCCTCCTGTGTTGCCTGCCACTTCTTCCAGAGGTCATAAACTCTTCTTTTTGTCCTGAGTTTCAGCAAAAGCTCTCTCTTCAGTCTTCGTCCCGCTCATCTTGTCTTTAGGCACATCAGGATCTGCACCTTTAAGATTTGCTTCTTGAAGAATGTCAAGCCTTCCTGGACTCCTTTGCCTCCCAACAGACTCTGTTAATCGTGCCCATAAGCAGGCCAAAGTCTGCCCTCTGGAAGTCCAAGGTAACAGTTCCACTGACCCCCATCCTTACTTTTCCAAGAACTGATACATCTTTGGAAGATCTGTGTCACTTATACGATTTGTGGAGGAAGGAGGACAGTTCCACCATTTTGAGGAAATATGACTAAATATATGTTCTTAATATATTAATTAGGAGGCACTATATGTTAGACTTCTTAAGAGTTACAGTCTTATAAACTGAGACAATCAGTAATTTCTTCTGCTTCCAATACTGGGAGCCAATGTCACTATGGGGAAGATGGTAACTCTCATTTATTTTCCTGACACACATGGAAATCCTGCATGCAATGAAAACTGTTTTCCTACAGCAACAGCAACATCTGTGACAATGTAATTGGTACTGCACGTTTGTGAATGCGATTACTGTATTTTTCCTACAACACTACAATTTTTCTCACAAACAGGGTTGCAGCAATAACTCTGGCCTATTTTCAGAATTTCTGATTTCCGCTTCTCAACATCGCATTTGCTTAGAATATTTTTCTTCCAGAACATGGTTAAAGAAGATTGAAACCGTTAGAAGAAAAATTGGAACATTTTTAAAAACTCGGAGAACATTTTGTAATTTTCTGCAGTCACATTGAGGTCTTTCAGCTATACTAATGATTGGAGAACTCTGAAAAAATCTGGATTTTAGTGACAGCAAAAAATACAACTAATGCATCAAACTCTTCACAAAGGCTGGTGTTTCATGGGAAGAGGCTCGTAGGAATATGAGAGTTTCTAAGTGATTTGGGTTTTTTTCGTAAGAACTAATTGTTCTGATGTCTTTTTTGTTTGACAGGGATACCTGTCAGCTATGAACTGGACTGAGACCATGAGCTCATTTTAGAGCAACAGCTGTGGCACTGTAATGGGAGTCAAGGATGTCTGACTTGCACCATGTTTTAACTGGTGATACAGATGTGAGGCCCTGTGTTCTCATATCTAGTGTCTTGAATCTATCAGGCAGCTTGCCGAGCTCCTGTTTAGTGATATCAGTTTAGTAACTAATGTTCTTCAGGTATAAGATGGAGTTACACTTCATCATATAACTATCCCATATGGGTTCTATAAATGTCAAAATTCTTAGAGTGTTCTACCTGCAGCCTGGAAGAAACAGTATTTAACTGTGAGTAAATCAGATCAATATGGTATCATCCACTGCCTTATGCTTGTGAGACTGACATTTGTAATTTCCTTCTTTTCTTTGGTATCAGTTTTCAATACAGAGATCAATGTTGATGTGGGGACTAGTATCCCTTTGTTGGTGGTAGAAGTTTTGTGCTTTTAGCTAGAAGCGGGGAAAGAAACATTTTGAAAGAATTCAGACTAGTTGTGTTATGCTAAAGTAAATTGTGAAAGTTAAACTTTTTCTACATTACTTAGTAGACAGGCTGAAACAATTTCAGAACTTTTAGGTATTTCTGAGAGATCCTGGATGTTAGGTAGTATGTTTACTATATTCAGCCTTCCAGTGTCTCATCTGTCTTTAAATGCAGATGGAGAGTATGAGCGATGTGGAATAATAAAAAATAACCTTAACTGCAGTTGGAAGAAAAAGTTTTGGCGTCTGTGGGAAGCATTTTAAGCACCTGGAAGAAAATGGCAAAAAGATGAGTAGCCAACTTGGACTTTTCAAGAATAAGTCATATGAAGAAAAAGCTATACATGAGAGTTATGTGCCCCATGGATAGAAGAAAAGCAGATGTTTAGGCTGTAGCTTTTGATAGTGTCTTTCATGTTTTGGAAACCTGCTTAGCCAAAACAGCTATAAGCTGAATGCCAAAGTACTTTGAAAAGCATTTTCAGAGGGTGTTTACTGACTAGTTGATGTCCTTTTGTCAAAGTGGAAAGATATTTTACTTTTCAGATCTGTCCGGTGGCTAGTTTTGTTCAACCTGTACTGAATAGGAGTGCTGAGTAAATTAGCAGAAATCAAAAAATTCAGAGACTGCTGGGAAGGCAGAGTTAGGATGCATAATGATCCTAACAAATCAGAGAGTTCTCTAAAAAAAGGAGACTGTTTTTCCCTTTCTAGGAACAAGTGCAAAATATCAATGCTACTCAAGGGAAATAACTGACAAAACATGGGATGCCTCTGAGTAAGCCCTTGGGTTCTGCTGCACCACAAGCTGAAGAGAAATGTTTGCCTTTTGTGCAGTAATGCAACATCACATGAACATATTTACAAAACTTTTAACATCCAAGTATATGAGGCATAAAACTGTGTGTAAAGGAAAGAAGCAATTTTGTTCCTGCATCCGTAGTAGATAGCGCTGAAATAGTAGCAAGGAAGAGTTGCGGTAATACTAGAAAAATGTCTGTAAGGGTAAAATAGTTGACTACTGGACTAGATAGTCTATGCCAGTGATGGAAATTCTGCTGTGTGCAGCTTTAAGAACAGGCGAGGCAAATGCCTGTTAAAAATTGCAGGTACCTTTGGCCTTGTTTTAGGACGAGTGGTTCGCTTCCTGAGGTACCTTCCAGCAGCTGCGTATCTTTATTATTCCATGGTTGAGAACAAAACTTTTGACATTCCAAATACCAATGCTCTGTGTCTTTAAAAACAATTGTGGAAACGTCTTTGTAAATAACTAAATCTGTCCTTTAAAAATATCCCTGCAGTGCAGTTGTAGGACAGAATCCTGCTGGCCTTGGTTCAGTCTGAAAAATCAAGCAGTTATGTGAACTAGACATGACAGCAGAAAGTAGCCCAATTAACTGCCTATTCCCAGAACAGAAAATGAATTAGTTGAGGGGATAAGGAAAATAGAAGCACATGGAGGGATGTTTGAATCCTTTTTCTTTTCTAATTCCATGTTAGTCTTTCACCTGGGTGTTACAATTAGGCAGCAGTCAGTAGAGCTGTCATATTAGAACAGGGCAATGGGGTGGAGTGGGTGGAGGGAGCCTGTGATATTTCTAGGAAACATTTTGCTGATGGAGTTTTCACTCCATTTTTGCCTTCTTTGAGCTGGAGCAGCAGTAAGACACTGATACACTTCTCAATTACATGGACTTCTCCAGATTCCTCCTTTCAAGAACTGTGCTTCACTGACTTGTGAAATTTAATTTCTTTCCTATCTTACTCAAGCGTGTCTGCCTGTCTCTGCTACAGTTGGTTGTTAAACCAGCTCTGAATGCTATGTTTCATCTCCTTTTGCTGGCCTGATGCTGGTCTGAGCTCTTTTCAAGGTATTTACAGTATTGTCTTTCAGCAGCTGCCATCCCCTGTGTCTTTGCTGTCATTCTGGACTTCTGAGTTTCAGGACACCACTGCTGGTTTTGATTGCTGTCTTCCTTACTGCTGTGGTATTTCTGCCTTCAAAGGGTATTATTTGTCAGTCTCCTCAGCTCTTCCACTTCCTTATTTCTCCTTACTGGTACTTGCTCTTTTATCACGCTGAAATCCATCACTTAGCCCCACCAGCCACTTGGCTATCCATCAGTCTTGCTCCCCTTGGCATTCCTACCTACCTCTGTTCCTTCTACTCTGACTACAGGTCCTTTAATTTTCCCTGCTGGCCACTGTTAGAGCTACTTCACCCTGCACCGACTTCACACTTCATTAGCTCCTGCTATCTGTGGCAAAGCTTAACCTCCTGCCTTCTCTTCACCTTTCAGTCTCTCTCGTCCTCTGGTTGTTTCTTTGACTGTTCCAGTTTTCTCTTAGCTGTCTTATATCTTTGTCTTTATTGTTCTACACTCCACACCATCTGTTGTGCTGCTGCCTGCATGACTCATCCTGAAAACAATAAAAATCCTAGTGCATTCTCAAGCATTACGCTAGGGAGCCAATGAAGGCATGCCTGTATCCAAAATCTACATCAGCAGCAGTCAAGCCAAGGTCCTCATGGAATTCAGGTACATAATTTTTGTTTAAATCAATAGAAGTTAACTGCCAAATACATCTGAGAATGCTGCCAAAGTTTCATCATAACTCTAAGAAAAAGAGGCAATTGTTTCCTGGAGCTGGATTTAAAAACACCTCTGCAGGGATAAACCTGAAAGTTCTTAAGTTTCTTAGCAAGCAACTTGGAAAAAAAAATTTCTGCACATACAATTACCAAGTGTTTTATGAGCATGAACAACATATGGTCTGTACACAATGGAACAAATTAAGAAAAATCTGTCACAAATACCAAGATTCATATATGCAGTAGACAAGGCAATAAATATGAAAGCTCATAAAACCAGGGAAATGGAACATTCCATCAGACCTTTTTTAAAGGTACACAAGGCAAGTAGTGCTTAAACCCACTACTACTTAACAAAACTATTAACAAACTAGATTTAAACCATAGTTTAGTTTCATATCCTAAGCAGGAACAAATTTAGATATATCAGGAAGTTTTTTCCTCTAGTGTTTTAAAAGGCAGTAGAAGCATATAGTGACAATAAATATCTCATCTAACATCTGGATAAACCCAGTCTATATTTCACTGAAATCAATGGAGAGAGACCTGTTTAAAGAGGGGAATAATGCTTATAGTGTTTTGGATGTGTCTAGGATCTGCGTTTAACCACAGTTTATTTACAAGCTTGTTTACAGATGGTGACTGAACAAGCCTAATTTTACCCGCTTTGGATGGTCAGTACAAAGTATTGCCCTTGTGCAGCTACATTTGGAGAATAAATGTCTTTTACTTAAACACTGTAAATAATATCTGAAGCTGATTAAAGAAATTCTTTCTATCATTAGTAGTTCCAGCATCGTCATTAGCTAGTACTCAATCCTTTTCAGCCTTAACACCTTTTAATTTTTCATTTCCGCAGTTCCAATCCCCTGTTAAGCCGTTGGTTCCCCACTGGATGGCAGTCCCTGCAATGTTATTCACTCTGGGAGGAAAGTCGGACTTTAAAAGCAGCGTACTGAAATCTCATACGGCTTTACACATGAATATGTACACGAAATATTACAGCGGTGAGTATGTTTGCATCCATTTTTCTTGATGCCACAGTGTAAGTATGTGAAAGACTTTTTTGTTGATGTCTTTAGCTCAAATTCATTTTCCAATTGAAACTTCAGGTCTTAAAACCTGCATGAAAGGGTAACAGCTTGCACTTCTATGGAACCAGCCAAAAATTTCAAAGCACTTTATACAATCTGGGTCAATTAAGAAGTCATCGTGTGTGTGTGTGTGTGTGTGTGTGTGTGTGTACATGCTGACTTTATACATAGCTCATAAAAGGGAAAAAAATCTGGAGTTTTCAAAGTTGTGTGAATTATACAGAATTACAATGTTTACATAGAAAGGTAAAAAAACCCACTTCAGTGTTTTGATTGAAAATCCACTGTATGTCTAATATTGGGGAATGAATTAAATAGCCAAAAAGAAATGACTATTTAAATGGTTTAAATACAGTAGGTCAGAACTACATGGTGTTGACATTATGACTGATGTCCTTAAATTAGAATTGAAAGTCAAAACATAGATTGCAGAGGTAGAGAAAGTCATGTGGACTTCACAAGGATTTCTGTGTGTATGGTTATAAAGGGTGAGAGTTATGTAGGGTGAGTTTACTGCCACAAGGTTTTAGAAATATTCCTGCCAAAAGCTGGAGCTCTCCGTGCTGGCATCTGTCTGGAAGCAGAAGGTGAAAAAGTGTTAGTACAGCCTCCATAAAATACTGCAATCTATAAGATGCATTTCCCTAAGGTAGCAGGGGTTTCACCCTAGAATATTTTAAGGCAATGAGAGTCTCTTGTTTCGCTTGGATAGAAATTTATATGACAGCTTATTACAAATAAGTTCTGTAGAGGTCTGTTCAAAAGTGAAAGGGAGATAAATGAAAATAGGAGGAAGAATGTGTGCATCAGTGCCTGTAGAAAAGACCCCTTTCAACACCCTTTACAGATGTCTGCATCTGAGCATTTCAAAGCACTACTGTCTGTCACACAGATGACTGGTTTTGTGCCCCTTTTACAGTTGTGATGTTGAGGTGGTAAAGTGCCTGGCTTAAAGTTATGTAGCAGCTTGATAGAAGAGCTAGGAATGAAATTAGGTTCTAATTGTCAGTTCTGCATGCTATCAACAGCATTAAGGACTGTCAGTTCAAAGCAAGCTTTCACTAGAGTTTTTATAATAGTTTTTTTATTCTAGGTATTTTCAGGGTAACAATGGCTGTTTAAATGCTTTTGTCAAAGGGCATGTTCTGTAGAAAAAAAACATTGCAGCAACATTTCATTGAAACTTTAAGCACAGTACGTCCCCTGCAGTACGTGTTGCTTACTAGTTATTTGGCAAGCTCTTCTGTTTCCTGAGATGTAAACTGTTTCGCTCCAAGATTGTTCCTTTGCCCTCCTTTACAACTCATATGTTATTGAAATGGTTACTCCCAGCAATCTCCAGTTAGTTTATTGTGCTAAATTTTCTCCCTTGATAAATTTTGAAAGGAGCTCTGTCATATTTTCACTTCTGTTAGCCTTTTTCTTGTGCTTCATAAACTTCTGCTGAAATATCATATTATTCATTTCCAAGCACACCTTGCTTTAAAACTGCCTCTGATCCTGTGGTGCCTCCTAAATTTGAGGACCAGAGTTCAGCGTTGGTGCTGAGCCTGATGGTGCCCCTCCGTCTCCTCCTGTTGCCCGTCTGTTTGCAGGCATGTGCTGTGTCTCGCCCAGCTCAATTTGTAAGCTCCTTGGGACAAGGGCAGCCTCTGTTTCTGCTGTACCTTGCCCATATAAAGGACTCCTTGGCATTTTGGTTACACCCATAGTAGATTTTGCATTAATTAAATTTTATCACGAGAAACCCTATCACCAAATTCCTGGCCAACAGTACTGTTATTTCTGTCAGATTGAGGTTTCAGATTACTTTCTTTCTAAAGCTCTCTTTGCCACTTTTCCAGAGTTTTCCACATCCGCTTTCCTTTCCTTTCCCTCCACCCTCCTCCCCAGCTTTCTGCTTGCAGGGAAATGCTCGTACCTCATTAGTGTGGCCCATTTCTTTGCATTTCTGAAGCCTTTATTCAAATCCCCTGGCCAACAACTTTCTCCCTGTTTATTGTGAGCTTTTCTCTGCCTGAGAGAGTGCCCTGACACACCCTCCACTCCTGCCCAATCCTTTTCCATACTGACGCAATTTGTTTTTTTGGTCTGCTGCCTGTCCCAAGATAACCTCGTTCACTGTCCTCACAAAGTCACATCCTCTTACTTAGGAGGAGAGTTTTCTCCTCAGCTGGATGGTCTTGGGTGGGTAGACTGCTGTAATAACCTGCAGACTATGGGTAGATAATCTGTGAGACAAAGCGTGTTACTTTTTATTGTACTTTGAGCTGACACCCAGATAGAGGCAAATTCTGCACAGAGTAAGGCAAACAGCCATATGGCAATGAAGTTACAGGAGCTCCAGTGCAGTTGGACACATATACTTATTCTTGCTGAGTCACCATCCCTTCAGAAATGGTGAGGACAAGGAAAAATTGTGGGAATTTAATGATTTGGTATTTATCTGCAGGGGAGGCAGAATATTCAGTTATTGTTGATGATTCCTAGACTGAGGAAAATATCCCTAAATAAAAAATGTCCCAGAGGGTTAGAAAGACCAGTCATTCATTAAGGATAAACTTGGAGTACAGTCCAAAGCTTTGTTCCTGTCTGAGATAGAAACTTCTTTGTGGTGCGAATACACCTGAGTCCAGAGTTTTGGTTTGTATGGAGCTGTAGAGAGAGTCATGGTCCAGTTATGACTGGCAACCAGAAATACAGCACAGGCACTCAGTGTTTGGAGATATCATTTAAGGTTTTTCTGTTGTACAGGCAAGTGTTTATAGACTTCCCCAGTGCACAAAGGGGAACCATGTTTGTGCTCTGAACTTAAGGTGGTGAACTATGAGTTGCTGTGTGCCCTAAAAAATTCAGAACAAATTATATCTGCCTGAAAAGTCCCCTGTATTCTCTTGTGTTCATTTATGAAATGCACTTGCACACAGATTAAGTATTAGTGGACAAAAGGAGGTTGCTTTACCATAACATGATTCTAAAACATTTATTAAAGACTTTTCGTAACTGAGAGTCCCTTGCCCTGTACATATTTACCTGTCTTGTAGTGGGAGCTTGGATGAGACTTATTATAGGCAGCTTTGTGATATGTCTTCACTGAAGGAAACATCCTTTGGTCCTAGGGAGCACACTGTGGGTTCAAACATGAGCTTTAAGGCAGCTCCATTCTAATTGCCCTCCACATAACCTTTGACACTAGTGGCCTTTGACAATTCTCATTTCAGATTTGTATTTTCTTATTGATTACAGAGTATACTTTTTTGAGGTTGCCATTATTAAAAATACATGGTCATTGCTTGATCTGGGGTAATGCTTAGGGGAGCAAACTCACGTTGGATTTCATTTCTTTGGCTATGCACAGCTGGCATTGCTGAGTTCACAGGAGGTTAGGTTGGGAGGGGAGAGGAGTCTGGTGGTTGAGAGCTCTTCCTCTGGAAGTGCTGCCTGCTCCATTCCTTCAACCTGAAGTCTGAGGTGGATTTGCATACACAGTGGACTTGAAACTTTTTTATTCCTGCCAGAAAGTTGTTTCTGACACATTTCAGGAAGTCACTTGCACCATACATTTGAAATGTTTTCTTATCACCTTAAGACCTATCTGCTCAGCTTTAATTCTTTCCTGATTTTGTATTTTGGGAGCATCTCTCCTATGCTGATTTTTATCCTGGAGCCTCATTGCTTCAGATTTTACTTAGATACATTGCCCTCTAGGGACATGTGGAAAAATTTCATGGTGGGAATTGCTTCTGGGTGAACTGTTGGCATTTATGTCTTTGAAAGTTGGATGTTTTGCGCTCTGTGAACATAGACTTCTTTTAAAGTCAAACAGTCTGAGAAATATAATTGCATTATATTATTTGATGGCAACAAGGATACATGATTTTGACTTTTCTTATTAATGCAGTACCTTTTTTGCTGATGAAAGGAAAGTCATGGGAAGTGTACTATCTTGGTCAAAGATCTTTCATATGATTACAATTCATCCTTAGTAAAACCCAAGGGTGACCGTCAGGATAGCAGAGGATGAGGATTATTTTGAATAGCTTCTTTATATACCATTTGTCTATGTGACTGTTGATATTGTAGGTGTAAAGGGTTAATCTAGCCCCAACATGATCAGACATCTGCAGGAAGGCAGACTATACTTAACGTAATTACTGAAATATTTAGTCAGCTAGTTCAGACACTAGAACATATTTTTCTCCTGAGTCTAAAAGAGGACATCCAGGATATGAGAGAAACAGGACTGTATAGCTTAATGAAAACAAAGTTTGCTGACTGGCTGAATCAGTCTTATCTGCTGTAACTAACAGAGAAGATAGAATAATAAATGATAAAACCCCAGGGGAAGGGCAGGAGGGGACAGTGATATTTACCTTCTGCTCCTTAAAAATAAAGTTCTTTGCAGCAAAGGGAACTCAGTAACTAGAGATGATGTTTGAAGAGAAGTGCACCTTGTGTTGCTGTGGAAGATACAAAAGACTCTTGGGAGAGGTTAGGCAACCACGATGGAGTCCTGCGCTTGTGTTTCAGGCGCACGGAGCAGCAATGATAGGTATGTCTCACATGGTGCAGAGCTACCAAGTGGATGCTGACATGAATTAGGCTGTCCACATGCCACGAGATAGGGCCATGCAGAGATGCTAGCAGAAGTGCTGGAAGCAGCACAGCTACGTCAGCTTGGTGCCATGGAGATGTAAAAACTTGTTTAGTATTAGTTTAGGCACAATGTTCACTGTACTGTGCTCCTTCAAGTCTGGAAAATAAGTCACTTGGTGAAACCTAGATCTTGCTTGTGCTGTGTAGCATAGCCTGCGTGTTTTATTTCATTTGTGAGTAAAGTGGTTGAGAATTTCTTTTAGACAAATTAGGTGTAAGGAAGCCAGAAAGTAGAGTTCAGGCAAGAGCATCTATGGACTGTGGGGCAGTCTTGGAAAGATGTGCCTTAAGCTCTTGAGGAGCCTGACAGGGGGAAAGAAAGAACATCATTGCTGGAGTCTGGAGAATGCTTTCAGGCCAGATGTAGTTTACCTGTATGAAAAGTCCTCCTGGCCACAGCAGTAGGAAGTAAAACTGAGTTCCAATACCAAAATATGCTGACTGTTTGCAGAACAATCTCTGTCAGTGTTGTAATAATTTTCTTCTATTTTTTTATAAGCGTCATTTAGCTGTTATCTCTTTGCCCTGTTTCAAGCTTTGCAAGGGAAGTTAGATCCTTATGCAGATTCCCACAGACAACAATAAAAATCTGCACTGTGTGTCGGTGAAATCCTGACCAAATGCAAGTTTTTTCCTGCAACATTCATTTCTGGATTTACCCAGGAAATTAATTTTTTATTCCCTCTTTTATTTTATATTAAAAAAATTGATGTATGTTCAGTTGCTTGCAGTTAGTAGCATGACCATAATAAGCCATTAAAAGAAGGATAGGGACTTTGCAGATGAGCTCAGGAAACTCTTGCTGCTCATCAGGGACTGGGCAGCAGTGATTGTGAGGGAAGCTGATGGGAGTTCTGGCAGAGCAGGTGTGGTGAGGAAATGTGGAGTTAGACAGGGAGGGATAAATGGGAGGGAGGTAGGGAGGAAAGGCAGCTGTATCCTGGGATTTGTAGGTGGTGACAAGAAAACTGTATTTGCCTGACAGTAGAGAGTGAGCAAGTGGGACATCTGTCATCCCTACTTTTCAGCTCTATGGAAAATACTGTTAGAGCTTCAAAGTCATATTGCCTTTTCAAAAAGAAATTATTCAATACCATGTTTTAGGGAGGATCATTGTCTACCTTAATCCCATGCATGATCTTTGCCTCTTGCCCCTGGTTTGTTAATTTGCTCAGCTGTTTTGTGCACACTTATCAGACATGTAAGAGCCAGACCAGCATTTCTCATCGTTATCAAGGATGATACTTTGAGCTCTAAAGCAGCCACATACGTGGGTAAAAGGCTTTCAATTTGTACAATTTATTAGCTACTCTTTTCCAGAGCATGAAAATCAGTGAAGCTTTATAACCCTGTTGCAAATAGGGAAAGAGAGAGTTTTAGCTGATGGAGACAGCAATTGCAATGAAATATGCATTATGAAACCATGAGCATGTTCCTTTATCACAGAACACTGTTGGGAAATGCATTAACTGTTAACCACCAGTTAACTGGCAGGTCAGGCAGACAACCCAAATGTAAAGGTCTGTTACCCGTTACAGCAACCCTAGGTATGACAGCTCAACTGGGAAGCTAGCACAAATCAGCAAGATCTTGTCAGTGAGATTCCCCTGCTGCCATCTATGTTCTGGTATTTTGGGGAAGAGCATCTTTTGGTCTCTGGAAATACTGGAATGATCAGCAGTTACTCTCATGAATACTCAGTCAAAGCAAATGAGTCTTTCCTATGAATAAGCATAAACTCCCTGTGCATCCACATTAAAAAAATCTAGTGCTATAAAATATGACTATGAAATATAGGGAAAAGAGCAGTTAGTTGTATTTCAAGCGTCCACTGTTAGGCTATGGCTTTATGAAAAAGGACTTTAATTCCTCAAAGAAGGGATGAATTAAAAAGAAGAATAATGATTAGGAGTAAAGAATTTTGCTTGGGAAAATTATTAGCAACTCATTAAAATACCTGAAAGGCAAAATAAGTCGATTTTGCTTTTTAATAAATTATGTGAAAAAGTTTTCAAAATTAAGCATTGCTTTGAAAATAATTGAATGTGTTTTGGAAGTGGAAAGAAAAGGAAGTATGGAGATGTTCTCAAAGGAATCTGAGTCTTGTCCACTGAGCTTTCAAAAACTGTCAAAATCTGGGGGTGATGTATAAGACCACAGACTGAAAAAGTGGCAAGATAGAAGTATTTCTAGTCATACCAGAAAAAAACCTCTACTTTTGGCAAATAGTAAAGTTTCAGAAAATGTTAAAACCAGTCTAACAGTGTGCTGTTTTTTTAGTTTTATTCTGAAGTTTTCTGAATCCTCAGTGAGTTTGTTCAAACCAAAAGAGCAGAAAACTAAACCATAAAAAAAGTGATTCATTTTCTGCCAGCTAAGCTTCCTGACCTGGTTCTCCATTGCATCAGATGGGTGCCCATGCTGGCCAAGGGGAAGGGCGGGAAGACACAGCCAAGGGTCAGAGGAGGTGGCATCATTGTTTTGAGCAGCAACTAGCTATTCAGTAAGGCATGATTTTACAATATGCTGAAGCCAAAATTAACTCAAATGCTATGCAAAGAGGAGATTCAAAATTATGGGTTTTGTCTAGGTGATAGGAACCGCTGTGATCTTTTCTTCTGAGTTGTCACATACAAAAAAGAAAACATTTCATATTTCAGGTTGGAATAGTCACAGAAAATTGAAATAGAAAACAAAACATTTTTTAAGTTAAATGAAGGGGATGTGGAAACATGAATTCAGACGTACATCAGAAATCAGGAGAAAAGGTGCAAATCTGTTGTTTTACTTTTAGATATACTGAAAGATTTTAAATAAATAAAAAAGCCAGTCTTACTTAAAAATGGCAGCAATTACCCAGCTTCCACCAAGATTTTTTTTATTCTGTGAACCAGGCCGCCAAACACTGGTAGTCCGTGCTTTGGTTCCAGTTTGATCTTGCAGTTGGCATACAGGTGAAACTCCTAGGGGGTTTAGGTGGCAACCCTCCAGATGGGAATGACAAAATAATTCAAACATCTCCCCATTTGTCGTGCCATTCCTTCTCTGGATATCTTTTTGGGTTCCAGTGTGTATGTGGAGTGATCCACGGTGGCATAGTGGGTAGGAAATTGCTTTTTCTTGTTAAATACATGTGATGATTGCACAAGTGGCTTGATCTGTCTTTACTAGGCAAAATACCCAAGAAATTCACTCAGTATTTTGCCTGAAAAAAGACTGGAGAACAGGACCCAGACTGTGAATTCAGTCCCTGCATCACCTGTGGATCAGTCACTCAAAGACTTTATGGCCCCATGTGTATCCAGGGCAATTTTAGAAATATCTTACACCATCATAGCCTAATGGGAACCCAACTTTGCTGCTATTTGAATTGAGGTAAGCCATGGCCCTTTCCTGTTTCTTTGGGAAGTTCACAAGGCATGTCATGAAAGGTTATCAGTGTAACCCAACCCGCATTCATTGCGGGATAAAACCAGTCAATTTCTAGTAGAGGAACAAAAGGTCAGAGCACTGCAAACCCAATACCGCTACCGGCATCTTGGGTTACAAGGTTACCGTACAGAGGAAAGAGGGGGATAAAGTGTAGCCTAGTAAACACTAAGTCAGCTCTCAAAAATAGAAAGTGACATGGATTCTAACAGGAGAAATATGAAGCTACTGTATAGTACATATTCACCTGTCATTATCACTTACATATGCTGAGAGGGAGGGCAGCTGGCTCCAAACTTCTCTACCAAGCAGAGAGATATTTTTAAATAAAGTTAATGCATTAAATTTGATATAATTTGGCAGCAGGAGAGACTTTGGAACTTTCATGAACATTTTGGAAATGCTTCACTGTGGATAACAATATTTCATGGTCTCTCGTGTTGAGTTAATATTGTTCTAGCAGTTTACACTCAAGCAAAATGGTGTATAAAAATGATAAAGCTCTCATTCTGATACAGTCAATTGATTTGAACAACCTTTTGGTTAAACTACTTCACATTTCCTTTTCATTTGCTGTATGCCAGAAAGCCGGTCTTTGAAGGACTATCTTCAGTCTATATTCTGTGTGTCTTAGGAAACCTCTAAGTTGAACATAGTTCATTGCAAGTGAAATAACCTTGGTGCCACCTTTGATTCATATCTCCTCTTCTGCATCATCTGCAAAATTCTATCTAAGGCAACAGCTTATTTACTGTCGTCTGATATAAGCACAGAAGAAGGACTCTAGCTGGGATTTTTTAAACTGCTATTGCAAGTTGTATTGGAATTAAATAATGCAGGCATAGATACTAATGCAGCAGTAATAAAGTTAGTTAGAAATTATCACTTTACCTTTGAAAAGAAAATAGAAGACAACAAGGTAGGGAGATTGGCCAAAAGACTCTATCAACTGTTAGTCTGTGTAAGCCAGAGTCCTATTAGTCTACAGCTATGCTTCTGAGTCAGCTTGCTGGATTAGCTGGAGTGCCAGATCCTGCTTTGCTGGAGTGCCAGATCCTGCTTTGTCTCTCAGTGCATGTCAACATTGTAACAAGCCATAAAAAAAGGCTCTGTTTCACAAATACCTCCAAGGATTTCAAAACTTTTGAAATCTTCTGAAACCTCTAATCAGGCATGACTTTGTTGAAACCTCTGCTTGCAGAGTGAAAAGGTCAGTCTCTGTATTTTTCTCTTTTATGTACACTGGACTTGCAAAATCTAGTCAAAAATGTCAAAACTGATCATTTGAACAAAAGTGTTCGATTTGACAAAGCAGTTTCTGAAGGAAAATCTCTTAATTAAACAGACTCAGTGTAGTTTCACTGCAATATTAAGGCAGCCAAGAGGGATGGGTCTTTCACTCAAAGACTCACGCACAGAATAGGATTTTTTTAGTCATTCCTTCTCACCACATCTCAGCCTCACATGTCTCTGTGGGCCTGGAAGTGGTTGCGTGGTTTTGCAACTATTTTGATCATAAATGTTATTGGGAGTTCATTCCTGCATAAGGGCTGTTGGTGTACCTCTGCCCTGTACTGTAGAACTATTTGATTCTTTTCAGACAAACTGTGGACTTTTATTCTCCTGATAACCACATTCCTAGTACCTGGAAATAGTGTAGCGTCCTGGTGCTACCAATATGTTCCCATGTATCTAGGAAAATTCCTGGGTATTTTTGTAGGAGGCCTGCTATAGTTCTGACTAAAGAGTGAATGTAGCTTCCCTGTCTTAAAATCAGGCTGTTTTAGATAACCTGAACCAAATTACAATAATTGTCCTTTAAGTGCTTTAAAGTTTGATTATCTCCTTATAATTTACATCCAATCTAGTGCAGTGCAAACAGTGCTGAATTGGGCTTCCAAGAGACATGCAGACACACTATGCAAGTTATATAATTTAGGAAACCATAGTATTTGTGTGTGTTTGCCATGCCAGCCTCTAAAAACACAATCATCTCTTCTTAGTTTGGTATCCATAACCAAAGCACAAATTGGGCTTTGCCAGTGTGTTACAGAGACTGACATTTACCAATGATTACTCTTTGTATTATAGTAACAGTTAATTTTTGTGGGAGCCATAAGCCTGGATCAGGCTTTTAATGTTCCAGGTACTGTATAGCTAAACACCAAAATGACAGTTCCCCAGAAACTTTCAGTGAAACTAAGTAAAGCAATTCAAGTAGCCACTTGATATTATACTGACAAACCCTAAGGAAATTCGTAGGAGCAAAGGATCAGAAAATACAGTTAGGATTACCTGGTTTGATTTAATAATACGTTCAGGCCATCATCATGCCTGTAAACTCCAGCTAAACTGGAGAATTTATTTGAAAGGGCTGGAAAATAAAGGGAGTTGAGCTGGAAAATAAAGGGAGTTAGGCTGGAGATGCAACAGAGAAAGGAATTGGAGTTAACATTGGTCACAGTAATACAACTTTGAGGGGACAGATATGATGGATAGATGGATAGATAGATAGATGGATGGATGATGTCAGTTTTGTTTGGCAACTGGGCTTAGAAAGATAAGCTGTATGTTAGCAGAAGGTAATTTTGTACCTCAGGACCCACTGTAACAAATGCTGCATTCAGATACTTGTTTTAAAAAGAGAAAGAAGGAAAAGGGAGAGATCAGAGACAAAAATTGCAGCAGGGAAGTTCTGGAGTAAGTCTGACGAAATAGGATCAATTTAGCAGCAAGACAAGTAGCTGATACAAACTGTAATTGATAGAAATCCACATATAGTAATTTACATATATATATATTTATAGCTCTGCTTCACAGTAATGCCCACCTTTTCCACACTGTTTATTAATTTTGTCAGTCATCAAAGACACAAGAAGGGAGACCCTTTAAATACAGGTAAAGAGTATTTATTTTGCCTTTTTTTAATATTATTGACTAAGCTACCTGGTAGTGTTAATAGTAACCAACTACAAACAAATGATTACTCATGGTTGATGTAATTTGTCCTACCAGGTCGCTCAAGGTTCAGTGAGAAATTAAAGATCAAGCAAAAAAATCTTGCAATAGCTAAATGCAACACAACAACTAAATGATGACTTATGGGGATTCTGTTTCAGTCATGCTCTCACCCCTTTACAGGGTGTATCTGCTGGCCACTGCTCCCTCTGCCCTCTGGTTAGCCTGAACCGTACATAACCCAGGAAAAGAGCCAGCTTTTGTGATTACAGATTCCATGAAATTCTTGCATGAGCAGGGTCAAAAGCTTGTTGCTCCTGAAGGGCACAGGTGTCACTGAACCTTTGCAGTCCCAAGATGGTTCAAGAACTTATGAATCAGGGAGGTGAAAAACAAAGAGCAATGAAAGTATCCTCTCTGTCTTTCAGTCCAACATTGTTCCTGTTACACAGTCAATGCACAGTTACTAATTCTAAAAGCCTACTAGGATGTTATATCATCTGTTATGAAAGCCTGTAATAAGGGTGACTCAACACAGTAAGCAGGTTATCCTGTTGCATAATTTGCTTTATAGTAAAAGTAGATGTGGACTCAACTAACAAAGTTTGCTTTAAGATCCACATTTTTCTGAGACTCAGATTCATTTAAGTAATTCAAAAAAGCAATTCCCTTTCCCTTTCCCTTTTTCCCTTTCCCCCTTTCCCTCTTTCCCTTTCCCTTTTTCTTCTCTCTCTCTTCCTAAAAACACCCAAAAATTGACATACAAACCAGGTATTTCCTTCAGTGTCTTAGGTAATTCTGCTGTGCATTCTCCCCTTTGGGAACGTAACTGGCCACAGTGGAGGAAATGAGATTCTGTTGTGTGCAGGAGGAGGACTCCAGGAATCAATTCCTGGAGCTTCATTGCCCAAAAGCTTTGTGTATGGCTGCTTCACTGCAGGTCAAGAAAGTGTCCTGGGCAGTGCTTATCAGTCGGGGCTGCCTCTTTCCCTCTTGTGTGTACCAATACAAAACTGAAACATCACATATAGCAAAGCATAATCCTCTGGGCTTCAGAGTGCTGGAACCATGGTGGGAAACAGAGGATGGGGGGAGAAGAGAACCCATGTGGCAAGCAGAGGTGAAATATAAGTGGTGGGGGCTCAGAAGGTATGGGGGGGATATCAAGAAGGGGGAGAGGTAACAGCAGTGCAGCTTCTTCCTCCAATTTTGTCTCTGTTTAAAAAAAGTTACACTTGATTTATCTAGTGTACAAGCTACTGTATATATCCGTCAGTCACTGCAGCCAAGAGAGGAGAAGTTCGGATGTATGAGTAGGACAATATTAATGCAATGAAAGTCTGTAATCAGGTGTGGCGGGCAAAGGGGGATTCCTTTTTCCAGACAAAAGGTAAACATAATTTCTCAGGCACTTACAATTACTTATTTGACAGAAATTGCTGCTTGGAGCGAAGTGGATCCAGTATGACGCTTGTTTACAAGCCAACCTGATAATTCTTTCAACCAGCTTTTTTAATTTCTGTTGATACTTCCTTTTTATGTTATATGAGTGCAAGTTAGCATAATCTGGGAGTATGTGAGCTGGTGCAAACTGATGGATTGTAGGTTTGTGCTTCAGGCTATCTATGCACTTTGGGTGTAAAACACTTTGTGTTTCATACTGTTGTTTGAATGCATGAGACCGGGAATGCAGGACCATGAATGGAGATACTGATGCAAGGCTGTTGTGACTGGCGCAACTTCACTGAGGCCAGAAGTGCCACAGTAATTTATAGCATCTGGGAATATCATACATTCTAACAAATTTAAGAGCTGACTAGCTTAATAGAGCTGATGAGCAAGCAGAAGCTTGATACATCCTTTCATGTGGAAAGCTCTGTGCAGTTCAAATATTTACATTCGTGTTTCAGGATGGACATGCACAGTCTTCTCTCTGTCTCTCTTACTTTGCAAGATTGCTCCAGACCTTTGAAATGCTTAGGTTCCTGAGGAAATGTGCTTCCCAAGCATTTTAGAAAAAGAACAGTCCATGAAGGCGAGGAATGAATGCAAGACAGGTATCAAGACATTTCCCTGCAGCAGTCATAAGCAATGTAGATAGTCTCTCCTAATCTTAACACCTTGTTTCTTTTAGATTAATCCTACTATATATTACAAATTAATGGAAGACCAGCAGAAGACCTTCTGTTTTTCACATCCCTGGGTTCAGCCTGTATCATGATCTGGCTGGATACTTTTATGAAAATAAAGGACGGCACATATAGGTTATTTGAAATGCATTACAGTAGCTCCCTACCCGAGCCACAGAGGATTTCACGTGTTAACATATCTAGGTAAGTATTGTAACTGTTGTCACACACTGAGATTTTATGTGTCTTAAAATGGTTTGTTTGCTGCTGGCCATTTTGCATCCAGTACTGCTGATGAAGCCTAGAGACACTTCTACTAGAGATGCTGCATCTCTTCTCTTTCTAATTTTGTTGCCTTAAACTGAAAATTATCATCACTGGCATGTACAAGACGGTGAACATGCTTTGGGTATCATCTGCAGCAGCATTTTTCATCAGCAGAATTTGAAGATCATCTAAGCTGCGGTGTGGTAATTTATAGTTATATTTTTGCCAGAGCTCTGAATGCCTCTGGTTGGCATCTGTGTGATACTGCTATCTGACTCTCTAGCCTCTGGGCACATCATTCAGTACCAGATACTGGCTCTGTTCACCTCTGAAGCCTTCTGGAGCCATGATTTGACACAGATGAGATGAATGCACTTGATGACTGAATTTCTGTCAAATTCACCAAAGCACATCATACAGAGTTTATAGACTCTGTGCTATCTGCAGCAGGACAAAATATGCCTCATCTGGCATAACATCTGTCAAAATAAACTTCCCCTCTCTCTGTCTCCAAAATTTAATAAGCTGTATATGTACTGAATCAGCTGAGTAGCTTGTGGCCACAGTGGTTTTGATCTGGTAGAAGCCAGCCTAAAACTGTCACATCAAATCCTGGCCCCAGGTGTATGTTTCGTGGTCAAGGGCACAATGCGGAAAACTGGGCTTCCTGCCTAGCTAGCCCAGGGCTAAGATACAAACACCCATTTTGTTCAGCGCATCAGCTCTTAGAACAGTCAGAACTAGAGCCAAAGGAAAGAAATACAGGATACCTTGAATGATCTGAAGTAATCTACTGCCACCGCTTTGAATTTTTGTTGTGTTTACTTCTTATATATATATATTTTGCTCAACAGTTTCATTCCCAATAGAAAGAGTGGCTGCATACACAGAGGAGGGAGTATTTCCTTTTTGACTTTAGGAGCCCTGTTGGAGGAGGCTCGTCATTCCATTCTATGAGGGTTAAAAGTTATTGTGTAAGCAGTTCTGGCCTGCTATGTGGTGCTGGGGATGAGCATGCTCATTTCTGTTTTCTCTTGCAGACAAAAGGAGTAAAATACTGTCTAAAGAGCCACTGACTGCTTGTGGCATCATTGCTGTGTTTGGAGACTCTCAAAGGCTGTGGCAACCACAGTCTTGTCCAAGACTGTGGATACCTCTAAAGGTAATGTTATTGGATGCTGTGGTGATTCAGTGTGCAGCTGTTTCCAAGCTGATCCTTCCCCTACTCCTTTCAGAGTTATTGAGACAGACTACATAAGCAAACTATGTAAGGGTCTTAGGCACTGTGGTCCTGAAATTCTGAACCTAAAGGTACAAGCAGAAGCCTCAGATACCGTAAGATCATGAGTTATAATATTTGCTGTAGAAATCAAGGATGTCAGTGGGAATCAATCAATAAAAGATTCTCCAGAAGGACTCCCTTCTTTTTTTTATTATTCCCTTTATCCTCAATGCAGAGCTGAATTAACTGTATGCCAAAAAACCTGCAGGAAAGGGAAGAACAGTGAAAGACTATATCAAATTCAAGTACGCCTGAAAAAAGACCTCTCAACTCTGACACGTGTCAGATCCCAAATTCTTTCTTTCAGAGTGAATTATTCTAAAGTGGAATGAGTCAGGCTGATTCCAAAACAGGTTTTCACGCATGAGTTATTCTGCAATAGTTATTGCAACGTACGTGTACTCTGTCCTGGTCAGAATTAACTTTTCAAGTACAGACAAGCCATTCCATTAGAGCTGAGCAAATTGCAAAAACACTTAATAATGGTAATTAGTTGTAAAATCTGCAGTGGCATTCATAGTTCATTTAGGTTTTGCTTTTCACAAACGTTTTGTGAGCTGTGATTAAACCTCCTATATTTTTCAAGCAATAGGGAATCTTGTCAATTCTTCTGTGGCAGTGTTTGCTCAAGTATTTGTAGCAGAACTTTTGATTTGCCTGATCTGATAATTTTTAAGGAATAGGCAACTCAGGGACCACTTGAAACTTAAATTATGAAATCTCTGTTAAGAGTACTGAGAGCATTACAGACGTAAATTATTCCTGAACAGCCTACTGGGTCATGTGAATGTTTTTGATTTTCATAAAGGGAACACAAAGAGAACTGTCAAAGACAGAAGGTTACACATCCCCATTTGCCCGCACTGTGGCCATCACTAACTTCGTTACCACATATTTGTCCTTCAGTGCACATTAGCTCTGATCTCTAAAGCAACAGGGCAATGACGTTCTCTGCGCATTTTGTGTCAAGTTTCAAATGAATGTTGAGTTTGTCATTGACATTTCAATGGCAAGCACACCTCTCTGTTCAAAAGATGAATTTTGGCACTGTCTACTTTAGTTAATCCTTTTAAAAGTGCTTAAACATCAACGGTAGTATTTGGCTCTGCATGCATGATTTCTGGGCAACTACTCAAAACTTACTAAGCAATAATCTTTTTGTTTAATCATTCACTGCAAACATGTTACATAAAATGGACTGATAACAGAGTCACGAGACTCTTTTTTTCCACTGGTATTTTACAAATTATGAGACTTGAAAAAGTTTTGTAAGATAAAAGATACAAAATGAAATTTCCTACTGCTGTGAGAAACAAGAACTTTCTTCAAACCAGTGGAATTAGGTCTCCTCAAGTCACTAGTGCATCTCTTCCCAGGGGAAGCAGATCATCTTTTGAAAAGCCCAGGTACTGAAGGATTGCTGCCTGTTGTTTCATTCAGTAACAGTTGGGGTGAGGCAGACATGATGCACCATTAGAAGTCGCACAGGCTTTTATGGAAACACTCATGTACTATCAAAAAATTTCAAGCAGTTCAAGAAAGTCATCACTGCATACCCACTGGGAGAGACTCTTGGGTCTGAGATGAGGCAATGCTGTTGCTCTAAGGCCCTTGGCAAGTCCATATTAGGAATTGAATTGTATTAATCTCCAGATAGACATTTGCATGCTATGGAAATACACTGGCATTGCTACATGCTCCGTTGGCTGGCAGAGATTTTTCCCATATGTCCTTTTGTTGTGCACTTAGAAGGTGCTTAAAGTTGCATGATTCTTCTACTTCCTTGTTTGTATTCCCCGTTTACCTCTTGCTTAAGACGACCTGGTGCCCATGGGCTGGAATGTGTCACCGCTTTCTCCTATGTGTGATCTGCTCTGCTCTCTGTGCCTTTGTGCCATGAAACTTCCCCCTTGAGCAGCCTGCTGCAAGTGGGGTTCAACAGGAGCCAAAAGCCATGTTTGCTTTGCGAGGAGACGTTGCAAATGAAGCAGTATTTGTCTCCAAAAAGGCAAAAAATACAGTGATAGAAAATGCAGGTGTGACTGATGAACAATTTTGCAAAAGTGAATGCTGTATTTGTGCAAGCCTTTGGGTTGTTTATTGTGTAAGTATAAAGCACTTAATTGAATAGAAACCAGTCTGGAAAAACAGGAAAGAAAGAATGGACTATCTTGAGGAAATTCACCATTCAGCAAGCACAAGGGGATTGTTAGTGGACATGCTAGAGCTGCCACCTTTGCTTTTCAACCCCCTAGCAATCAGCTTAGAAGCCAGACTTGAAACAAAGCAGGAGGGAGTGCAGCCTATGAATGGACTTAAAGAAAGGAGATGAGGAAATCTAGTTGTGACCCTTTCTCTCCAGACACTGGTTTTTTTTTTTGGTGGGGGAGAGAGTGGGAAGGTGAGAGGAAAGGTGTGAAGAAAGATGATTTTTATCTAGGCAATTTTGAAGATGCTATGCCTTTTGGTCGATATTCCTGTTAGTGCTATAGTTTTACACATTGACAAAGTATTTTGTTTTCAGAAAGCTAGGTAATCCATGGGGTCTCAGACATTTTGAGCAGCGGGATTACGGGTATCTGAACTCTGTGCAACCTGTAGCATCATTGCAGGTGCAGAGACTTGTGGTCCCACACTCAGACCCAGAGCAGAGCAACTGTACCTCAGGAAAGCTCAAGAGACTGATGCCTAAGACACTATGCTGCCAGGATTTAGCAGGATATCCATCCCTGTCTTGAGAAAGGCACATAAGGCCACAAAGTGGTTGTAGCTTTTGACAATTTTCCAGTGTGTATAGTTGAAGAAGCCTGGCTATTTTTGCTTACAAGCATTCTCTACGCATTTAATGTTTCAAGGGTCTCTAATGCATTTTGTGGTTACAAGGTTTTCCCCAAAACACATTTCTAACAGTATTAAACATATAGCTAAACCAGGTTAATCCATATAACATGTTGGTGCAAAGATTTACTCAGTTTGAAAAATGACATACAATCAAGACCTGGGATCATAAATGAGGAGGGTTTTTTGTTGTTAATGTAGTCTAATTTGTCAACCACACTTTTAAATCTTTGTGTTTTTCAGGATTTGTACTTAGATGGTGTTTCCTTCTTTTCCAGCAGTGGCCTGCAGATATTTTACTGGCTTTTCCTTTTCTTTGCTACCTGTGGAAATGTCTTTTCCCATGACAGCAGTATGTTGAAGTATTCCTAAAGGGTTCACCTGCGACTGCTAGTCTCTACCTAAGCCCCATCCCTTCATAAAATTTATTTTATTCACCTCAAAAATATGTCAGATGGAGATTCTTTCTGTTTCACATTGCATTTATGGAGCACAAAGAGATTGTCTTACAGAGAAATTGCTTTGGAACGTATCTGTTTACATGTTTCTGTATGTGTTTATATATATAAATGTATATATATATATATGTATGTATATATATATACACATGTATATACACCTACTCCTATATGCATAATGTACATGCACACATAATATTTATAGAAGAAATGCTAGTATAAACAGCTGCTATTTGTTCTTCTAGACTCTTCTTTTGGAATGTAAAACAGCAAGATTATACAGAGGGCAGTATTGTCAGTAGCTGGCAAACCTTTGAGGGGTCAAGGAGGAAGAAGATGTTTGACAACTTTATGAATGCTGGAAGACAAAATAAAATGAACAGCAAATATACCTGGAGATGGGTACCCAGCAGCACATGAAAGTCTGTGCTGCTTTGACTGTACTTGGAGGAGGGAATGCTTGCAATACAAAGTGCTCTCTTAGCATGCTTTCCAGTGTGTCCCATCCCCATGCTCTCAAATAAAAACTGGGAAAAGATTTATGGGGTAGGTTATGTGTAGTAAAAGGAGAACAGGAGTCTGATTGGGATGCAGCAAATAAGTAATTAGGGACATGAAGGAAAAGTCTTCTGAACTTCATATGAAACCATGTGCAGTCAGTTGTAGGAGAATAGTTTTATACAGTGCTCGCAGGTAGCTCTCCAGCCTCTCTTGTGAACTGGGAAGTAGTTTAGTACACTTTAGACAAAAGAATGAAGTTGCAGTCCCTTACTTGTAATTATTTGTTATATTTACACATCTATGTCAGAAAAAAAACTTTCTTACATCAAGTCTAGCTTACACTGGAAGTAATTTTTTTTCCCACTAGCATTTTACCACCTATAACAGTGTCCTCATTTCACTGTGAGTTAAGAAAGCAGCATTAAATGTTGTGATTATTTTTGCATAGATGCATAGCTTGGAAAGGAATCTGGTCTTGTCTCACAGAAAGTTGTAGGTCTCGTCTGTACTCAAATGCCGTTCTTCAAAGCTGAATGTCAGCATATAGTCTGTCCTTATAGTCTAATTTATTTATGATTTATAAGACCTGTGTCTTGCCTAATAAGGAATAGAATAAAGCTAACTTAATTGAGAGCTGATTATAAGTACTGTGAACAGAAATCTTTGTTCACAAGAGCAGCCACTGGAGTGTGTTAGCTGCATATTTTCTAGATGAACTCCTTTCATGCTTTATTTTGGGACTAGGATTGTATACCAAAAGCCTTCTATTTGTTTAAAGAGGTGTCTTGTACCAACTGAAAATGTATTTAAGTATATTTAAGCTTCCTGGGAGATGCTAGCCAGACTGCTTTCTTCCCTGTGGTTCTATGGCTGTGTCCCTTCATTGCTTTCTGATATTTCACACAATCAATCTCTGACTTTGTACTGCCCATTATAGGGGTTTATTCCCAGAGGCAAGTAATTAATAAAGCGAGATAACTCCAAATAAGTAAATTGAGCTAACTGTACTTTGGGACTTGCAGTCCTATATAATTGGTATTGTTCCTGATAAGGTGATTGACCTTTACAAACCATAAAAAAGGTTATTACAGCTGCTTTTATATGTGGAAGTAAATAGAGACATAAAGATATTGTCAGTCTTTGAGCTGTGTAATGAATCAATAGCTAAGCTGAAGCCAGGAATCCTTTTCCAGGTTTTCATGTAACCCCAGGATTTTCTGCCTTGTCGATTATTAAAGACTTTTAGCAAACTTCAGTGCTGTGCCAAAACACATTTCTTCATGTTCTTCCCCTTCCGCTTCCTTTAATTTATTTTTTAAAAAATTGATATTGTTGTAAATGTATGTTATTGTGATACTGGAGCAGTGTTCACCCTAAGACACATGAATGGCCGTGAGCACAGGTGGGAGAGACTGGAGACTGTTTTGCTTTGTGCAGATTGGTCTTGAGCTGTGGGCTCAGTGAAGGCTTTAAACTTTTGGTTCTTTGTATCTAGAGTTTTCATTTAGGGCCAAGTGTCTTTCCATATGAAATATCAACATGAAGGTTCTTCCTCTGTAGAGTTGTTTCTCATGGATTTTGTAAGACACTCTGCATCTCTGGAAGCTGAACGGCAGGCACCAAGAAAATCAAATGTTCCAGGTGGGAAAATACAAATGCGTATGGATAGCAGAGATAGGGAAATCCTGTCACAGTCATTTGGCTTTGTCTTCCATTGCATAATCCCTCTGGCAGAGCTTGGCTGGCAGCAGCACAGGCCAGGTCCAGGTTGAAAAGAAACATTATTAGAACACCTGCTTAACTCATCACCGAGAAACCTGGAAAATTAAACTAGCATTTCTGCTGCTATGAGCTAATTTGGCTGCTTGCAAGTGTAAGTAATTTGTTTTTTTCCAAGTTATTTTATTAAATGGAGAAAAAGGCCATAGAGGTAGGTTGAACATGCAGATACAATATGCTGATATGTGTATACCGCGTACATAACCATATAGTATAATGAATACTATTTCATTGACATCCCAATCCCTTACTTCATCTTCTCTAGTATATTGCCACTTGCAGCTTCTTTAACACATTCTGTTGTTTTCAGCTCTTAGCTTAGAGTATCTGCAGCAGTGGGAGCTTACTATCCAAGAGATGCTTGTATGCATTCTTGTGTCCCATTTTGCAAGAGGCATTTGATCAACCTTCTCCACTTAGATATAATTTTCTGATGGGTATTTTTGACTTCTCTCTCTAGGTGTTATTTTTTTGTATGTTGGTGCTGAAAGTGCTGTCCCAGGCCCAGTCAGACTTTAGACCCAGATGTTTGTCATATTAAAAGTGAATTTTTGTCTCGGCTTTATTTTTTTTTTTTTAATGGCAGTGCCTTGTGAATTGCAATGACACATACAAAATAAGTTTTTCAGGCTTGTCCCTTGGTCCCCTTCATTTACCTTCCTTATTTTACCAGATATAATCAAGAGCTTGCTTCTTCTGAATGTATGTGTGGACTTTCTTCTGGACTTTGTGTGTTGGGGCTATCTGTTAGTTCCCAGCCACCAAGCTTAACAGTTGTGAAGATTATAAATGTACTATTTGGTAAGAGCCATTGTATGTCTAAGAAATCATTCATCTAAAAAGCGGACATTATATAATACTCCTGCATAATTCTTCTGTTCAATGCAGTCCCGTTGCAGTGTTCTGTGGAGCTAAGGCATAATCTGTTTCCCTGCCAGTTCTGTGGTGTTGTGCTGACATGGAAACTTTTTATGCCAGTTCTTCTCTCCAGAACAGTGCTGTCTAAGGTACAGCTTTCCAACTCCATGCAGCCTCAGTCCTGCTTGCTTTTATGTAGGGGAATTAACTGGTAATGGATTCAGACACTCAGTGTCACGCTTTCGTCAGTATTTGCAACAAGCACCGTTTTTATCCCTTGTTCTAACCTGTCTGTTTGCTTAAAAGTCATAAACATGCAATATAAAAGTGCCGGAAACAGTGGTAAACTATGAGAATACAATTAAATTACCTTGGTTCAGCTTCCAGTAGGATGAGTTGGAGTGAAGATACACGTAACCAACTCCAGTGTGTGATACCCACTTGAGATGGAGTCCTGCCTTTCCTTCAGTCCACTATCTCTTACTCCTGCATGAGCCTGTTCATGAGCCTTGCAGAAAACACATGGTCTTATTTTTGTTTACACAAAGTTTAGTGAGTTGAACTGGCTTATGGAGGTGTCTGATGATTGTAAGGGCTAGCATGGATGTTGAAACATATGGCTAAAACCAGGAATTACACAGCCTGGATGGGAGAGGTAGAAAGAAGAAAAAGGGAAACAGGGTTGGAAGGGGGGGGAAAAAACCCTTGCCTGTTTAGTGGAGGGAATGTATTTGATCAGTTCAACTGACTGGAACTGTGCTCTCTGTGTTTAGCCTTAATCATTTCTGCTTCCACTCTCCATCCCTTAGTCAGTCTCTTCTAAAAAGTAAGCCCTTCGCAGTACTGATTGTGCTTATTTTGTGGGTGGACTTTGAGATACTGTGGGAATATTGATATAGTAAGTCTAGTAGGTCTAGCTCAACTCCTGGTAACTGTTGGATTGGTTCCTCCATTTGAATGATAGTGGCTTTTTTCAGTGTGTCTCATAGGAGTAATATCCTCTCTTGTTTAATGAAACTAGGAGATCTAGTTCTAGGTAACTCACACTTTGCAAAATGAGCAGAACCAAGAGGTAGAGAGCTTCCTGACTTGTGAAGCAGAAGCTGGGGTAAAAACACTAGTGAATTGGACCAATGGTTGTTCCAAATATTTCAAGCATGTGCAGAAGCAAGACACAGGTACAGATAGCAGTAAAGAGGCACAGGCCCCTTGTGTTTATGAGTTTGCAAACTTCAGGTACACACACCCCCACACATCTACACCAGATTTAGTCTTATTGGATTTTTTACATCTAGTTCTTTGACATACTTTTGAAAATAAAATATTAATGACCTGCCACAACAGTCAATGTCATAGTACAGACTGATGTGCTCTGTGCCACTGAGCCTAAGACTTTCGATTAATCATACAAATATTTGCTTGCTTGGAAGTGCATGCTGCTGCTGCTGCACACAGTGGATGAGGTATAATGTAAATAGTGGCACTCCATACAGGGAGTGACCTAGGCCATGCCTTCGGACATACCAAATTGGGTAGACTTATTTCCTTGTGTAGTTTCATTTTGGTTGACTCAGTTCCTTGTGTAGTTTCATTTTGGAAAAGACCTTGTATAGTTTCATTTCATTTTAGTGTCCTTACTGGTGAAGGGTTAGCAGGGGCTGAGTTGTAGCAGCTGAGGCAACACTTGGCTTGGAGGGTTAGAGCTGCCAAGAGCTAAGGGCCTCAGGGAAACACAGCCTAATCAGTTCTGCTTTGGCATGGAGAAAATCTCCAGCCTAAACTGAAGTTACTTCCCTCATCGAATAGGTGTTACTGAGGAACAAAATTAAACCAAAAAAACCCCTCTCTGCGAAGGATGTCATAATTGCAAACAAGAGATTTATTTTTATGGAAGAATTATTCAAGCATCATGAAACAGAAAATAAGTCAGCTTGAGGATGTTGGAAGGTGTTACACCAGAAACATCAATAATAATGTAGCAAATTGTGGAAAACATTAAAATAGATAAGGTGCTCAATTTTCAGTCAAATCAGTAAGATCATTAGCAGCAATTGGGAAACAGCAGAATTGAGGGTATTAAAATTGAAGAGGAAATAAATACATTTTGTGTTTTTTTTCTGAAGTACATACTATTTGGAAAGCCCCCCCATGTCCTCTATAGCATGGAGTTGTACATGTATTAAGAAAGAGAAGCAGGGCTTGTGTGCTTTCATTGAAATTTAACACTGACAAGGAGGCAAGTCAGTCTAAAGTATCTGCAGCACAGATAGACAGTGGTTGCATGCATGGTTTATGCAGTGGTCCTCTCATTTTAGTAATCTATCCAATGTTAGCATAGCCATTTATGTGTCAGGGTCCCATGCAACTGGTATGTGACCCTTCATCACCATTGACAAAAAGTAACAGCACTGCTTCAACAGGATCAGGCAGCAATTCCCCTGACTTTCAAAACCACTAAAATGAGAGACCTTTAGGTTAAATTCAATCAATCAGTGTGTCTGAAATTATATATACTTTACTTGCTTATTTTATGGACTGATAGGTTTCAATCTATAAACTTTTTGGGAAAAAATTCATAAAATCTTACTCTATATAAATAGTTATCTATAAAAGTTGCTTTATTCATAGAAAATTAGATTCTTCATTCTCTTTGAATTTATGGTGAGAATGCCTTGCATAGACATCATGTCTATACATACAGAGTGGTAGACTCTATTTTAATAGAGCATTGTCGTCATTACCAAAGCTACTCTAATTTACATCAGCTGGGAATATGGTCCATAGGACCTAAGTTACCCTGGAAGATAATAACGATTTCTTTCTCAAGCAATTGTTAAGTGAATTCAGCCATTAAAACATGGGAAGTAATTAACATCTCAATATTACATATTGAAATTTCAAATAATGTAAAAATAGCATGGTAAGCATATATTTTTAAACTTAATAAGATTGGCATCTGCTTTATGGCGGTTAAGCAAATCAGATTCTGCATAATATGGGTAAATCCACAGTTTTCACTGAGTCTGTGTACCTGTATCAAACCTGCCATCGGCACCATGGTATTTTTGTATGACTTCTCTGTTCTGTCACATCTAGATTTCAAACCACATGGCACAGTTCTCATGTATCTGAAAAGGTATTTTAAACCAAGTGAAGCTAACAGGAATTCAGACAGTTTATGGAAGGCATGACTAGGCTTCAAACAGATCCTAAGACTCGGACTATTGCACTCTTCATCTCAAAAGCAAGACTGACACAAATTCAAACTAAATGAAGAAACTTTCCCTCTTCATGTTCTTATTCTTTTACTTGGCAGCGAACGTTTTTTCGAATAAATCCCATTTTCTTGTCTGCAGGCAGCTCCATTCATGTGGCCAGTGCTTTCATTTGCACCTTCTGGTTGAGAAGTCTCTTCAGTTGTCTGAAAGAGGAAGGAAAAGTCAGTGGAAGCATGTGCGTGTTTTCCACCAGGCAACCACTGGACTTGGTTCCCATTAGGTAGCTCTGCCTGACTCTGTATTACCGGCACAACATCTTAGTTTTGAAAGGAATTGAACTGAACGTGTACAAATGTCCGTAAGAAGAGGCTTGCACTCTAAATCCAGTAAAATCTAGATATATAACCAATAATTGATCGGGTCTCTGCTTAATTACTACATCCCTAGACAGCTGAGCTATTGCTTTCTCACATCACCTTGGTAGAAAATCCACCAAGGGACAGTTTAGCAAACTTTCCTATAAAGAGGATGACATGTTTTTAAAGGTGTGAGAAACTATATGTGATTATCCAAAGCTGAGGCTGCAACCTAAGAAGTCCTAATTTGGATGCATGTCAGCCATTCCTACTCAAAGAGCTACAGTGGAAACAAAATCCTTGGAACTGTCCGAAACCTTGGACACCTTCCAGGCTGAAGGCTTGCTTAGAAAGCCAAATATCCATCAGTAGCATGTAATACCTAGAACTAGTAACTGCTGTGCTCATGACTTTGTGCAGCTCAAAGTCTGGTTGGTCTTATTTGCACACAGGCAGATAAGGCAAGGGGCTCGTCTGTAACATGTTTCTCATTGTAGGTCTGTATTACTCAGCTCTTTTTAGATTTGCCTCACTGAGACAATCCTCTCAGGTTTCTAGTAGCCAGTTATATTCTGAGCTCAGTTTCCAGGCACAGAGTCACTCACGCTACCAAAAATGAAGTAATGCTCTACCAAAGTAATTTATACTTGCTTTGCCAAACACTTATCTGCATAAGAGTTTAAAAAAAATTAAAACATACTTTTCTTTTACACTGTATATTTGTAGATGCATTATTTTCTGTCTTCATTCCAGTGGCCTCTTCCATTTCTGAAAAGAAAGTAATAAAATAATTAAATTAAAAAGAACCAGGGGTAAGTAAGCATACAGTCAATTTAATAGCTGGCTGAAGTAAAAAAAAAATCAGCTATTCCTCTGGGAATTTATCATAAGAAGAATATGTGAAGAATGATGAATACTTTCTAAATCATTTTTCAAGGCAAAGTGATGAATCTATCAGGACTGCGTAGCTTGGGGGTGTTTAGAGAAAAGAATACAATTAGCAACTTGACTGTGGCATAGGATATTAAGCAGACCTTTCAAAGTGGGATTCTGCCTTTGTCCAGCAGGTTCATGGTAGTCTAACTCTAATTGTTAAAATCTCAGAAGATGGAAGCATCTAATGTAGAATGGGCTTTGAGAGTCCTTATGCTAATAGTATAGCGGATATTATTTTCCGCTAGATTGGTCCCCAGGTAAAAGACAAATAGAGCCTGAAAACCTTCAGACTAATTTCAATGAGACAATCATGTTGCATTATGCCAGTTAAAAAAAAAAAAAACAACAAAAAAACCACACAAAACCCCAAAAACAAAACAAAACAAAAAAAACCAAAACAAACCAAAAACCAACAACAACAAAAAAAACACCAAACCACCAAAAAAACTGTAGAGCACATTATGGAAAATTACACCAGTGTTTCTCCCGTGGGTTTCAGGCCTGTGCTGAATTAATATATGCATTCCTTAACATACAGCATATGTGACCAGAAATGAGTTAAAGCAGTGAGTCTGTGAGAGAAAGGATTAAGAACAGGATTTTGCATAAAGTTTGGATTAAGTACATATGGGGCTTTTTGTTTATTTATAATAATTGCATTATGAACAGCAGTTTGGACAACTGGTAAGAAACATAGTTTATTACTTTTCCTTTCATGTAATGGCCTACGTTATGGTGCCTGGTATTTCTAAGGGGTTATGGGGAAATGAATAAGGAGTATTCCTTTGAGCCCTAAAGTGCACATACCTGTAAGAAGTGCATCAATTGTCTCCACTGCGTGTTTTGCATCTTCCATTGTGAAACACATTGGTGGTTTAAATTTTAGAATATTTCTGTAGGGTCCATCTGCACTAAGAAGTATTTGATGCTCTTTGAGTCTGTGGAAAGAAGAAACATCTGTATTAGACATGGGTATAAAACTATATTGTGTCCTGTCACACCCTTCAGGCCGAGGCAGATTTTGAAAGTTTTCTTTTTCTAGTACTATGTTATCAAAAACTACACAAATTTAAACTGAAATTAATGACTAACTGCTGGAGAATATTAGGAGGGTTTGAACACTGCATATAGTCTTTAATAACTATTTACTTGTAAATAAGATGAAGGGCTTCAGCTGTGGCTGGTGTTCGCTTTTGTTGATCTTTCACCAGATCCACTCCAACAAACAATCCAACACCCCTGGAGTAGAGAAAAAAAAAAGTACAGACAAGTGAAATGCAGTGTCAGTAACCCAAGCGTTCTGCTGAAAATGCAATACCTGTTTCTAACAACTGCAGTTTCCTTCCCTGGAGTGCAAATGGGGGAAGGAGCATGAAAAATGAGACTTTCTCTTTGGTTGCCTTTTGGCTGCTTCACACAATCAAATGAGATAACAGATACTCATGGATAAATAAATTTAGCTGTCTCATTAAGGTTACATGGCCAGGTAAGAATGATAGAATAATTTCCTTTCTCTCTTATCCTGCAAATCCCAAGCCAGGAGGCTGTGGGAGACAAATAAGGAAAACCAAGAAGTATGCAAACCTTACAACCCAAACCCTTCCCTCCAGAAAAACCTAATGGCAATTATCAATGGTAGTAACATGATATGAGAAAAATCCATAGTTACATCTCCAAGGAAATTGACCATAGATTTGAACAAATTCTGCATAATCACAACAAGTGTGCTGACAAATGGGTTATCTGATGCAGATGGCTCTTTATCCTACTCTCCCAGAGCTTTTCTAGTGATTATGCTTATACCTAACTAAGTTTTGGATGGTCCATTTTAAAAATGAGGTGTAGAAAAATCATAATGTTTCTGAGTTCCACTCACTCCAAACTTGGTGCATTTCCTAGCAGAGTTATTTTCTTCTCTGACATTGCTGTAACACACCTACCTGATATCTCCCACTAAGGGATGTTTCTTCTTTTGCTCAGCCAGCAACTCCAGGAGATAATTTCCTACACGTGTAGCATTTCCTTGGAGATCTTCTTTTTCTATTACATCCAGCACAGCCATTCCAATAGCGCAAGACACTGGATTGCCTCCAAACTGATAGCAAAGACAAACAGGAAAACAAAATCCATAATCGAGAACAAACCCCATCAAAACAAAACATACATCTGTGTCTATCCATGTAATTCTCACTTGCCCTCTCCTGCTTGGCATGTCATGAGGAAAGCTTGAAAAGGTGGGGATTTTGTGCCATTCAGGCTGTGGAACATCGTCCCCCACACTCTAGGCAAGGGAAGGGCTCCCTTTTCCTCCACTTCAGGTCTCAGTAATTTGAAGATTTCAGGGCTGAAATTTACAGCTGATTGCATCTGCAGGCAAAATGCTTCTGGGAAGGGTAGTGGGTGATAGATCCAATATTTCTTGAACTGGAGGGTATAAACTCCATTAAAAGCAGGGGGATCAATGGTATCTGGGAAGAAGGCTGAGTC
>JAWWLV010000144.1:25720609-25878874 GCA_035041135.1 Platyrinchus mystaceus
CAATATTTCTTGAACTGGAGGGTATAAACTCCATTAAAAGCAGGGGGATCAATGGTATCTGGGAAGAAGGCTGAGTCACAGGAGTAGAAAGAGGGCTCAGTAAATAGGAGGAAAGCTGCACCTATGTGGCATGCACGCAGATGAAATGTTTCCTGGTAAAGGGTCACTGTTTTGTTAGGTTTCAACTGCAGAGCAAGGTCTGCCAGGGCATAAGCTCCACCAGCACTGAGCCTATCCAAGAAAATGAAATTCTACATGATCAACATTTCAGAGGGGGGAGAGGGAAAAAGGCATAAGGAAGAATTTATCTGTATGGATGTGACCTGAGATGCATTACTTGCCAGAGAGCTAGTGCTCATCCGTATGATGATGTGCCACTTGATACAGAACACATTTCAAAGCCTCTCCACTTGCCTTTAGATATTAGACTCTGGTTGACTTGAGCTCTTAGTAATGTGATGCAGTGATGGATGCAGATGTTAGTTGAATCACCTGAGAAAATTCTAGCTCCTAAATGCAGACTAAAAGGAAAAAAAAGGCAAAGCTTCACCTATGAACTTACTGTATTGAAATACTCCAATCCGGATGCACCAAAACTTTCTGCAATTTCCCTTGTTGTGACCACACAAGACATAGGGTGTCCATTGCCAATGGGTTTTCCCATGGTGACGATGTCAGGTACAAAGTCTTCGCCTTGCAGCTGGAATGCCCAAAAATGCTTCCCAACTCTGCCAAAGCCAACCTGGACCTCATCAGCTATGAACACTCCACCCGCTGCACGCACATACCTAGAACCAAACAGAATAGCTTGAAAGACTGGTGCTGCAGTACACATCTTGGGTAGACAATCAAGGACAAAGGAGTCTGTATCACAGAAATTCTCCAGCGTTAGGAAAGAAAGAACTGAGCTATAGCTATTTTATAGCTATAAAATTTTTAGTAAGCTACATGTTAAGAAAAAAAAAATCTGACATGTTGATGGAAAATAGGGGCACTATAATGGTACTGCTGGATTATAACTATGATGGTTTAACTTCATCTGCCATCAAACTTGAGGCTAAGAATTAAAGATAGGTAAGGAATGGCAATTATCTAGCTAAAAACAATCAGCTGATATTCCATAAAAAATGGAAGTGGAATCATACTCTTCAATAAATAGAAATAAACCACAGCCAAGAACAAGAGAGGTTAATAGCTGAAATGATTAGATAAGGCTATAGTGAAAAAACTGTTTCTTTGGTTAGTTTTTCAGTTATGCCCTTTTGAAGTGATGTACGTACTCTGCCACTTTCTGGAAATAGCCCACAGGAGGGATTACTTGGCCTCCACAGCTCTGCATGGATTCAGCTATGAAGGCGGCAATCTACAAGAAACAAACTCATGTGAGAGCTCTGTTCATTTACTTGGCCTTTGCACTGACATCTAACAGTCTAGAAATAAACGTTTAAATATGTGCCTTAATTTAATCACGCAATGGGTTGGACAACTGAGGGCTCTTGAAAACAGCTACGGCTAAAGAATTTATTCATTCTGTAATCAGGAGTGCCCAAATTTGCAGTAGCCAGAGTCAACTTTGCAGCCTGATGGGAATACGAGGATTGGCATTAAGCCATTGTCCTACAGCTGTTGAATTGGAAAACACTTACTGGTGTCAGTAGATGTTGGATCAGGCTCCCAGGAGCTATGCAAATTTATTTGAAAATTTCAATTTACAGGAGACACACAACAGTGTGTGCCCTTTTCCCTAAGAAGTTAATAAAACTTTCAGGTATATGTGGTGACCAGCTTTTTTGTTCAATTCTGAACACCAGGTAGATGTGGGTAGAAGGTGAACTGTAAGATGACCTGTGGCTAGCCTTTGGGCACCCCTGCCTAATGCAAATAACTACACAAGTAAAATGTCAGCATGAGGTACTTGACAAAAGAGGAGAATGAATTACAGATGAAATAATTCCAGTTGCTAGGAATGAAAAAGAAAGTTATTTTAATTCAAGAAGGGTAAGAGCAGCAGATCAGATACACTGGAACATCAAAATTCGTTTCTTGTCAACAGCAGAGGTCTATGCAGCAGAGATACGATATTACCCCAAGGTCTCAGCCATAAATCTGCTATTTAAGGGATTGCATCCCCACACCACTTCTGAACCCCTCCCTGAGCATCAAGAGGTCTCTGTGCTGGTGCAGTCTTCCTGGAAACAAGGCCGAGCAGTAACGTGTAAAGAACCGTACACTATATTTGAAGAGTCATGCTACGGCCAAAGAGTACGAAGCTTTCCATAGCATGTGAGGCTTAGCCTTTAGCACAACTTGTCCTGCCACAGGTCTATGTCACCAAAACCTAAGAAATATGCAAAAGAAAGGAAACAAGGGAAGAAAAAACAAAACTATGCATTAGTAGAGAATAAAAAAAAGTCAATGAAGAAACTAAAAGAAGAGTGATGTAAGTCTATCAGACTAGAAGGGAACATGTTCCAGTCTCCACTGAAGTCTTCTGGGACTTCAGCGGGTTTTGGATCAAGCCCTACATGTCTCAACACACTAATGCCATCATATAAAACATTAACACACATTTTAGGTAAATCTGTTCAGAAATGGTCTGTTTTTATCAAGGTCATATTGTGTATGATTGAAAGTTTCACCTTTTTATATGACTCCAAAGTTATCTTAAGCTACCAGGCTCAGAAATGTAGTATCAAGATTTTTTCCATGCCCCGGAGACTTTTATGTATCCTTGCTAGAATTCGTGCTGTAGTTTCTCAGCTGACCTCAAACCTTTTCCTAATATATTTACAATCTACCAATTCAGTGCAGACAATAGGAAATTAAACTGCTTTGATTGTATCTGCATATATTCAACTGTATTATTGATCCTTTCACTGATGCCTAGAAAAACTATGATAAGAGCATCAGGTAGAAAAATGGCCCATTTTGAACACAGAACACATCATAGAAAAAAAGGGAGGGCAAAGCATGAGAAACTGAGTGAAGAAACAAGTCCTTAGTTGCCTGTTACATGCCCACATGCCACATTTAATAGAGGAAGCCTCAGCATTTCTAAAGCACAAAACACACACCTTGCGTCCATTCTTCTGTGTTTCTTCAATAATCTTTTTCACCTCTTCAGCATAAGCACTTGCTGGATCTGGGTGGTCTTCCCTATATTTCCCTCTGTAGATATCTGGAGAAGGAGCCTGAAGAGACCAATTTTTTTTTTTAAAGGCCATGCTTCTATGAAACATTTGCTTTCTTTTCTACTGCTCTGCTTTATTGGATTTTCACACAGATAGGTACAAGGAGTTAGTACAACCTGAATTTCTATTTGGAACTGCAAAAATGCTTAGAGGAATTTAAACTTATATTAGCCCTGTGATGTGTTCAACATTACTGAACAAACTGTTTAAAGAGCCATCATCTACCTCATCCACCTTTCAAGGTTGTCCTTCCTCTCCCTCAGGACACAATAATGGGTCCTCATACAGAGTCTTATTTCAGATTCTTACAGGAGATCCATTTCTGCAACTGGAGAATGGGGTTTTCCAGTCTGTCACTTCCCTTCCAGCATCCTAGTCATGGTACCAATCTGTATGACATTCAAGCCTCTACAAATGCTTTTGGGAGAGGTTCAGTAAATAAGGAAGTGGTATAGAAAGATCGATACTACTTTGGCAGTGCGGTTAACACAAGGAGGTCTAGATAGGAAAGACCTGCTTGATGTACATTTCTGGGCTGAGAAGGATTATTGTCTTTGTAAGTTATACAAGTTTAAGTTGAAAAAAAATCACACTCACTTGGACACCCATAATCCCTATACCCAGATCATGTAAACTTACGCATTCTGCCTTTCCAGTTTTTGGAAGTAGACTTGAAGTCCTGCATATCTTTAGCCAAACCAACACAATGTATATTGGCTAATTTTATCAAACTGTGTATCTATACAATGCAGTGACTAAGAAAAATTGTAGCACTTGAAGGAGATCAGCCTCACAGCTGAATACCCACTTCAAAATCCAAAAGCAAACAATTTTGCCATATTTATTCCACTGAAAAACAGCCAAACATATGTACTCTAGCATCAGCAAAACAAAATGAAAATGTATTTATACCAGAAGAGGGTAATTCAATATGCTGCATAACAGGCATAAAAATTACAAAAAACCCAAAACCCCCACACTTACCACATGCACATACTCCTTCTTGCAGTCCTTTCCCAGCTGATTAAATTTATAGGGGCTGATGTCAATCAGAGATGTAACATGGCCATGGTAAGCACTGTATGAGTGTTAAATATCCAAGTCAATTTTTACCAAATGGAGAGAAAAGCTAAACTTACAACTGTGCCTATAAATAATCCAGAATCAGTGACTGCATCTGCAAACAGTAGCACTGTTTGTGAATGGAACTTGATTTAATTTACTCAGTCTTTCTCTCGAAGGCAATATGAAATTGCTGTTGACTTTAACTCACTAGCAAGAATGGAACCAGGAGGGTTTTTGGTTGCATAAAATCAAGTGCCAGCACAGAGACAGACCAAGATGATGTCCCCTGGATCACACGACCTCCAAAGTGGCTGCCCTAGCAGCCTTACCTAACAGCAGTGGGTCCAGCTCCTTCATTTCCAACCTGCGGGCCCCATTCTGACCCCACTCTCAAACCCAAGCTTTGCAAGCTACACCCCAACACCATTGCAGACTCTCAATGGTGTGCATGGCATTGGAAAGTGACAGCACATTGCTATCTGCCCTGAAGACCCTACAGGATAGATGGTTTGGTAGAAGGTTAAGGATATTGTTTGAATATAAAAGCTTTATATTGCAGAATATGCTAAAGCTGGTTACTACAGAGGCTATTTTGATTTAGAAATGAGGAACCAGAGCCTTCTGAGCCTAAAGCATGTAGCATATTCATTCAGGGAATAATCACTTCTGTTCAGCCATAAACTTAAAGGGAACCTCAAACCAAATCAAACATCACAATCTCATAGTAGCACACACGTAAGTTAGTGTGTGGCTAACAGGGATCTGAGCTAACAGGGCTAACAGAGATAGCTGAGTCAAACAAGTTTTTTGCTGTTCAGATAGACATGTACTCTTGCAGTTGCTCTGGCTGGACTTTCTAATCACAACCTGAGAAGAAGACCCAGCACTACAGCAGCATAACCAAACCTACAACTGCATCTAGGATAGGAAAACCCACCAGAAACGTGGTTGGCCACCTTCCCTATGGCTGACAGCCCTCTCAATGCATCCCGATTTGGAGCCACTTGGTTTTCTGTGCATACTTGTGTTCACTGGAGAAGAGCTCTGCATCAATGCAACACCACTGCAAAGCTACAGCATCTTTCTTCTTGACCACTGAATAATTATTTGTGCAAAATCAAACATGTCCAGCAAAACATAACGAACAGAAAACTTTTTTTCCAGAGCAGCCCAATGGCCAGATAACTCATTGCTGTTGAAAATCAGCATTCAAGTCTCCTGAATTGCTTTGGGAGTGCCTGTGGGAAATGCCCTCTAACAGGTGACTGACCTTCTGGGGTGCCTGACAAGTTTGTTTTTCAGAGATCTTCAAAACTTGTGTTTATCCAAATGTGAAAAAGGGATTTCCTGACCTGTTCTAATACAAAAGCAACAAAGCTTTTCTTTCAGCAGGCAGGGGAGTACAAACAGCAAAGGGTTGCTGCAAAGCCGCTAACGAAGTAATGGCAGGAGTTGCTGGCTGAATTCACATAAGGTACTCTATGTACTTACTTTTCAAGGGTGATCACATCTTGGTACCCATGGTACTGCCGAGCCAGTCGTAAAGCAAGATCATTTGCTTCAGACCTGCATAATAACAAATACAGCAGCAAAATAGTGAAGAAATGCTTCCAATTAAAAGGGTATTCTGACACAGAAGACGATGCATGGGACTAATGGACATAATAAATCAACACAGCAGGCTCTGTTACTATGCAGATTACAATGCTAAGGTTGAGACTGCAAGTGCCATGTAAGGGGGCAAAGAAAAAACAGCTCTTTGTATAAACAGCAAACAAAGAGATGCTTTATTTTCCTCCCCCGGTTTGTTTTTAGATATTTACGTCCTCTTGGTATAAAGGAGACTGCTTTGCGGCTGAGAACACAATGCAGCCACAAAACCTTGAAAAGTAATGCCCCATCTCCCACACTCCATGATGTTCCCACCCTCCCCAGCACTGGCACCATCAGGCAGCAGAGAATGCAAATCTGCACCCTGGAAGAACACTCAGGCTTCCAGACTGACCTGTCGCAGCCCCTCTGCTCACAAGTCCCTGCAGGTTGTCTCTTCTGGTAATGAAAATGATCACAGACTGACTGCCCAAAGAATACTACTAATTTCCGAGGTTATGTGTCAATTTACAGATGGCATTCACCAATTTGTACATAGTGATCACCAGTTTGCAGTCTTAATTTTCTTTTCTTGCTTTTTTCCACCCCCACTTGTGTTTAGCAGGCCACTTTCACGTTTTGGCTTTCTTTCTTTGAGCAGTCACACTTAATATGACAGTTGCAAATAAGAAGGAAGTTTTGACCACTACTGTAAATATTTTTGTTGCATATTACTAAGTCCTACTTAGTAAGATTTAGACCAAGCTGTCCTGAGTGTCCATCTCAAAGAGGAGCAAAATAGTCACAACGGAAAAAAGATACTATTCAGACATACCCAGAATTAACAAAATAGCAAACAGAGAGTTTCTCAGGAAGGGTGGCTGTAAGACGCTGGGCATACTGAACAAGGTTGTCATGCAGGAAGCGGGAGTTTGTGTTGAGCAGTTCCATCTGTTTTGTTGCAGCCTTTATCACATATGGATGACTATGGCCAACTAAAGAAGAAAATAATTAGTTATTACTAGCAAGCAATCAGATACTGGACCACACAAGGACGTTCAGAGAAGCACTGTGAGCATCATCACTTGGCAGAAGTGAGTTCTGATCCCTATTAGAAATTAAAGAATGGAAGCAGTCTCACAAGTTAAACTGCTTACCATGTGCAACGTTGTTGATGCAGTCTAAGTATTTTTCTCCTTTTTCATCAAACATATATTGGCCCTGAGCACGTACTATCTTCAGAGGGTCCTTGGCAAAGAAAACCTTGCAGGAAGGCCTAAAAAAGAGTAATTATAAAATAACACCATTTTAATTTTCTGTTGTTCCACCTCCTTTGAATGTTGAGGTAGTTGATCTTTTGCATCTCTAGAGACAACTGCCTCCATCTGCAAAGAGCTTGTGAGTCATTCAGGTGGTGGTCAACCAGAGGGCTCTTGCTGAAAGTGAAAAAAGCCCCCACACACTTCCCCAGGCACAGTGGTAACAGAAATATGTATTTAATAAGGGAGTTTTCAAAGCTTGACTTGCAATTGGTTTCACAGGAGCACAGCGACTGCACATCATTCCAGGTCCTTATACATCCTGCTGTGTTTCTAGGCTGTAGCTCTGTTTGTTTACATGCCTTATGGACATCTATGGCCAAATAACTCACTGGGACTAAACCAAGCTGTTTAGCGTTGTTTTACACTATAGCCAAAAATTCATTACGCAATGGATGACTGTAGCATATAGAGGTCACAGTCAAGAACAAAATACTAATGCCTTGAAGACTTTATTTTCAGATGTGCTGAGTAGGTCCTAAAAATCTCACTATGTCACCCTTTATTTTGGATGAAATCTTTAAAAGCAGCTTTTTATAAGCACACAAATTACACTGACTTCCAGCAAAACTCAGGCTCCTTATAAAATTATCCAAAGTTCCCTTTAAACACTTCTCCGACACCCCTCCCCTCCCCCCCCCCCCCGTGGAGAATGTTGCCAGCTAAGTAATTATGTTGAATGATATTACTGAGCAGAAGGAAAGTCTTCTGAACTTTTAACAATGTTTATATGGCCTTAGATAAACACAGTTGTTTCCAGGTAAGTCTGGGAGTTATTGTTTGGTATACTGAGACTATGAACTTGTAAAGCCTGTGACTCCTAGAAAGTGATTTTTTGCAGTTTCTTGCCCTGTTGCATCGATCTTTTCTAACGTCTTCACCTGTTTCTCTGGTATGCTTTAGAAGCAGTGCACTACATCATCATTGGCCATTTATTGACTGAAGATTTTTCTGCTGTCAGTCCATTCTCTGAAAGTTTCTTTTTGTTCACTCAGCACAGCTCAATCCTACAATCCTTGCACAGGCAGGAGTCCCTTAACAGTGAGCTGCCCCTAAAGAGCTGTCAATGTTCTCTTTTTATGTGGCCATGACTTTTATGAATCTTTATTGAGTTATGAGTCTTTAGTGAGCTTTCTATACATGCCACACAGTTAAGGTGCAATCAGCAAAATAGCACTGTTTTTAACAACCTGGACTTATTTTTCACTTGGCAACACCTAGTGAAAAAATTAAAGCTGCACATTTTGGAGGAACTAACATTGCAACACAGAGATACGTGCACAGCCAAGACTATCACTCAGGTCACAACCGCTGGCAGCCCTCCTGCATGCCCCCCAGTTAGACTCAGCTTAAAGAATAGCCTCAGCTCCATTTAACAGAGACGGCTGTTTTTCAGGTGCATGCAGTTTATTCACACACACAAAAAACCCCCATCACAGCTTCATTTTAGACATACACCTGAGCACCACATTCTGGCTTCTCGCTTTGATCTTTTGAAGAAGTGAAGTGGCGTTTGATTTGCAGCGTTTTAATTACTGCAGCCAGCCTAGGGAGTACCAGGTGGCCCCCAAGACCTGGCAAGCCGGAGGGCTGGCAGGTCTTGTGTGTGTCCGTGTCCCCCTCCCGGCCGGGTCTTGCCCCGGGGCCGGAGGGGCTGCCCAGCACTGGGAGCTCCCGGGCAGCGCCGACCGGCTCCGCACAGGCTCTGTCACCGGAGACCTTCCTCCTCCTCCCCCCTTGCCCCGCTCCCCGCCGGTGCTCCCGCCGCCCCTACCCTATGTGCTTCCTCCGCAGGGCCAGGGTCTCCGCCTTGCTGTAGCGCTCCTCCATCCTGCCGGCAGGCACGGCACGGCACGGCACAGAAAGACACCGTCCGTTCCAGCACACCCGAGGGTTCCCCGCCTCTTATGCCGGCGCCGGCCCCGGCCAAACCCCTCCTCCCCGCCTCCCTCCCGCCTGCCACGACGGGACGGAACGGAACGGGACGTCCCGGCCGCCCCCCATCCCCCTGGGTTTTCCTTGCGGGCGACTCGTGTTTCCTATTGAGCTGAGAAGGACCAGCCGCAGGTGGCCCCTGTGCCTTGGAGTTTCGTGGTGCGGGTTTTTGTTTTGTTTTGTGATGCCGGGTGCAAACCGGCATAAACTCGCAAAACAATCCACTGGGTGCGTGGGGGCGGCGGGACAGACGGGCAGGCGCTCAGCTCCCACGGGCGATCCTGCCGTGCCTGACATTCGTCCTCTGGCGGTCAGAACGCCTCTGCCACAGGTATACGGTGAAGGAAGATGTGAGGGGAGAAGGGGGGAACAAAGCGGACTGTTTAATCAAAATTAGGGTCATAATTCAATGACCTTCTCTGCTTCTTATCTCCAAGAATCTGTTCGGAAGAGTAAGCTGAGGTGCATACTTGTATAAGTCCATCAAAGCCAGGAACTGTATTTCTGTATTTGTTGTAAAGTGGGGCAAAGTAGTAAGAGCTATGGTTTTCCAGGTGTTTATACACGTAAATAGAAAGGGGCTCGGTGGTCAGATACATTGGTACACCCTTAAGTCTAGGCAACATCTAAATATAACTAGTCCTATGATTGCTTTGTAACCACAGCAGCAATATAGAAGAGTTTAGCTTAACTCTGGCATTTCTTCATGGTTACACTAGATAACCATCTCACTGGACATCAAAGCCCACAAGAAAAAGAGGGGAATGATAACATGGGGAAGAATGACAGAAATCACATTAAGAGGCATCAACAGTAAAGCTTCTAGTGGAGCACCTCAGCTTTGCCTTCTCCCTGCTGGAGGCTGCTCCTTGAGCTGCATGGGCAGACAGCAGCTAAACTCTCACCCACGTCCCTACTACTCCATCTGTAGCTCGTCTGTGCCACCTGCAGCACTATGTTTGGAAGAGCTTTCAGTGAGCATATGCAAAGCCTCACAATTTCCTGTGCTGATTTGGTTTTTTTCTAGATCAGTATCCAGTAGTCATCCTAAATTTTGAGATGGAAGAAACACACTTCCTGATTTTTATATTTTTTTTAATATCTCTGCCAGCAAGCCATATTTCTGCTTCTCTAGTCAAGCATTTCTTTCCATACAGTCATTTTCTTGAGCTTCCTCAGACAGTCTTAATTTTGAAGCTTTCACATTCTGCACTGGAAACCTTGCCTCACCAACCAACAGAAAGCTGTGTAGCAGAAGTGGTAGGAGGCATCAGCAGCAACACCTCTATATCCCAGAAGAGACAGCAGCTGACTGTTTTCAGTGCCTTGTCCTGGCAGAAAGACTTAAAAGATATGAGGGAGTTGCCAAAACTGTCAGCTAGGACAGTACTGTACAGACAGTGATGAGATTCATGTATGGGTCTCAAGAAGAGAACACGCATTTAGATCTGCTAACACCCAATTGGAGCCAAGGCTAGAGCCTCTAGGAATGCTGTCTGAAACCCTTTTCCATTTTGCCCACATCTCTGAAAGCTGGGGAATGACATTTAGCATAGGGTAGGTGCAGTTCAAGTTGTACACATTATATACTGGACCTCTCTACCAGCAATGCACTGGACCCAGGCTGAGGACATTTCAGGAGACGTTTCCCTACACTGCACTGGTGCCTGCACTCTGTCAGTGCCAAGCACAGCCTTATCCCTCCCCCGGAGCTGCTGACAATGCCAACACTGGAAAACCTCAGCTGATCATGCTGACCTGCCCTGTCTTGCTCACACAGAAACCCTGGACCACAAACAGATTTAAGGGATATGAAAGATTCTGTGCTGCTACTCCTTTAGAAGCATGCACCGGCAGCCAGCCCTGCTTGTATCTGGGCTTTTGTTCCAGGTTTAGCAAAAGCAAACTTCTTCACAGCTAGCTTAGTAATGGACTGAAGCAGTATTAAACTTCATCAGGAAAACTCCAAGTTGTAGGTGAAGTAGCTTGTTAGAAGAGGGAGTTGTTCCCCTGTTCCTTCAAAGCCATGGAGAGGCTTAACAGTCAAGAAAATATCCCTCCCACTTGGCTTTTTTCATGCTCTTTTGATACTATCAGCAGGAACAACCCTGCCAAGTCTCATGTGTAGAGCACAGGTCTCTGCCCTTCAGATTAGCAGAGACCCTGACCCAGACACAGGCCTTTCCAGCACCTTGTCACTTGGCTTTTTCAGACCTCTCCAGTTCCTTCCACTTGCCCTCATAATACTGTGGTGTAAATACTAGCAAATATTTTTCCAGGATATACAGTATTATTAAAATTATATATATATATATTCTTTAATACTTGTGTTTTATTAAAAAAAAACCCCACCAAACCCAAAACATACTGTTTACTCCATCCTGCTCTGTTTGCTTTATGAACATTTAAATTTTTTTCCACACTTGTTTAGGGGCTTTGTCGTGGCAGGGTACCAGAAACTAACAGCCTGGATTCCTGCATGAAGGATGAAAAGGAGGAAATATTTCTAAGAGCTATCCAAAGTATCCAAGTAAGGCGCCTTTGGCTCCCTATTTACCTCTGAAGGAGTTACTGTACCTCTGAAAAACAATATATTGCAGGTGCATTCTGAGGAGCAAACCCACTGCAGATGGTTAGTGGAAAATGATCTGCACTGAATATCTGTTTTAGCACAGAAATTTAAAGATGGACAAAGTGTACCTGTCTGTGTCTGCTCAGGGATAGCCAGCTGCTTGGCATTTGCACTGAAAAGGGAATGGACTTGCCTGCGAGTTGATGTGGTGACCAGTTCAGCAGGCCCCTGAGTCAGTAAATCACAAGGTGTGTTAATCTTTGTTTTTATCAGATTTATCTCAACCAGAATCAATTACCCCACAATGATCTTAACAAACCAAAGAGAAGAGAGCTTCTAAAAGCTGGTAAAAAGTTACTAGGTACTTGTTAGCTTCAGGAGGAAGCAGTCAAAGGTGATGTCAGAGAGACTTTGTGACTGCTTGGTGTAGGTGTGGGCACTTTGAAAACTCAGTCAAGCTGTAACCTGCATGTACAAAAATAATTAGGATATTTATTACTTATTGAACATTCTATTTTGGTGTAAACACATGAAAAAACCCTGCATCTTGGTTATGTGACAGGAGCTGCCCAACTTTTATCTGGGAAACAAAATCAGGCAGCTTGAGTACAACTATACTAGCAGACTGTGATCTCTCTGAAGATGTTCATGTTTTTCTGAACACTGTCATATATATATATATATATACATTTGTATTTATGTTTGTTCCTGTAGACACATGAAGAACATATATACATACATAGATATATATATATATATATATATATATATATATATATGGAGCATCTAAGCTCCAAATCCAAAACCACTGTATTTTTTTACTACAGCTAGGAGATGAGAAAGGAGAAGGCCCTGTAAGTACTCAGTCTGGAAATTCCCAGAAGCCAATGGAAGAGAGGACAAATTAGTAACCCTGCGAAGGCAGAAAGACTCTGCTTGCAGTAACATGACTTAAATGTTTTGGCATTCCCTTGTTTGTTTTTTTTATTTGGGTGTAGTTGTTACTACGTGCTGTAACATGAAATGCTTTGTCAGCTCCTTTTTTTTTGTTTTGTTTTGTTTTTGTTTTTAAACATTCGTGTGTGTAACCACAAGGTGAAGCTGTGTGAGATGAGGACATAAAAAGTCACTTCTGTTGCATTACTATTTATCTATGTAGAGTCCTTATTACAAATGGGTAGGGATTAGCAGGTTTAGTAGGTCCACAAAGCAGTTGCATTTGAGTAATGGCCTTTAAGTATTTAAATAAAGCTCCATTATGAAAAATAACGTGAGGAAGAAGTGGCAGGCATTTGACAAGCAGTCCTGCATGTGCTTTGGCACATCACAAAATTGTGAAGGAGGTATATGAATAGAAGGGAATGCCAGAGGAAAGTCATGGCCCATGAGAACAGTGGGATGTAAAGGCTGCAGGATATTGGTTAGTGGAGGTTTGGCTTTAGAGGGAGCATAGTACTGAAAAATAAGAGAGAGGCTGTAAAAGTACTGAATGGGAAACCCACAGGGTATTAGCTCTGGCAGCAGTCCAGAACATACGTATTTGTTTTTTGGCAGGACAGCTCCAGCAGCTTTTAGAACTGCATTTCATCCTCTATGAAAGCAGAAGAAAGGAGAAAACTGGAAGCAAGAAAAGGCCAACAGTGGCCACAGCTGAAGCAAGGACTTCACCTGGGTCAGGGCTGCTTGGCTTGGAGCCATGCACTCAGCCTGGCATGTTAAGCTGGAAGTACCTCATCTTGGAAAGGGAGCAAAGATATTTTTAGTCCCTTGAAGAGCCTAAAACAGAGCTAGATAAGATTAATGGACATTTATGGGGATTAGCAGGAGTTAAGAGTAGAGGTCAAACTCCACAGCGCTCATTCTCCCTCTTTGCCTGCAGTGACTGCATTTTTGAGGTGAACAAAAGGGAAACAATGGGGAGTGTTCTGTTTGTCTAAAGTATTTTGGGATTTAGGAAACCCAAACATTTAAATAATGTGTTGGAGAGATTACAGCTGCTCCCCAGTGTTTGTTTTGTTTTTTAAATCTTTTGTTCAAGGGGACTCCTGCAAAAATACACCTTCTTAGATCAGGGTGCTTAAAAAATATACCATTTTGCAATAATTATTATGTTCCATCATTTCTGAATAAACTAGATTTGTGGAAAACAGACCTTCATATTTTCTAGCTTGCACTGTTACTTGTGACACTGCATATATCTTTATCTCTCAGCATGTCAGGTTTATTTTTCACCTTCAGAATTATAGAAAGGGGAGATTGGTGATTTTCATCTTTATTTCTTTTGATCCTAGGATGCCTCTGAACTTGCCTAAGCAATAGTTTCAACTAATTAATACATAGATCCTTCTAGCTTTTCCAGCTCTGAGGTTTGCAGCAAAGCTTCTTCCTTACATAGTTTGTGGATGCCAACAGCCTGTGCTGCCTGTTTTGAAAAGATGACTGAACAGACTTGACTTTGAAGGGAAAAGACACATTAAGAATAGGAAGAAGGTGAGTTTTCTTACTGCACATTGTAGGAAAATTGAACATGTTGCAGAGGCCTTGATTTTTCTGTGAATGTTACTACTGACACAACCTGCTCTAGACTTCAAATTACAGGTTGGCACAACGTAGCACACACCACTTTGAATCCAGACAGACTAGAACAATTTTTTGCACCAATACTAAGAACTTTATAACTATGCAAAATCAGCACCAATGGTTGGATTATATTTTAATAATTACACACTTTTTACATTATGAAAATAAATCATAAATAGTGTAAAAATAATTCTGAAGATCAACTTCTCACAAGCAAGAAACAAAACCTCAAGTACAAAACTGAAAGAAAACAAAACAATATTCAACTGAAAAACAAGGAGAAATTTTAATAATAAAAACAAAAGCATGCTGTTTGATTGGGTTCAATTAAGTCAAGACCAGAGGCCACAAGAAAGTGGTAATTAATAACAAATTAAAATGGGTGATTAAAACCTTGCAATTCTTTATACTACTCCTCAGAAGAGGTCTTGTGACATATTTACAGTGCTAAGACACTCAAAATATTTCTAGTATTGATAATATGATGCTGACCCTTGTGTTTTTTACCCCCAAGCATTGAAATCCTTGCCAAATTACTTTTCTTTGTATTTTTATCTCTTCTACTTCATTTATGAGACCATTTGCAATACAAAAATAACGGCACATATAGATGAACTTAAAAAAGTAAAAAATACAAATAAAAATATATAATATTTTCCAAAGGAAAAAGTCAGATACATACATCTTAGCAACATTTTTAAAGTTGTGTGATATTTTCCCAAACATGTACAATAATATAAGAATATCCACATATATGTTAACAATATGTAAAACTCTCCCACCAACCCAACTCTCCATAATACTTCAGAGAAGTGTGCAAGTACCAATGGGATATGGGAAATTCGTACAATTTCTTTTTTAAATAGAAACAAGGAAAACACTAACGGTCCCAGGTTAAGGCCCCCTGCTTTACAAAGAAAATTCAATTTGCGAGCAGCATTGATAATTGGATGCATTTAAAAACAAAACAAAACAAAAACAACACTCCAAATCCCTTTTTAAAATAAAATCTCCACTTGTTCTGTAGAGTATCTTACTCAGATATGATGGTGGCAGGCACTTGTTTCTAACAGCATTTAATGAATCCAACCACCATGTAAAATTCTTCCATAACAGAGGGTGCAAGAAAACTTTCATTTGCACATTACAGCAACATTCACATCCATAAAAGCAAGTTGCAGGAAGGAAAAAAAAAAAAATTAGACGTTAGTTATAATTCCTCTCATTGAAACAGAATTTTTTCAATGACTAAACATTAGACTTTATTTTGACCAGTATCTTTGCAGATATTAGTATTTTAGGTGAGTCTGTAGTGTGAAAATTTAGGAATCTCATTAGGTAAAATACAGAGCTTCCAAAATGTAATTCAAGATGGTCAAGCAGAAGAGATCAGGAAACTCAAAGGGAAAGGTCAACTTCTGCATGCTTTAAACATCTTCAACACATTCAACAGACTGGAAATATATCTGGACTTCTTACTGAAGTGGTCCTGATTTAGGCAAAACCCACTGTTGAAGTTAATAATATTCCCCTCGTTACTCAGCACAATACCTGTGTCCTTTCTTCTGCATATCTCAAAGAGCTTTGCAAGGGGAGGCTGCATCACTCTCCCCAGCTCATTGCTGGGGATAGGAAGGCACAGCCAAGAGAAATGCCTTGCATGGCTGAGCCTAGGTTTACAATCCCAGTTCTGGGGCAGTCAGTGGGACAACTCTCTCTAAACTCCAGTGGGATCCAGGATCTAACCATGTCTCCTGGCTCAGTCCTCAGCCTTACACAGCACCACCTCCCACAAGGACCAAAGGTCTGCTCATCTCATTTGGGGTTGCTTTGTCTCTTTTGCTGGCATAACCAAGTAACTGGTGGTCACATGCACCCCTTCCATGAGGTAATGCTCAGTGGAGACAATGCCAACTTTCCACACTGTACATCAGTCTTATGAATTATCCCTTTTTAAACTCTACACATGTGCAGGTATATGGATTTGATCATTCTGAAACTCATTAATATTACTTACACCGTAGACTAAAATAATATATAAACAGCTGGATGAAGAGTATCATTCTGCTTTGCTACACTATCAGAATACGACATCAAGATCAGCAATAAATAAAAATATAAATCAAAAAAAACACAAAACCCCAAAACATTGTATCATTGCTCTGTGATTTAACATTTCATGTTTTACCTCAGGAAATAAAAAAAAAGGTGTCCAAAGCATCCTGAAAGAAAGCTTCCCCATAGCTAATCTATGAATATGAAGACAAGGACCACGGATGTCAGACATATTCCATACAGTGCTTAAAGAAGTCTGACTTCTGTAGCTGGACTTCTGCACAATGTGGTTCTAATGCACTGGAGTAACAGGTGATTACAAAATGTTTGTATGAAACAAATACTGAAAACTCTCAAAGAAACAAGAATTAATTATACCTGAAAAAGTCAGGGATATATACAGACTAATACCACTACACATTTCTACAACTGAAAAGACTGGTAGAGGAACTACTGTTCCTGTAACAAACTAAACAAATCATATCTATTTGGAGGAATGCCACTAAAAGATACTACAACACACTGGTGGTTCAAACTATAGTTTTGCTATCATAAGGAAAAAGATATACTAGCACCAGAAATAGTTGCTTTTTAAATAAAATAAACACGTTGCAAGTCTTCACAGAGTGCTTTTCTTGATGAAATGTTAAACTCAATTTTTCTTTTTCTAGATATGATTTTCATATCAATTCAATCTGAGATGCAAATATTAATGTCAAATCTATGTATGTAGTTTAACCTTTCAAATTAAGTTGTTTATCTGCTGTTCACTCATGGTCATTTAAATAGAATGAACCTTTCATGATATGGAACAATACAAAATCTGAAAAAGTTAAGTAAGATTATTTGGAAAAAAGAGAAGTAAATACCTGGAGGGAATTTAGTAAAGAAACTAATTTGCAATACAAAAAAGAAAGTGAACAAAGATGCTTGTGTTTCTTCAGTAGGGTCTCAGTTAAAGGAGAGCTGAGTATTGACTAACACTTAACAGTAGTGTCTATAATTACTTCCTGAATGACAAAATCATGAACCAAGGTTTTGCTAGCTTTGTTGATGCATACAGAAATGGATGCTATGAGGGCAGTTTAAAAATACACATATACAAATTAAAAAAAAATAAAGAAAGTAATGCTAATGGCAGCATGCATTTAATAGTTCTTTATCTTGTTGCTATTTCTTAAATGAGTTGCGTTTGTGGGGACACTATCAATATGGAGTTGCTAAAACATTCAGCCAGATAATAAACATCCTACTTGATTTTGCATGTAAATACTCTGAGGGACCTTTAAAAAATATTTAATTTTGCTCTATGATTGCCAGTATTCGATATCTTACAAAAACATTCAAATTCTAGCCTTCACATCTACAATATACCTAGCTAAATGTGCCAAGTCAGGACATGGGCACAAGAGACTCTTTTCTGTTAGGCAGACAGCTGGTTCCTCAGCCTGTTGTTTTTTTGAGATAGTGCTTCTTAAACAAGCAGACTAAAGGGGCAAGTCAGAGGGCTCACATGGTGCTCCTCTTGTCCTCTTTCTGAAAGGCCCTCATTCGCATTTACTGCTGTAGCACTCTGATTATTAACATTTTATATTCAGACTATGCTGTATGAAGGCTTTTACTACTGTAATCATGACTATTCAAAGAGGTTAATATTTGCATCTCTGAAAATTTAAGCAAAGAAAAACATATTTTCTTATACCTGTGAACGTTTGTTTATTTCTTACTATTAGAGAGATGGAATTGAGCAGCAAATATATATATATGTATTCAGTGTATATATCTACATAGTGTCAGAATTTTGTTTTTATTAGTAAGATACTACTGGTTGTAGGCCGCTAAATTAATTTTTAAGTTTTAAAAATCTGGTTTTTCCTCAATGAAATGCTATGTTTGACTTTGATATAACAAAATGACAGTAAAGATTTATCAAACGGAAAGGTTGCATTATAGTGGCATTTCCATTGACTGGAGACTGTAAAGCAATACAAAAAGTGTGACCACAGAAGGTCCCCATCTACACTTGATTTAGAAATGATGGAGCAAGGAAAAATGTGCGTTCCAAGAAGGGCATAAGGTGCCCACACACGAATGGAGACAGGCTGTCTTCCTCAGCTTCGGTTTTGGTCTACGTATGAAAGACAGCTCTCAGAAAAGTAACTAAAAAGTTTTTGATGATTCTGCTAGATACATTAGGAACAGTAGAGATATAAAAAGAATTTCCATCTGCCAAATATGGCACCATTTTGCATAAACCAGTCCCTCAAACTAACTTCAGTGCACCATATGAAGACTCAAAACTGGAAAAAATACCTCATGGCAAAACTAAAAATGTGCACAAATTATGTATTTCTAGCAATAAAAAAAGTGGAGAAGGAAAGATTTACCGATGTTCCTCTAGAAAGCTAGTCATCTGAACAGAAATGGAGAAATATCAACACCTTTAACAGTGTAGTGTGATGACAAGTGTGCAGTGGTAATTACACAGAATTGTTTCTCTCCAATGTTTTTTGAGTAATAATGTCCACTAAAGTCACTGTAACAACATAAAAGGAACAAGATTAATAAATCAGTCTGTGAAACACAAAAATAAACTCTTTTCTAGACTTAAAGGCTTCAAAGACTCTGAAATAGAAACTGTTAATACTGAAACAAGATGAGCACGTGGCTTGAAGTATTTTCCTCAATGCCATCATCACAAATGTTGAATAGATTATTGAAATGCATTCTTTATGGCAACAGTTACAGGAAAAGGAAACAAAATTAACCATAGCTTCCAAAATCCTGCAGAAAAGTTCAGCTAGTTTTGTGTAATTTAAAGTGAATAACCTGAAAACCACACCATGGTACGTACATCTCTGGTGAGTTCCATTATAATCCTCCTCTGGAGGATGATCCAATTCATCCCCACCTCAAGAATGCTTTTTCCTCCAGCAGTCCCAAAATACAATATGCAGAGCACATACTCTGTCCATCCTTGAGTAAGGTTGAGAAGCTTCTGGTCTCAGGCGGTGTCTGCCATCAAATGATCCCTGCAGCACCTCTGCAACCTTTTCAAACAACCCACAGAGAAGTCTGGTTTCTTCTTCAAACTTCTTTCCTTCTTGATTAAGGACTCGACAGGGCCTATCGTGAATGTCTTCACGACCGTGAGCAGTGCAAGGCAAACCGATGCTGATAAACAGGCGCAACCCTCTTTGATCAAAGGGGCCAAGTATCCCGCAAGACTGGAAGCCATCCACCTGCAGCTGGAACTCTATTCCCCAAAAATTCAAGGCCTCTTTCTATGCTCCTCTGGTTTATCTCTTTTTAGCAATGAGCCATGGTGTGACTCCCTTGAGATGACAAAAGGAAATGATTCAGAAGCTGGAATCAAAGGTCACCGTGAGCAGCCATTTAGCGCATGATGTGATCACACAACAAGCAGGTTTGGCACACAAACTCATGCTTTTAGTTCATACAAGCAGATATGGTGTCATGAATCAGTGAAGTATTTAAGATGGACATGGAAGCCAAGTCAGTAAACTCCAATGGCAGCTGGTACAGTACATATCATAGAATTTTGCTCTTATTTGGTCACAATTTCTTGTAAACTAGTTCATGGCACTCATTGTCCATGCATTTCCACAAGCCAAAATATAAGAATTTACAGAAATATTAATTTCTATTATTGATCGTTGTTTTGATATCTCTCTCTCATTAGAGAGACAATCTTTGCAGGTTTACCCTGCAGTATCACCTAACTGCAGATGTAAGTGAAAAAGTACGTATGGACTATTGCAAACAAGTAGAAGCAGCTACATGTAAACATATCTCAGACTTGTAAAACCAAATTTTCAGTTTTCAACTATAAATAAAAGAAGTGGAGCACTATATACACAACTTCATGCTTGTAAAGTTAGAGTCATCACTGCAGAGACAAAAAGAGATAACAGATTAATCAAATTAGTAAGATATTTCAGACATCTATTACAAATACATAGATAAGGCAGAGTTGCAAATATGGATAGTTATTTCCTCAGCACCAGTTATTCCTCAGAGATAAATGTACCCAGGATTTCACTTATGCTTAATGCTTTCTAATGTATTATGTGTCACTATCCCTCCACCTACATAATTCTGCATGCTATGTTTTTAAATCTAGAACTGCCTAGGTTAAACCTTTATTAAAATAATTTTGCCAGTTAATATTAACGTTTAACACAAAATCCAGGAGGATATATTGAAGGTAAGGCAAAGAGAAGGTCAGATTACACTGTTCTTCTCAGTATTCTAGAAGAATAACATAATAAGAGATCAATAAAAATATTTGACAAAAATCCACGAGCATTTATAATGAATTGGAAGCAGTGATCATGTGCAGAAACCAAAGGATGTGCAAGTCTTCATGTGAAAAAAAGAAGTCTTGGACTTTCCAGAAAACAAACGTCTACTGTTTCTACAATACTGCCTCAATGAATTATTACTTCTACATATATTACAATATTATCACATGAACCTGATCTTGCAGTAGGTAGGGAGGTCTGCTCGTGCATTGCTGGATACGTCAGTTTAGGAGGCTTTGAAGTATATCCTGATACTATTCAGTATGGCTGTGACAGACACTTCTGTGTGCTAAGGACATACTGCCCCTGAAAAGAAAATGCTCTGCCCGTCCTACCTTTTGCCAACAGCCAGGCATTGGTAATCCATCAGGACCCTGTTTTAAGGGGAGGCCAAAAAAAAAAAAAAAAGCACATAGTTAAGTTTGAGAGGATAGATAATCCATCAAAAACATCTAAAACAGCCAGAGGAGAGAAGGTTTACGCTGCAAAAACATACGTGCACATCTCTGCTATAAAGATTTGTTTTTCTCTATATCATTAGAACATCTTCATCAATTTCTTATCGCTGTTAGAGCTCAGGCTACATATTATTTTAAATATAATCTGTTTTATTCACAACAATCTGTATCTGAATGTACAAGATCAATGAGAAAAAAGATACTATCATTTTTATCTGGAGGGTATTGTTTTAATGGCCTCTAGTACAAAGGTAACCACATGATAAGATAGGAAGACTCAAATGTAAGTAGGATCTTTTCACTTTCAATATTAGCTTTTGAATGAAGCAGAAAAATCTTGAGGCCTGAACATACCTTAAGTGCCACAGTGGAAGAAAACATCTTTGGTGGGAGCAGGGCAGTACAGCAACACTGATTATTTCAGTGCTTGGACAATATGGTAATCTAATTTCTTCTCATGTGAGAGTCACTCGATTTCTTTTCTGTTGCTACTCTACCTTCACATATCTCCATGTGTCCAGTAAGATCAGGGCCAGCTACTGACCACAGTTACACTGGTTTTCATGGACTTAATTCCAACTTACAAGGCTTTATCCAGGGTTTATCCATTGAGTTATATGGTCAGATTAGGAGCACATATGATGTAACTAGACTATATATGAGCAGAAAAAAAATCAGGCCTTGACATTTTTTAGAATATAGAATACCAATACTTAATATGTGAATTTACATGTGGAGATAGTGGTTAATGAGGATTTTTTAATTTCTTGCATGTAGCCTGAGGGGAATGGCTTGCTGCCTAAACAAGAGATAGTGCTGCTTGCTAAGCAGCTTATTCTAACAATTACCTATGAACCGAATATTTTTCATCCATCAATGATTGTTAGCGAATCTCCAGATATAAATGATAATACAGAGACAGAGAAATATTTTAAAATTACAAAAGCATGCTTGATTATTCCCCAAAAAATATGAGATATGGTTACCATTAATTGGAAGCAAACAATATGGACTATGGAATAATTTTAATGGACTATGTATTTACAATTAAAAAAAACTGACTTAAAATTAGAAGTGCTATAGTTGAAATAAAATTTATTTAATTTAACATTCATCACAGAGAACCGTGCTTAACCACCAAACAATATCAGAACATGCAGATCAAATTTTACTATGAACAATTAAAAAGAAAATCTTCCTTGTATCTTTATGAAATGTGTATGTACTAGTAATTCGGGGGGTTCTTTCTCAAATGGAAAAGAGTTCAAACTTACTTTACCATTAAATAAAAATCACTGTTGCCAGATTGGTACAAGGGAGAGGGTCAAGAAGTAGCATTTTAGTATAGGTGGGAACTTGAATTCATGCTAACATAGGGTGGGGAGTGTTGTGTGTATTCCAGGAAGGTAAGTTCCAAGGGTAAGACCATTAAATTGGAGACATTAAATAACAAAGACAGGGTTTGGGCTGCAGACTGTTATCTTCTTACAAACCTCAGGTAAGCTTTTTATTTCCAGATGTGTTTGAATACTCTTTGATGAACAGGCCAGACACCAAAAATATTACTTGTGTACGGTCTGGAAGTCAAGTTCCAGCATGGCTTACTGAAAACCTTGATTTTCAGAAAAGGAATTTACATCATTCTGTACATGACTCTCATTTTGGTCAAATCGTGAAAACATGCACCTAAGACTCCATGGATTTGAAAGGAAGTCCAGGGTGTAGAGTAGCTCTGCGACAGACTCAGGTGCGGAACTGAGCCAGTTCCAGACAAAAGGCATCGGACTTGATTAGAAGTGAACGTTGTGCTGGATTTCTACAATAACTTGCGTTCAGGGTGAGTAAGGCAATAGGTATTTTGTGAGGAAAATAACAAACCAACATTTCTCAGGGAAAATGTAGGAAGGATACAAACTTATAAATTACTATGTGATGTGGGAGCAAACTGCTGAGAGTTAGATTTAAGGTACCAACAAAAATGTGTGTTCTCTCATTGCGGTTATGATCACTTGAAGCAGCTGGTTTGTTCATGCACATGCATGTGTTATGTGAATAATGTAAAGTCAGCTCAGAAAGACATTACTTTACATTGAGAATGGCTGACCACAAACAAAGGAACTGCATGCAGGGTTGGTAGGAAAGAGAAATACTGTACCAATTGGCAAGGGGCATCCAGCCCATCCAGGCCAGGTTGGCCTGGCTCCCCTTTTTCCCCCTTAATTCCACGGAAACCCTGTTTGTAAAGATTAACTTGCAATGTTACTGTCAAGAAAATGCCTTCAGTATTGACTTAGATGGAGCGAACAAATAACAATAGAGAGGCAAGAGGAGCAAGCTGTTGTAGCGTGATTTAAACCTGTGGGGCGCTGACTCTGGTGCATCCCAAATTTGGTTCCTTTTCAAAGAGTTTGGCAGAAATAATGAAAAAACCCACCACCAAACCTCATGAATTTAGCCCAAAGGTCTTAAGTCTGGTGCTTTAAACCAATTTAGGAGGTTGACAAATGGAGTCTGCTCCAGAATTTGCCAGAACTTGAGATAGAGCTGTGTTAACAAAGGGCTACAGGTTCAACAGTAGCTGGTGCTTGTTCCTCTCCCCTCATTTCTTATTCCATCACTTTACAGCAGGATGATCGATCTTCCAATACATAAGTGAGACGTACCAATGGGCAAGGTGCATCTAATCCAGGAGCACCCTGTTCTCCTTTCTCCCCTTTAGGCCCCTTTTTGCCTTTCTTTCCCTTTTCCCCCTGTGGATACAATGGTTTGGATAAAACAAGTTTCATTCTTTTGAAAAAAAAAAAATTAAAGAAAGATTGTTTTTAAAGTATGGGTTTTTTCTTTTTAAACCAATGGAGAGCTGAAAGGACACTTACCACTGTGTTCTGGTTTGGATGGTGCATTATGTGGAAAAATAAATTATATGATCACAAGCAAGAACTGCAATCAATCTGTATTAGTTTGTGCTGGTATTTCATATCAGTATTATGAATGTTTTGAAACCTAGAACAGGGCTTGAAAAAACTGATTTCTTGAGACAGAGGCAAATCTGCAAATTCCCCCAAATCTACAGTCCAAAATAAGAGGTCTCCTATTTGTTCTAAGTGATAGCACTGAAGTGCACATGCACACTAACCTGAATTTGTCAGCTTCCTAGAGGATTTGCCACTAGTCAAAAGGAACTTTGCAAGAGTGGAATCCATCAGCATAGTCTTTTGAAAAAAGACCTGTGGCACAGATGCTTCACAGGGATGGCTGGTATCTGACTCAATTCCATCAGCTTCCACGGTGTCATGTCAAGGGTGAACTTGGCCCAGAGCATCCTTTGCTGAACTGACACTTTGCACTTTGGTAACAGTGTTTGGAACAAATACCGTTTTCTGTGCTGTCCACAGAAACGCACTGACATCACTGAGGGTGCATTCCTGTCACTCCAAATACAACATGACCATTTCAAACCCTGCTACAGGAATCAAAACACCCAAACTGCTTGATGGAGAGGTGCTATGACACTTTCAATGATTTCATATTGTCTTGGTATCAGAAAGTAATCAGAAGTGATAATTAGATTCTTTATTTAAATATTTCAACATTCAAATATTCCCTCTACTGCAGGCAATTTTTCGTCTACTTATTTTAACAAAATTCAGTCCTTGGATTTCACACTGAGTTTTCTTTCTAAATGTGAAACTTCCAATGCTTTAGTTCTGATGGAAATGAGTTGATTCCCTTCAGCAAAGCTACCTGCAAAGATGACCTCACCTTCAAGCAGTATAAGATGTTTAGAGAGTTCATTTTATAATTGATTTCACACCAGTTGATCACAATGGTAAATGAGTTTCAGGTTTGCTCTCAATTTCACAAAAATCAAAAAGGATCAGTTAAAAAAATTGACAAATTGGACTAGGATTGTAAAAAATGGGATAGGAAGGATGAGTAAATCAGGAATATCACAAAGAAATGGGAAAAATACTCATAGGAAAATTAGTATGACATTGGAAAACCAGCAAGCGAGGTTGTGGCTATTGGGAGGATTTCATTTGTGAGGAAAAGGGTAAAAAAGACAGAGGAATTGTAAGGAATGAGGGTAGAAGGAGAAGGAAGGATTGCCCCTTTGGAAAAACAGACAGATTTTGATGAAGCATAGTAAACAGGCATTTAACTTAGTCCACACCAATACAGAAAGACTTAATCCATTAACAAGAGATAAAACCCATTTTTACACATAAAATAATCATTATATAAATCAGATCTTAAAAAGGAAGGAAAGCACATTAGTCATTTAATATCATAACATATTTGACACATTTAAATGGAAAAAAACTGTTCCATGAACAACACATACTGCATTCATGTCATAATAGAAGCAAAGTTACTTGTCTTTCTTTTCTGTGTGCCAAAAATTCACAGGATAATATTTGGGAAAACAGCAACCCAAACATTACGCTTCTTTATCAAATGATAAGATTACGATGTAAAAGAAATCCTCATGAGACAAGAACAGTAAATTTGCTAAGTTTTCATCTTAAACCTACACAGACAGCAGCATAGCAGAGAAACCCAACAGTTTCAGGGTCAATTCTCATGTCATTTGTGCTCAGTGTAACTCCAATATATTTTCAGTGAATGTATGCAAGCATGAAGCACGGACATACTCCAAAAAGGCTTCTGAAAATGGACTGTACAGTTTGGTTTCTGATTCTTTTTGTATTCTTTAAGATTTGCATTTCTTTAACTTGTGTTTAAAGCCAGCAGAAAACTATTTAAAATTCCAGTTTTGCAGGACAGATCTATGATCTTGTTCAATGCAACACAGCAGTCATCTGTGCAGACAACAGTCTGAATTTCCTGAGTACTTTACTACTTTTTCCACAAGAGTGAGTTATTTCTTTTTAATCTTTACTCTTTGACCTCAACTACAGAGACCCAAAGGAAATATGGAGAATCTACATCTGATGAAGATTTAAAAAAAATTCCTTTCTGCTCTTCCTCAGTGCTTAGAGAAATACAAAGTTGTGGCACTTCTGCAACACCGTTATGGTTGGAACAATCTCCAATCCTCATATGCACAGATTTTCATCAATGTAGAGTGTAGGGGGAAAAGGATAATGCCTTTTCATCCTCTGTTTAGACATGTCATACTCCTCTGTCAAAATTTATAAGACACAACTGTGCATTTGGGACCAGGGGCCCCTTCCCCCCCTCTCCCAACAACACAAACCCTAACTTTTGTTAAAGGTTATTAGTTTTTAAAAGGATTTTTTTTTCTATCCATACAACAAAAATACAAAATCAATTGTATGAACCTTCTCCGTTATGAGTGCTCCTGGACTATAATTTTATATAAGTAATTACAGCTAGAACACTGCCTTTTGGCACACAGTGAAAACAAAGATAAGTTTTAGTGGAACAATTTAGAGCACAAAGACAGCAGAACTGACTAGGCTGGGGAAGCAAGCAACAGTTAATAACACTGTGGTCACCTTTTCTCCCTTTTCTCCTATATCACCCTTTTCTCCTCGAGGACCAGGGAAACCCTATTAAAACAAAATGGACAAAGACAGATTGATTTTTATTCACATGCAGGTTAAGTTTTCAAATACTCTTGGAAAGCACAGAAAGATTATTTCACTACATGCTTTGTATATATATGTGTGTGGACACATGCATAGAGACGAGCATGAGAAACAAGTAAGTCCAAGAGTTTGGTAGAGACAATTTGCCAGCTACAGAAAGAAATCATACCACTCAAAATGGGAACAGTCCATGCTAGCATATGTATATTCTGAAAAAGACTCCTTAAGTTAGGGATTTCAGTATAGAACTAGAGGAAAAGGCTTACTGAAAGCCTTTTTTAGCATGTCAAAGAAAGAGATTATGCTTTGAAACATATCCATTACAGGTTATGGAATTATTATTCTCTTTAATTAGAATAAATTTACTTAACTGAGTGTCAGTGACTCCTTGTTCTTCTACAAAGGAGTCACAAGCCTGAATATTTTCTTAGCAAGCACAGTTTTTCAGTGTGCTGACATCCGAATGACCAACTACTTGTACTACTAAGCACTATATCTGGTGGTGTCTGTCGATAAAGGCTGTATATCACACAGTCTTTGTCCTCTTATCATAGACAAAGAGCAAATGCAGCATTTAGCACACTCTCTGTATGTACTGCATGCACACTAAACGGAAACAAAGGTGTTATGCTCCATAAGCTATTTCTTGGAAGACGCCCACTGAGAGTGCACTGGTCACAGATATTACTTACGTCAAGGCCAGGCTCGCCATCTTTGCCCTGCCAAAGAACCACATAAACTGCATTAACATCCAGATTCCAGGACTAAGCTAAAAATACAGAAAAGCCTATTTTTTTTTATTTTTATTTTTAGTTCACAGGAAGGGGAAACAGAAATTGGATTTTTTTTTTTTTTCCAATTTAACTCACAAAAGTGACCCTCAGATAAAATGCATGGCAAGCTAATTTAACACTTCGTGGAGCCTGAAAACTGTCTCTAGTCACTGACTCCTGATCCAATTAAATGGATCTAATTAAACCATAGGTCTGTATTCCAGCTTAAATTAATTAATAAAGCAGATTAGACTGGAGAGGGTATGGAAACATTGCAAGTCTCTTGGAAAGGCTGGTTGTTCCTGGCCAAGCATATTTATATGGCTTCTCTTGCGTGAAAGTACAGAAAAGACACATGTACATGTCCACACCTGACCCAGTCATTAGAAGTGTAAACACAGTAAGTCAACTGATTTTATTGGGGATATCCTTGTTAGGCCAAAGGAAGTTCTCCCTCATATTTTAGAAATGGATAATATAATTTAAATGGTTGATTTAAAGCATACCACTTCCACCTACAAATGGGCCACAATGAATTTCTCATACTGCTTCTGGCACAGAAATTAAAACAAAACAGGTCTTTGAAGTGTCAAACAAAACAGAAATATAATGGCGAAGTAGCCTCGCAGTATGGAAATCCAAGCAGCGTACTGACATTAGGAAATTCACATCTTTCCACAGTTCATCCTGAACTCCTGGCACCCTCACATGGTCCCTGGGCAGCTGATGTCCACAGGCTGCTGAAACAGGAGTACCTGCATTCTGGATTTCCTCTCTCTTGCTGGTTCATGTCACGTCTGTTTCGTTACGTGCATGGGTAGGAATCCAAGTCTGTGATACAGACCATTGACCTTGCACTGTCAGGGTTTATTATCTATCTTTGCCTTTTCCAACTAATTCTATTGCTAAGTGAAGAGCAGCCATAAGGCATAGAAAGTTTAATCAAGGAGTGATGAAAAGTGCAGTGTGTACAAACTGTGCAACTTACAGGCAAGCCGTATGGTCCTCTGGGTCCAGGGTCACCTACAGTTCCCTTTTCACCCTAAGAAAAGATTACACAACAAACAAACAACCTTAGAAATTACGTCTACCAAGTGCTTTAGCTTAAAGTTTATACATTCCTAAATATTTTGAGTGAAAAATATCCAAACTCATTTATTTTTATTAAATGTTTAAGGGGCAAAGAGAGGGTGTGTGTTACTTTCTAGGCAAAATAACTTTTTATGTGTATGATATTACATTCATTTTTAAATACATTAGTAACTTAAAATATTTTTCAGACTGAACTTGCACCAATGTCAATTTTAAGCTTGTAACAGCTGCAAAATTGCTTTCAGTAAAAATCTAATATTGTAATGAAAACTAAGAATATACAATGTGAAGCTTCAACATAGCAGCTGAGATGTGACATAGTGACAGGCAAAAATAATGTGTCAATCAAAGCTTGTAGGCAATGCCATTAACAGTGACATTGTGAAGATTATCCTATGCACTGCACTATGTTGCTAAATGCTCTACTGAATTCTAGTTCAGTGATGTAAATACCCTGGTTTATTAAATCAAAACTGTATTAATGTGGAAGACAAGTACAGAGATGACTCCAGAAGTTTGATCTCATTCTGCACTAAAATCCATGGAAAACTTACCAGAGGGGGCATACCAAAATAATTCTGCAAGCTTAATATAGAGCAAACTTTTCCAAATTTCAGGCTGATAGTAGTAATCACCTGTGCTCTCTCATTGTTCTTCATCAAGATTGACATGAAGTTAAACTTCCCAAGTCAGCAGCATTATCCAGGTAACTTCAAGTATAGATCCCTGTGAGCTTTTTAGGGAGTCAGGGCCGGTATGTAGGTGCGGGCAGCAGTCTTGTTTCAGACTGTGGTGTTCTTTCTTCTGAATAAAATCCATCAGAAAAGTCATACTGTCTCTTGAGAATTAAACTACTCCAAGTGTTGATAAAATAAGAAAAAAAAAATCCTGATCATCTCGAGTTTTCAAAGCTCCTACTCTGGATTTGTTAAGCAGGGTGAGATGGATCCCTTCTTTACCCCCTTTCCTGAACCTAAGCTAATGCAAGGCTTCGTGCAAGGCTCCTGGCATGCGGAAGTGCTATGTTTCATTCTAACACTTGCTGCGCTACGCTCTTGAGATAATTCTCTGTAAATAGTCCGTTGGGTTATTTACTACTTATTATTAATTCATTAATGACTCTATTATTAAGAGCCCAAGACATAGATGTAGATGTGTACCTAACTAATAGTGGTGATCATTGGCAAAGCTAAGTCCTTGGCACAGTTCTGAAAATGAGCTGCTGAGTCTAAATTTCATTGACTGAATTATACAGAAAAGCAAGCATTAGAAAAAAATCAGTCTGAACCTGTGGTTGAATCATCACAGCAATAAGGAGTTTGTCAGGGTAACTGACATTTGATCCATTTTATTTTATTTTTTTAAAATTTTATTTTATTTTGGTGGACGCTTACTTTAGTCTAGTGGTGATTAGATGTGCAATGTCTGATCTTTCTGGATTCTGTTATTTCCCAGCTATTTCTGAGCAGCACTTAGGCTGGATGCCCTTGCAGAACAATAGGAGGTATTGGGAAGTAACAGCTGATTTTCAAAACAACAAATTCCTCACAGCTTTAAAGCTTTCTGCTAAAAAAGAAAGTAATGTGCTGACCTATGTATGTAACAACTACAAAACCTTTTGATCAATACTTGAAATATGTCAAGACTAGTTTAAGTATCTTTTTTTTTTTTTAATTTTCAACAGCAAAGATGACTGCACAAAGTCCTCTCAAGATAGCCTTATAACGTTGCTAAACATATGGTAGACATAAAGATACTGAATGTATCAGTATAGGAAATAACCTCATCTGTTATGTAAGAATATATTTGGAGAAGTGTAACTCAGAATTTTTTGCCTCCAATACAAAGCATATGCTGAAATGTGTGTGGAATATCAAATGAGGTCCTGAATGTTTATGGATTATATAAGATTGATGGACTGCCATGAGTATACTGCCCTCAACCATCAAGATAAAGCATTTCCTTCAGGGAAGCAGATATTTGCAAACTTCAAGAAGGTTTTTAATATTTTTTTCTAAGACAATCCATCAGTGTCCAAGAAATAGAAACCATAGTCTATGTTTTTGCCTCGTATTTCACTTCAGTCTTCTGGATCATGGATGAATATGAATTACCATTTGTATGAATAAAGCTGAATAATTAGTGTCTCCTTTAAGATAGATAGGGAGATTTTATAACACTGCCGCAGTGAGAAACATTTTAACCAAATTAAAGAGAATGCACTTTCCTTACTAGTATAAAACATGTGTAGTGATGAAAGCGTTGCACAGGCTACACATCTGAAAGCCAAAATCGAGCTTAAAACCAGGCCTTTGACATCAAGCTAAAAATAAAATGAAAAAAAGGAGAATAGGGAAATGTGCATTTCCAGCTTTCAGATCCTTTAGACAGTCAAGAAGTTGGATACACACTATGTCTGTCACTATCATTCAAGCTTATGCATCCCCTTTCACTAGTAGTAGTTTAAGAGGTCTATCTGTTTTCCAGTGTTCTCTATTTTCTCTCAAGATGGTATATATGTAAGATGAATAGGTACACAGATTCAGAGGCCTATTATGATCAACTCTTCCATTTAATAAAGATGATCTCAGTAAAATCTCCCTAAGCACCTAGCAAAATGGTATTTCCAATAGCTGAAGAATTTAATAAGGACTGTAAGACACCAGCCTAATAAATTATGTTAATTCACAATATTAATTACCATTTTGGTTTCTACTAAAAGAAATGCAGAAAACCACATTATAGTGTCATGCATGACTTTCTTAGTCTACCTTCTCACCATCTAAACAAATTTTGTGTAAAGATGATATGATGTTTTCTATTTTAATTAAATAGCTAAATTGAAAACCAACCAACGCACTCTAATGTGCACAACAGTCTGTTCTACCTCAGAATAGTGATTCACCACTGCCTTGAATGCAGCCTGTCCAACAATGAATCGATGATTATTCTGTAGAATAACTCTAATGCCCTTTTAGATTAATACTGGCCCAAGGTTTTTCTTGTCAGTACAACAAAATGTGGTCCTATCCAGCACTATGCACTACTTTTTAATTGAAAAGTAAAGTCTGAAATCTGCAGGCAAAAACATTTTCCTCCTGCTTGCACATAAACAAGTTCAAGAGTTGCAAATGCAAGTTGTAAAGCTGCATTGAAAACACATCACCTGTTATTTAGATAACGAGATATATATCAGTGCCAGGCACCTGTTACATAACTATGCTACAAACAACTTCTCCTCCCAAATGGTATTGAATAATTAAATGAACAATTACAGCAATAATCTTGCTATATGATTGCTTGGGAAAAAACTTTCCATCTGTCCTGTGAACTTCCTGCTATTCATTCAGCTACACAGAAAATAGTGGGTGTGCAGGTATCTCTTGCACACCTTAGTCCCTATATTTTTGCAAATCTCTCCCTCCGTGCTCACGCAATTATTGACCTGATTTACACTGCAGCCATTCCTACCCCCTTTGTAACTACTATTTGTCAATAGCCACGGTAGGGCTGTTTTTTAGATCCAGATGTATGACTTCTTAAGAATGCACACTCTCACAAGAAAAAAAATATTATTTTCCACAGACTAGAAGAATAGTTTATATTATGGCACATTGTTTTTCAAAGACATTTCAACTGGTAGTATGTGTGCATATCCTTTAACAAAAAAGCTCATAATGCAAGAATAAAATGCTATTTTTATATACTTATACATGTACCTCTCATCTAAATTATTTACTGAAGATCAGAGGATGATGTTCAACTATCTTTTCACAGAGTCCATTGAAGAAATTGTTGAAAAAAAAGAGAATGAACCTCTGGAAAAACAGGAAAAATTCCCAAGTCCTTCAGATAGTTAACTGAGTGGTAACTACAGTCTACTGTTCCTACTTTGGACTATGCTGCATGTCTTGAATTTATTCCTCAGTACACAGCTCTATAAAAATGAATCATACCTTTCTCAGACATATTGCTGTTGAAGCCAACTGGACCTCTGCCATGTGGCTGTGTCCTTAACACAGCAAGTCTGAAGTCGCTTTAGCACAGTTGTTTTGTTAAAAGTGAGAAAGTCAAAGAGACAAAATTCTGGACTGGCAACTCCCTGGAGGTTTTAGTTAGTATGAAGTATCATCATCTCGTTTGTTGTGTAAGTTGATGGTTGTATTGTTAAAGGTGACAGGCTCACATTTAAAGATTAGAATTCCTATCCTATTTTCACTGGAAAAAAATTATTGAGAATATTTCAAATTAAACAGGACAGTTCCTGTCTTCTAAGTTCAAAAAAAAAAAAAAAAAAGGAAGAAAATTTTAAATTTTACAGAGCTTGGAGACTCTTTTCCTGGATAAAAACATTTAAGTGCACAGAGGAGAGAAATACACTTCTTTCTTCGCCATTGCATTCTTATATAATCAGATCACACTATATTTTGTCCCAGTTTGTTCTTTCAATTTACACAAAATAATGAAACCAATAAATATGACGTTCTGTGTGGTACTGTGAACTTGAAAGTCCTGTCAAGTTCTTACTGATTAGTCATTCCAAAATACCAGGTCCTCTGAAGTTAATGAGTTCCCATGTCAACCCTTAAACAGATAAACGCATGTGTAACTAGAATGCATATACAGTTCTGGGCTGATCCTTAAATAGATGAGATACTGTTGTGTTTAGTAACATCTAAATACAAATAAAGGTAAAATATAAGTACCCATATGACATTTTTCCATTGTGGCAGTCACTTTGTAAAGAGAAGCACACAGAACATATACTTACTCTGTCTCCTTTAGGACCTGCAGGGCCATGGGGACCAACTGAGCCATCTATACCCTACAAAAGGAAACAGAAGGTAAGAACAAAGTCTTGTTCTTGCAACTCTTTAGTGTTGATATCTGTCTTCTATCCAAGAACTAACAAGGAATCAGTCTTCACTGGCTGAAATTCAAACTTAATTGTGATGGGACCTAGCTGAACAAATCCACTTGGCTTTCAAAACTCCACCTATAACCTCTCCTGTTATGAGGTAAACCATCCTTCGAGTCGGAGTTTACTAAATCCCTAACCTTACTCAAGAAAATAAGCAACCCAACCAAGGCGGCTGTCCAAACAAAAATCAAAACTAAACCGCCCTTTTAATGTTCAGAACTCCTTCTACAGAGAATTACATTATCCTTCCCACGTCTTGCCCTAAGAGTCTGTCTGAAGCCCCCTCTAATAGAGCATGTAAAATGCCTGCAGCATTTGGCCTTCCTCTGTGCAGTGTGTGAGCATGGCTGGCAGAGCCCCAGGGAGGGACATGGACTCAGTAACAAAGAGTGACACAGAAAGACAAGGGACTCACCCGGGGTCCTGGCTTTCCGTCTAAGCCAGATGCTCCCTGTGTGGTTAGGTGGAAGCATGGATGATGGGTACAACACCAATGACAAGAACATGAGATTAGTAAGTGGTATTGATGAATAAACATAATTCAAACGTACAGTACAAGTTGTGACAGGGTTCTGGAATGGGTATCACATTACTACAGCATGTTAGTTAAAAATTCACACAGAACATCAGGAGCCTGATTCTGTTCTCACTTTAGTGTAACATCACTGACCCACCCCTGCCCTCACATCACAGTATATTAGACCAGAATATTGTCAAGCTATAGGAGTGCTACAAACACCAGATGTTAGGGTGGTTTCAAGCCTTAACACGCAAATATTTACTTTGTAATTTACTTGCATGCTTTCTAATTTGTAAATAATGACAATACTGAATACTATACACAAAGGAAGAAAAATGTGTGTTAACTGTGATAGGAAATATTTAAGTGCAAGAATGCTGCATTATGCAGCCAACAAAATCTGGATCCTGACTACAATGGCCTCATTCATTTCTAAGAGCCCCGGAGACAATCACATTTCCTGTTTTCCCAATATACTCCCGGTTCAGAGCACAGTCAAGGGCTGCAATAGCAGCACCCGGCGCTCTGGGCTATGTGCCTCAGCATCCTTGGGGATGGGGTGACCCCTCGTGGATTGTGTGGGAATAACAGAGCAGCAGCGAGAGCGCTGCAGTGCGGGCACGGGGGACACAGGGAATAATCTGGGGGATACTCCCCCAGAAAAAAAACCAAACCAAACCAAAAAGAAACCCCAACTAAAAAACTCCACCCAACTCAATAAAATGAGCCATGGAACATCAAAATCTTCGACTTTGCTCCTGAAAATGACATTTCAAAATACTGAGCAGTAGAAGACAAGATCTATGGAAATTTGAAAAACTAATAGCAAATGTTGTTTTTGGTCAGGATAAACATTTCTGGAAGAACTAAAACTTTCTTCTACCTTTTAGCCATTTTCAGGGTGTTGGCTCAGGCCTACAGAACTCACTCTCTACAGAGATGTAACTGTCAATGTGAAAATTATTTTTTTTCCTCAAAATAAATTAAAACTAAAATTCTCAGTGAAGCTGACCTTGTCCAGAGGCCCCACACACAGTGCTTGACAATATTAATCAGAGGGGTTTGTGTTTCTTTGGGTCAATTAAGTCTTTTTTCTTCATTTTACTATTAACAATGTAATCCCCGGGAATAATCCTCATACAACATAACCAAAGGAAAAATGAAATCCTTTTGTGAAAAAAAGTGTAAAGCTATCTTTCCAGCATGCTTTCAAACACATATTTTCTATTTTATCATCCCAAATTTTAACGTATTAATGTTTTCATATTTTTAGTGTTCTTAATTTCTGAGACAAAATTTATGCCAAACACTCAGAATGGAAATTTTCTAAAGAAGGAGGAAAAAATAACAATCAGTGAAAAAAAAATTTCCTAAACCAATTTTTAACTTCCCTCAGTTAGACCTCTCCATCATAACTGCAGAAGGGCAACCCAAGGAAGAATAACTGAGGAGATGGAGGAAAGGGAAGATTCCTTTTTTTAATGGAAACACCATGCAACACTTAAATAACAGTATGACTAATGTAATGGGGGTGATGGCATCCTTGTGACACTGAACACTCTCAACTGACACATAACAAAAAAATTAAACCTGACAGCACTGGTGTTACAGGACGTTACTTTGGACAATAGCACAGATTTGGGACAAAATGAAACGAGTTATGCTCTATTCTAACATGATATATTCTGTGTATGCTACTGAGTAAATCAGAGTTGTTCATCAGGAGGAGAAACTGAGATCGAATAGTTGGGTTTTTTTACTTACTGGAAGACCAAGGGGCCCTCTGTCACCCTTTTGACCTGGTTCACCCTTCAATCCTTTAAGACCATTTAACCCTGGTTCACCCTAAACGTAAAAGTATAAATGCCAAATTTTTGGTGCTATAATGGGTGCTTAAGCTGGGATAGAAGAAGCCAGGCTCAGAAATAGCTGCAAATTCCAGTTTGAAACAAAGACACAAATTCAACTTTCTCAGTTTACTGGCAATTTACATACTGATATAATACTGGGCAATAGCACTTGGCAGGTGTCTGCTGGAAATTTAAAATCTGTGTGAAAAAACCTACAGGAAATTTGGGAGTAACACATTTTTTTAATCTTTTCCTAATAATTGCCACTATAGTTAGATAGTTTGAATTAAGAATGAGTTTCAGGGGGTTTTGGAAATTCCTCAAGCCCCATAAACCACCCTATGCAGATAATTGCAACTGAAAGAAAATGTTCAGGAAAAAAAGCCTCCAAACTGTTGGTTTCTACAGTAGGATCTCCTGAGAAGTGCACTTGGTTAGGAAGCAATACTTTTCTTTAGAGAAAACTGGAATTTGCAGCAAAATCTTACATAAAGATATTTTAAACCTTTAAGCATACAGAATTAAACAGTAAAAAAATTAAAAGAACAGCAAAGGTTACACAATGCCAAGCTATTTGGGAGGTCCATAGTTTCTGTTATATAGAGAAGTTTTAACAACATAAGAAATGGCACTTTGTCTTGTTGTGGTTGTTAAATTATGCATAGGCTATTATATTAAACATCACTAAGAGGGTAACAGTGGGCTTGGAGTTGCCAGCAAATCATTCTCCCATAATGAAAAACTACATCAGCCTGAGGGCTGTTCAGTCAAAAAGGACACTGACCACACTTGACCCTTCTGGGAAACAGAAATACATAGGTATTTCATTCAGGTTGCTCCCTATGGCCTCATTCCTATTTTTCTCTTCAATGTATTATGTTACCTTATATCATATTCATATTTAAAAAAAAAAAAAAAAAATCTCAGTAGAACATAGTCTCCTCCTTTAAGTAACTCCAGACATCATCTGCTTGCTTTGCACCCTGCCTAAGTAGCCATTTCTTCATTCTTCTTCTATTTGACTCGATGTGTCTTTCAGAGCAGTAGCACTGAAGCTGAAGTTTTGGAAACAGACCTGAGAAATCCCACAAAAGCCTGAGTCTCAGGCCAAAAGCCTGAGGTAAGGCAGGGCTGGTGCTAAGATGGAACAGACTTGATTTTAAAAAATGATTTATGACTCGGGTTTCTTGAGCCAAGGTAACATGAACAGTCTCATAAGTAGTCAAAACAAAGTCCAAAAATTAAACAAGAAAGCCCCTCTCCTTCTCTTTCTTACTTTTTGGGAAAGGTAGATGTTATTAGGGAGCCATAGGAATTCAAATGTTCATCCTGACAAGACCACTAGCCTTAACAAATGCTATGCTATAGTGTCATATTAAATTTTAGCTTACTGGTGATTACTGAATTAAAGCACAAATTGAAATATTCAACTCTGCCAAAATTCACTTCTACCCTCCTGAGTTGTTTTCACTAAGTCCCTACAGTATATCTATGTGTAATACGCTATGGGAACTGTTAAAATAGTATTGCAGACATGCCTGATCAGGAATTTCAGTTTGGAAAACATGAAAATACACCCAGGTGAACTAGCATAATATGTGAAGGAACTGCTCAGCAAAATACATGGCGCCTAAGAAGGTGAAAGGCCATGCAGACTGGAAGAAGCAGAAGATACAAGAGGGCATAAATAGAGTTTATCTGACTCCATATCCTGAGCCTGTAAATGCTTCTGTGTTCCAAAGTAATTCCAAGCAATAGTAGCTTACCAATAAACAGGAAACTAAATAATTTAGTGCCATATTACAAATATTAATATAGAAAAGGGACTCAGCTGATGCTGAGGAGAAATATAAAAATCTGCTTTAAGGTTTAAGAATATCAGAAACATTTATCGTATGAGACATGACAAAACATAGCTGCATGTGTTAAAGAGCAAAGCAGAAATCGAGAGCATGACTATTCAAGACAGGTATTAATTTACCTTTGGGCCAGGAAGTCCATGAGGTCCCTGAAAATAAAGATATAATTTTTCACTATGAAAATACACCACAATTGTTTTAAGGGTTTGTTGCTTTAGAGGGGTGCAAGGTGCACCTATATTTTTGTAATCACAAACAAAATGCAGCTGTCAATAAAGCAGCTATAAATACCTGACCACTAGCATGTTAACCAGACCACTAGCATGTCAACACTAACATAGGCAGGTGCAAATTTTTTTCTCTACTTCCTATGAATTTTAAGACATACAAAAATTTTTTTAAATTAGTTCCCTCTCTAACACCCACATACTCTCATAACTCTTCTCATAAGCAGACATTAAAGTGGCAAGAGGGCTTAAGCCCTTTCTAGCCCCACTCTTCCTCCCAAGCTTACCATAGGGCCTGGAGGACCATGTGGCCCTGGTGGTCCAGGTGGTCCTATCATCTACAGATAAAAAACAATGGCATTAAATCATGCAGAGTAAAGAACTCCTGCAAAAATACCAGAAGTCAGACTGACCCTTCTTCTGTTGACAAGCACTTACAAAAATAGCAATGTAACTGAACATTGACAGCGTTTCTAGACAGGGCTTTAGGAATGGGAAGTATTTTGATTTGAAAGACAGGGGACCAAAAGTGTAGATCTGCCTGTGCCATATGGCAGCTTGCCTGACTCCTGATTCTTATTCCTAGAGTCTATGATACACTTTAAGACACTATCAGAAAAAAAAAATCTCTGTAAAACAAACAGTACTGAGCAGGGATGCTTGAAATTTTAATATTTTATGGTATGTGCTCTTTAGTTCTCTCTTGTACTACTTAACCAAGAGAAACAGAAGAAGATGATGTGTTGTTTTATCCCTCCTCAATACTGATGAGTGGAAAAGATGTTAAATTCAAGCTAGGCTTTGGGATATTTTCAAAATTGCCCATTCTCTCTCCTTTTATTCAGTTTAGACCACTTGTACAAAGAATTTTCTAAAGCCATTAAAATAGGTAATCAGGTTGCTCAGCATTTAGGGCATGCATATACTGTATCGGTTTTCTGTGTTCCTAACAAATCCATGGAAAGAATTTTATTATATATATACAGCTTAATATCACCTCTCTTCCTGGATTTAATCCCAAAGTGCTGTTATCATAACCTGCAGAGTGGCAGCAGGGATGCTAAATCAGGTCTCCAGGCTTATGCACACTCTGCTCCACTATCTGCTGGTGATGGCAACAGTGGCAACAAGATGCACTTTGAAACCTAAGACAGATTCCACCATCTGTGAAATCTCCTGAAAACTGAAAGCCTTCCTTCAAGTGAAAACAAGCAGAACAAGATGAATGAGTTTGTTAATTAATTTGTAACAAACTAATCTTCATTTCAGAGAAGGAGACTCAGAGATGCAGAGTGCCTATCATGCCCTGTGACAGCACAGGGGAGCTTCTTTGACTCCTCAGAGCTATGGCTTCTGTCACCAGTGACAAGGTAGTGGTAGTTAACAACTGCTTTGAGGTCTCCTATCTTACCGTGCTCTGATAATGTTAATCATCCATATCATAAAGGTACTTTGTGGGAGACTGTTTGCTTGGTGTAGGTTTTTTGTTTGGTTGATTTTTGTTTTTGTTTCTTTGCTTGTTTTTCTGTTTTTTAATGCCTTCGCAATTCTTTGAAAAAAATCAGGAGAATGTCCGGTCTCATAAAACTAGTCACTACCCTGGTCACATGGCTGAAGTCAGTCTAGTCTGGTTCTCATTGGACTTTCTGAGATTCCCAGAATATAAAGTGTTGAGACAGATTATGGTCTGTGTGGGGATTTGTTTTTCCCCATTTATACTTTGATTCGTAACAGAGCCAAGAGGGCTTTCACTGAAGCAAGCAGGACTGTCGTTCATAGTGAGAGAATAGAACAGAACAGGAATTATACCTTTAAAACTTGACCTGCATTTAGCTCTATGACCAAAAGTCTGTTTATTCTCAGGAAAGATCAGTCATGATGAATATGAAGTATTGTTCAGAATCAAAAGCTGGAGAACCATTGCTGGACTCTGGTGTTCATTGCAACACCCACACTGAGACTTACTGAAGGACCTTGGGCACCAGGCAAACCAACATCTCCTTTTTCGCCTTTCATACCGTTGGCTCCCTACAAAATCATTAGGAAACAGAAGTTATAAACAGCTTTAATATTATCAGCAATCAATCTAGAAATGACAATATTTATTTGCAAATAATTCTAATTTTAAAAAATAAGACAGCGCACATATAAAGGAAATCCTTTTTAGAAGTTTTGGGATTACTTTATAAATAATTGTTAACAAATGTAAAGGGATGCTTTTATATTGATAGCTATCAATTGTGGCAGGATTATTCCTGACAATTCCACTCATGATACATTCTACTACAGATATAATTTCGGAACTGTTTCTATTTTTACTGAGAAATTTCATATATATATATATATATGAAGAATGCATCCCATAAATTTTGATGCATTTTCTCTTGCTCCTCAATCTAAGTCATCTGAAATTCTTGACAAGTGTTTAAAACATAGCTCCTTTTTCCTACAAGCTACACTTGACCAAGTTGTGTTGTATATTACAAGAGAGGTACAAGAGAGGACAGCATGCCAACTAATCTCCCTCTTCCCAATGCAATACTGTTTGTGGCTGTAAGTGTAGTGAAAAATTCTGACAATCTTACACCTCCACCTAGATTAGCTGCAGAACAATCTCAGAATTTTCTCCCCCGTGTTTTCTATCCCATTTGCAATTCATCAGCACTGTTGGAAATTCCTGACAACGTAAGAGAGAAAAAATAAAAGTATTTTAGCTAAAATAATTATTTTTTCATACTCACTGGCAGGCCAGGCAGTCCAATTCCTCCCTTTTCTCCAGGCATTCCAGGATCACCTGTATCTCCTTTTGAGCCTTTAAGACCCTAAAATATGAACTTATTCAGCAAGTCATGTAAAAAAACAGAGACACCAACAGAATTCTAGCTTCGATCCTAATAAGCTGAATAAGTCATGTGCATGCATATACCTTTGCTATTAAAATGCAGACATGCAGACTTATTAGATCAGAGGGTATGCAGCAATATAATAATAATCTTTATTAATTACTATCATCATAGTATTATTTAGATTATGAAATCTAAGTTACAGCTTGGGATCATGGAAATCTCATGAAATAACCTATAGTTGCTCACATGTTCTTCACTGTGTGATTTACACATAATGTACCTGCTCTCCATCAACTCCTGGTGTTCCTGGGGATCCTGGTTCACCCTGCAAAAGATAAGATGGAATTGCATTATCCCAGTTGTCCCAAACATTTGAGGAAAGAGGCAGAGAAATTGCCATAACTAAAAACAAAAACCCCAGAAAATATTATTCCAAAAAACCCAACATATGTATAATTCCTACATCAAAAAAATAGCCCTGCTGATTAAGACTACACAAACTTTGGGTTGCATAAAGATCAGACAAGTGCATAAAAAGAAATGAAAAAAGAAGACAAAATCCCAGGAGTGAAACGACCCCAATCCAATGGAAACTTTGCCCACTTCCAGAACAAATATGGAATCATGGCTCTCAATTTATGTAAGGTACACAGAGACTTCATGTTTTCTTTCCCTGGCTAATATGAATCATCCAGTGAAGGAGTCCACATTCACAACACTGTCCTATGACCAGTTCCTGAGAAGCATTCTCTGAGGGAGCAAATTACATGATGGGTAGAGTCTATGATATCAGAAACAAACTCCCATAGCGTTGAATTCTGCTTTATGTCACAGATTTTGAATGAGAATGCTCACCTATATGAAGGAACACAACCTCCTCCACACTCCAACTCCTCCGTGTTTTACAACATGCTCTAGGCTGCAGAAATGCTGGGTAGATTATAATGCAAAAAGCAATTTCTGCAAACTTAACTGTGTATTCTATTATCAGTTTTCACATAGAAGAATGAACATTGTTTCTCACAATTTCTCAAAACAATGAACATATGTATTGTGATGTATTTCCATATGAAACATTGGATGAAGTCTCAAATTGAAATGTCTAGTTTTGTTGTTGAAGAAGCACATATTTGCTCTTGGAAGAGTTTAGAGACACTAAGGGAAGATGCAATATCTATTATTTAAGAAATAGAGAAATATCACAACTAATTAAAAAGCAATTTAGAGAGAGTCCAATAACTTCAACACTTTTTTTTAAAATATAGGCAAATTCATTATTTAAATTTTATAGAACAGTGCAGCATATGGTATTCATTGCTTCTGTGTGGGCTGCTCACTAACCCTTCTGGTATACCAGCCAGGTGGTATTAGCAGGCCTGGGTTTCCAGGCAGGCTCCTACCCACATGTATATTTTAATTTTTACTGACATTAGAAAATACTGTACTTATTTGGGTGGGTACCACCATGACAAAAACTGCATTCACATGCACTCATACTGTGGCCAGTGGTTTCTTGTACACAGTTTTGCCTACCTCATTCCCATTCAGCCAGAAGTGAGGCATAGGAGCCACTGTTTGGTTGTGTGGCTACTTTGCAATGTCCTAAGGAACAGCCTCAGTGCAGACCCCTGAGTTAGATGCTTTGCACACTTTCAGTACTAAATAATTTTTCTGGCTCTTAGTTGAGCATCTGTGTGTGGCAACCAAACAAAGCACCTATTCTGGAAAGCTACAGTTAAAGAATCTGGGATACAAAGTTGGAAACACACCATATGTGGTAAAATTACAGTTAAATAAGCTGTACCAGAAAGCTCCATTTACCTGTGTGCATACACCATTTGAAAAAAACCAAAACACTCCACCCTAAAGATACAATGGGTAAAATAAGGAAGATCACCTTTGGCCCTTGCAGCCCTTGGGGTCCTGGTGGTCCTGGTGGTCCCTAAACAGAAACATATAAACCTCTCAGCTTTTAAATAAATTCTTGAAGAACTTGCCATCTAAGCACTGGGTGAATGTTAATACAGCTACTGTAACAAAATTGGATAGATTTTGAACACAAGGGGAATCAAGACCATTTATGGACAAGTTGTTAATCTATGACAACTCTCCAACAACCAGAAGGGTACAACAAAAAACAGTGTTAAAAGAAACAGTACACCTCATATTTTATCATAAACTCCTCTGCTCCTGTTGATGAAATGGCAAAACTCCTCTTAATGGAAGGGAGACCAAAACTAAACTCAGACACATTTGACAGCCCTCACAGCCTGACTCAAAACAACTGAAGATCAGGAGAAATCTCCAGCTGATTGCAAAGAGGATTCTGCTAAAAGATGTTAAGTGCATTTGGGGATACCCAGTACTTTGTGAAAGTGCCATTGAGTAATTTCTTTCATTTCTACCTCAGATTGTGGACACAGTACCATGTATCAAATACCGGTCTGGATGGTGGATAGTGGAGATGCTTTAAAACCCCCCCACAACAACATTTAAAAATCCCCTGAATTAACATAAAGGGTATGTACAGATGGGAAAATACAAGTAATCTTGCAGAGAAGAACTTGAAACAAAAAAGAAGAATAAAATCATTTGTTTATACCAAGTCTGCAGCTTTAAGAAGTGGCTGAACCTGCAGTACTATAGCATCTCCTACCTAGTGTCAGTATTCTCAGATACTGTGTCTGGCTGGGTGCCCCTAATCATCATGGCTAGGCTTCACGAACGAAGATTTGGGAAGTGCCCCTAAACCTCCTACAGAAACTGACTAGAGTAAGAGGACTGAAGTCTTCAGTTGTCCACACATTTTGGCAATAGGTCTTGGAAATTTTAACTTCATTTCTGAGATTTGATAAGATGAGAAAACAGAATTCCTCATACTTGGGCTTTCTACTTCACTTATTTATAGTAAGTAAAGTAACTGAGACAGGCCTTTTTTCAGAAAATGTTTAATTTTCATCTGGTCTGAAAACTCCCAAATGAAGTTTCTTGACAAGCCAAATTGAAAGAACTGTATTTCTAACCAAAAATAAGGTCGTTTGGTACTCAAATCCTGCTTCATGTTTTCACTTGATTCTCAGGTAGACACCCACAGATGGGAACATACACCAAAAATTCCAAAGAAGCTATCTTCCTAGATGTGTACCTAAGGAAGTACTGAGTTCTTTGTTTTCCTGGTTTCTTACTTAAGCAAACTTTACTTTTGCCATTAATTCAGCAGGAGCAGAATTGATTCCATTGTTGAGTGCCCTTCAACAATGGGTTTTCTGTTATGAGAACACCAAAAAAATAAATAAATACATGCTATGATGAACCAGGTTGACATGTTGTGAGCTAGCAGAATTATGAACATCTTGCAACACAAAGGAGAAGTTTTATAACACACTGTAAGTCATGCAGTAGGAATTACCGTGACAGTCAGGGTGGCAATCCTCTGTTGGCAAAACGCATTAACAAGAGACATCATTAGCAGAATTGAACAATGATATATATTATTCTGCTTGCTACAGTTATAATCTCCACAGAACCTATGCTGCATTTGGGAGACACCATGCCTTCAAAAATCCTGTTATTTCTAACTCTTGGTGTTGTACTAGCTGCTTGGCTTCTATGGGGATTAGGGTTTTGCATAGGTGAAGACTGCAGGTTTTTGTGCAACTTAAGTGATGAAATAAATGATAACTAAATAGCAAAATCACAGCAGAAGTCTTCGAAAAGGTTTTTTAAACTTTTTAAGAAAACATGATGAGGTGGTGTCATGAGTTGACTAAAAGACTAGGCCAATGCTTTTAATGTCTACACATTTTGCACTAATGCTTAATTAATAAAAATGATCCCTAGAGTGGAGAAATAAGACTGATTTTCATATAGAATTGCGGTTAAAAATCCAAAACTGCCAGTTCACAACCCACCTATACATATTACAATTCTGCTTTAAATGTTTGGCAAGACAAAAGATACTTAATTATGGAAGGAGGCAAAATATCTTGACCTAACACTGTTTTTTTGCCAAAGAATTTAAGAGCAAGTGAAAATACATTTAAAAGTCATTTAAATGCTTGTCCATATTTTTAAACAGAGTAAAGCCTCCAAATACTGCAGCTTGCATATGCTTTCCTTTTGCTTGTGAAGAACTTACTGGCCTATATGAAACAAGAAATATTTTGCTCTTCTCATTTTTTTCCATGTGCAAATAAAGGTTTGCAGATCTTCTGTTTTAAGCTTTAAAAGAATCTTCACATCAGTGCAACAATACATACTGTTGGCAAGAATCTGAAACCTGCTTAATACAAAGTACTTAAAAAGATTGTTCTCTAACACATGGCTTTAATATACTAGTATCCTTTGTATTTTAACATATTAATGGAAACATATCAAGAACTTTGAAGGTACTGAAAAGTTCAGTCTATCTAGATATGAAAATCTAAAATAACCATTGCAAACAGATTCCCACAAACAGATTCCTTTACAGCAGCAGGTATTTTAATATCTAATATTGTGCTTCCTACAAATGTTATACTTTCGAAGCTTCTGCTTTTTGCCCTGGGAAATCCAGCAGAATAGGTCCAAAGAGCAATTCGGATAGAGACATGAATTTTGTATCCGGTCTTCCAAGTGAAAGCCATGTACTCTCAGCAGGGGTCTTGCTGGGACTATGATGACAATTTTAAGATTGCAATTTTCAGTGCTGATGGACTAAGGCATTCTCCACTGACACATGAGATTGAGTAGGAGGCAAGAGGCAAAGTAACTGAATTGCTAGACTGCCTGGTGATTTATTATTAAATTATAAGAAATAGACAGGCAGCTCAGAACTTGCAATCTCTTGTCAACTTCTTAAATCAGCAGGCTAAATTATGTGCAAGTTCTCAGTCAGTGCTGAACACTGAAAGTTCTCATGTACTTCCATGAGAAAACTGCAAATCTCAGAGACCCTAAGAATTTGGCACCAAGAGACTTAGAAATGGATGTTAGCCATCTGAAAGGACTGAGCTGGATTTGGCAAGCATATTTTCAATTGATCCTGTATAATCTTACTTACACCCTCCCTGCACAGCCATTCCCATTAATATCAATTATTTGCTGCCCTGGATCAGAAGGTGATGACACTTGAAATGATTTGCAATGGGATAAAGGCTTCCTAATATGTTTTAACCACTGCAAAAGGCTTTAGTCCCTTTTTAAGGCTTCTTTATGTGCTGCAGGTTTTCTGAGGAGGCTTGAAAGTAACATGGATGCCAAAGTTAAGATACAAAGACAACATATAGGAGATACAGGGGCTAAAGCCCCTGGTAAATCTGTGTCTGGTAATATGCAACATTAATTTCAGGCTACTTTAGGCATGTAACTCAAGAGAGTGATTTAAATGACAGAAAATCGTGTGCCTTAATTCCCTTACAAGCAATCCAAATGAGACAAATATAATGCAGAGCCTCACAACATGCCTCTGCAGACTTCCCCATAGATACCAATTACAATGAAAGAGTGGACTTCTCCTTAACAACATACAGGCTTTTAGATTTTAGTAAAGGCAATGAGATTTTTTCTTATTTTCCAAGAGAGTCTTGAAAACCACAAGAATGGTCAGACATTTACCCACTCCCACTGAGTAAATGCAAAAAAAAAATGTTCATCGGCTTCAGTGAGAAAATGATCAGATGCACAATGAGCCCAATCCAGCCTTCAGTCTGCACATAAGCAAGCCATTCACTTTGGTGGAGTTATACTGCACAGAATTTGCATCTGAGTATACTGCAATGTAAAGCACCTTGACTGCAATGACATATGTCATCTTGGTCCTTTGCTTTTATGCAAACACTCATTCATTCTTTTTGTAAGCCCACTTTAATCCTCCACACTTTTCTGCACACCAGTCAAAATAGGTTTTCCAGAAATGAATAAGCGAGAAGACTGGTGCTTGCTCTATTTAACATACTCAAGTTGCTGATTGAATCCACAGCTTGCTAATGGAACCACGTTATATGGTTTCCAAATCTCAAATATTCTGCTCTTTGCATTTTATAGAAAGAGGAAGAGAAGAACAAGGAAAAAAAGAAATGCCAATATTATACTACATGAATTGAAAAGCAGATACTTCTGCTGAACCTGTGTATGTAGTTTATTACATGAATTCAGCACTAAACACCAGAGCCAGCAATGAATCAGCTTTATCCTCATTAGATGATGTCAATACTCTCCAGGGGACATGGAACCAATTCACTCAGCTAAATTTTATCAAGGAAACGGTTTGTCTAACACCAAACAGAAAACCTGGTTTCCAAATATAGAAAGTGACTGCTGATTAATAAGCTCAACAATTTTGCACACAAAATGTATTCAAGGTCTATGCAAAAGAGAAATACAATGCTGTCCAACTGCTTTTTCCCAGATAAGACCAAGCCAATCCAGCCTTATCTTTGCGTACCTGCAGAGCTTCATGGATATTGCCATTATAATCAATTATCTCTGTTGCACCTTGATCACCCTTCTGTCCAGGTGGTCCCTGTAATACATTTTCCATAAAAATTTTGAGACAACTGCCGAAGACTATTATAGACTCTTAATCACTGACACATGCTTTAACTTGATTGTGTGGTGTTGGAATCTTACTGTACTTACAATATACCACTACAAAACACAAAGATTAGCATTAAAATTAAGATTGTTTTAAAAAAGAAACAAACATTTTTTATAAAAAAAAAAGATAAATAAGCAAGTCAGTACACAATGGCTTGTGCTGCAGTGAGAAAGCAAACATATGAAACTTGCAAGGGGAAATATTCAAGCAGTTCAATACTCTATTTTTGTATTGGCTATGAACAATGTCAGAACATCTGGCACGTAACATCCAGCCCACAGACTGTGAACAGGAGACTACAATTGCAGTGGGATGTTAGTCATATTAAAGGCCAGTTACCAACACACGTTCCAACAGAGTCTAGTGCCCAGTTTCATCTGGAGCTTTAACCAGAGTTACTGCTACAATTTCAGGTCACGTGACCTGAATCTAAGAGTATAATACAAAGAGCTGTGATGAAAAGTAGACTTACCCGTGGACCTGCAGATCCCGTGTCACCTCTGTCACCTGTATCACCCTATGTAAAAATGGTATTTGAACACAGATATGTCATTTAACAATAAATCACATAGTTCTTCCCTTTCAAATATGTTTTCTCATATAAACTGGTTTAAAGGGCCAGCCTCTCATCCTAAACAGAATGTGGATTTTAATGAAAAGAAAAAATCCCTCAAAATCTGTGTAATGATAAACTTGACAATGATGAACTTAGTTCTGTGTGAATTATTAGAGTGTTGTATTGGTTAGGAGTAAGAAATACCAAAGAACAAAAAAAATAAGAGATTACCAATTAAGTAATTTGTATAACGTCCCTCTTCTTAATGAGACTATTATCAAAAGCTTGAAGAGAACACTCAGTCTGAAAACAGTCAACAGCTTCTTCAAAGGTGTGTTTCAAAATGTATAAACTTTTCTTTCTGTGATCATGACTCCACTTTCTGAACTGTCCTGCTCTGAGTCATTGCCTCCCCTACAAGCACAACATTACTGTCAGCATTAGTTTCTTAACTCCCTTTCTGTGAAAGGCTTAAGATCATTGCCAAATTACACACAGCTTTTTCTTCCTATTAGTAATATGTTCGAAATGATGGAGGGAATTTCAAACATGTATGCATTCATAACCCAGCATTCATAATTCATTTCATTTCACAGTCACTTTCACAGCAAGGTCTTATGTTTTTATATTACTTGAAATTAATATGGGTAAGAACTGCAACTTTTGCTCCTGTTTAAATCTAGAGAACTTTGGTAAAAGTCACAAAAGAATGACTAATTCACCAGTGAATGACTAATTCACACAACACACAGAAAACAGAAAACTTTCATAGGGCTAATGAAGACATACGGAGAGCAAGTTGGTGGAAGGGCATAATCAAGGTTGTGCTATCTGCCTTTCCTTTCAGTGTTGCCTTAGCAGCAGCTGGTGAACATGTCATTGGAAATATTAAAAAATGAAGTTGTCAACCACTAGATTGATTTCTGTGGGCTAGATTTTCATGACACATATGCAGGTAAAATGAAAATTGCATGTATTTTTTTAATAAAAAGGAAATTAAAAGGGGTATCTTTATGATTTTGGTGCATGTGGGAGGTGCCCAGGTAGTATAGTCAAATGAGAGGCTGATTTACTCTTCTACTCTCACTCTGATACTTTAATTCCCCCATTAGTTTTCCAATGCTTCTTTCCAGTGAGAATGAATGAGGTTAAATGGCACATATTTAATCATATCCTTAAGCACTTAAGGCTACTCTTCAAGGACCTTACAAGTACTACAAACATTATCACACCAGCCTACACTGTCTTGTCACCTTTATTCTGACAGTAGACTCAATAACCGTCTAAACAAATATATTTTGATTTTGATTTTGCTTTGAAGGAATCCAGTGAGCACAGCATTTGCACAGCAGATAAAGTAACAGAAAAAACATACATTTTATCTCTCCATATATGTGAACCAACTATATCTATTGAGAGATGGGTGGATGGATAAATATACTCAAAGTAGGGTTTTTTTAAGTAGTAAAACAGCAATGCAACTGACAGTTCTTGCCTTTGTAGGACTTCTGGCCATCATATGTAGGACTTCTGGCCTGCAGTACTTGGGATAGCACTGATTCCAAACTCACCGAAGTGTGGATCCATAAAATTATATAATAGCACAGTCAGGTGTTGGATGTGAACATCAGTTATACAGAGAGAAACCAAGTTGCACAAGGAAAACCAGAGCAGAGTGGAATGGATGTTGTCACAGAAAAAGGATTAGAATCACAGTGTTCAAAACATGTAAGTTTTGACTTTAACAGCTAAAGTTGAAAGTCAGAAGGTTTCACTTACAAAGAACACTGCAGATTGTTACGTGTTCTTTTAAAGAGATAAGCGAAGTGTCTGTGAAATATTACAAATAATTGATCCTAAAAATCATCATGGTAATTACTCCACTAAAGGCAGTTTTTTTACTACTAACCTTTGACCCTTTTGGGCCTCTAGATCCAGGTTCACCTGTTTTTCCCTGTTTGAAGGAAGATAGAAGAGAAATCATAGAGAAATGGGAGTGCAGAGAAAAAGAAATTAGTAATGACTAACTACAGTATGGAACACCAGAAATACTTCATTTGATATTATGAAGATAATGAATCTGTAAAGGCACTGAATTTAATAGCACCCAAATTAATATATTCTTTAACACCAGAGTGCAAAGGCCACAGATTCCACCCTTCCAAAGGAAAAGTAGTATTGGCGTTAGTAAACAGTAGGCATCATTAACACTGGTTTTCAGGAATGGCCTTTGTCATTCCATAGCTCCTGAGAAATGATAGCCAAGAGATACATTTAAATATTCTAACATACGGAGATTAAAATAAAGTGTTAGCACAACTTCTTTTCCCAAAAGTTCAGGTGAATACAAACTCAAAGGCCAAGGAGGGCAGAATTGGCCTTATTATTTTCAAGATGCATTAGGAAAGAAAAACTTGACAGTATTGACACAGAGGGAAATATTAAGACAATGCTAAAATGTAGTTAGACTGATCTCTTTCTTAGACAGTTAGAAAACAGCATGCAAAATGGATTTTCTCTGCATTCAGTAGCTACACTGGTCAAAGAGTTCAAACACTGATGCTGAAAGTTAGGGACCTGGAGGTCAGGACTTCAGCTGGAAAGAATTAGGCCAATTTCATGACAGTGTATGTAGGTAGTGCCTTTACTTTGTAGACCAAATAAGAGTCCATTCAGACTGCAGTTCCACAGCTGTGAACACAAAACTGCCATTGTCCTCTGGACTGGAGTATTTGACAGCATTTCCATTTAGAAGCTCACTCACCAAGTTTTGTTCTACTTCTCAGCAGGGAAAGATGTGTTCATATGGTGTAAAACTAACAAAACATTTCCATTATAAAATCAGACTGACCTTTGGTCCAGGGACTCCAGGCTCACCTCGTTCACCCTTCCCAACAGGGCCTGCCTCTCCTCTGTCACCCTGTTGCAACAGATGCGTACATATGGAAAATACTGGGCAGTTTTTAGCACACCAAATCAACACGACAAAGAAACCAAGCCAAGAGAAGAAACAGAGGTTTACTTTATCTGTATTTTCAGTCTGGTGTGTATAAATTCTAATCCCTGCAAAGACTTTCAAGCCATTTTTCTAAAAAACACCACATTTATGAAAATATAGTTTCTTTAGTCATGCATATTCTGGCTCTTGAACAAGTCAGTTTTGGATTCTGACATGAAAAAAGGGTATTTACTCATCTAAGTTATGAGACAACATCTACCTTCAAACTTTTTGAGGGCACCAGTACATATATATACATACATGCATACATATATATGTATATATATATGGATCTATCTCAAAGCACTGGTCCATTAACTATGACTTTCTGTATTTTCCTCCATTAGTACAGCCTCAGTCTCTACTACTTGCTGAGGAAGTTGAATTTGACATCAGCTCTAGGGGCTTTGCACCAGAGTGTCAGCCAACTACCCTTACCTTTGTTCCTGGTAGCCCTGGCAAGCCAGGTTCTCCTTGAGGACCAATGAAACCTGGTTCACCCTTTAAAAATACAAGAGAAATGTTAGTTTATTTATTTAGCAGTACGTAATTATAGTAACACTAGTTTCTTTTGAATAGTATTTTCCCCTGTATTGATTACAGCTCTCAGCTATGATGCAACAGTTATACAGAAGTACTTTTCATCGCGAGTTACTTTCATCATCATAAATTCTTGTAGCAAGCCATCACACAGCACATGAAATGCAAATGAAGCAGAAGGTGTTAAACATGGGTTTTATGAGGTTAAGGACTGTTAATATGCAATCTGGTCTGTAGCGCGACACATCCAACTAATCAAAGCAAGTCTGAAGGCAGAAAGAGGGTTCTGAGCGTTCCTAAACTTAGAAAGGGACAGTTCTTTTCAGTCACGTGTAGCTTTCTATTGCAGTACATGAATAGATGGGCAGACATGGTAAGTGTATGACGAAGCAATGACAAATAGAGAGGCCAGATGGTACTGCTATAATGTGTTGAATCTCCTTTCAAGTCAGAGGCTTGAAGCACCATGATATTCTCCCTCCTCCTTCTGACAGTAAAATACTTCAGTTCTCTGCACCCAGACATCTTCTCTGGCTATGAACAGCTGGGAATGAGCCATAGCTCTCCTCATTCTCTCTCTGTTCTGACCCCTTCCTTCACATTCATTTGTACAAACAGAACAGACAAATAGCAGGAATCAAGCAGAGCTGCAGCAGAAACAGCACTGAGCCACTGAGTAAGGCCATATTTTATTACCTATCTCCGTGCCTGAAGAGGGATAATGGAAGATTAATAAGCCATATGCTTTCCTTCACCAACTTTTTTGGATAAAGTTTCCTGCTAATTAATCTTGCATTTTTTTCCACATAAATTTGAGTCAAGAAGATATGCCCACAAGCTATTACAAATTTTAAAATCAGTAGTGTAACCCAATTAATACTTATTTATTAGCCTTTTAACTATATCCCTGAACTTAAATCTTAAGAATTACCCATCAAATGCCTCTTCAAATAGCAAAAGACAGATGTGTCATAATCCTGTAGTGATACCATTACTGACAACATACAGACAGTGCATAGGAGCAGTTGAATAATATTTCTCTTCACCTCTTTCCCTCCTTAGAAACACAGGTATGCTGCACAGGGTGAGCAAATTATGAAGTATTCTTGCACATTCATCTGTGCTCTCATCAGCAATTTATCATTAACAGTTCAAAGCAAACCTATAACCAGAGAAATCTTTCATGTAGCTATATTGAGGGCCATAGAAAGCACTCAAAGACCCCAATTTAGGTTATTAAAAAATACAAGTAAATAATGAGCCTTCTTATGTGAAGTTCCAGCTGGCCATGATTGAAAATATGGCAACAAAGAAATAAACTGAGACAAACATGTCACAGATGAGCATGTGGGGTTTTTTTGCTCTCATACAAAAGAACCCTTACAGCTTATATAAGTCTTGCACACCAGCAAGAGTAACATAAGGTTGTAATTGCAGATGGAAGCACTTTAATGTCAGTAAATGAAGAACAATGCAGCTTCACTCATTTATTTTAGAATGAGAAGGTACTCATTAGATCCATATTGTTATAACACTGAATTTTGCCAGAGCTAATTTCTTGGCCAGCTTAATATGACTGCAGGCAGAAGAAATATGCAGCGACTACTTGACCTAATCTTTATGGTGGTAAGGCTTAGAAGTGTCACACAGAGGCTGATGCATAGCTTTTGAGTCAAATTCTTGCTCTTTGCTCAGGACTATACCAGTTGCATACCACAAGAAAACTTCTGGCCAAAGTCAAAGAAGAAGCCCCACCTTCCCCCAAAATCTCTAAAGAAGTTAGAAGAAGATGCTTTGCAAAAGCTAGTGTAATTGATAATGGAAGAAGCTGGTGGCTTAATCAGGATAAGTAAAATACAGGTCCTACATGACACAGAGCTTTCAAGTGTTTTCAAATGTGGAGTGGAAAAAGTAGTGTGTTAGCAGAGGCTAGGAACTGGTTGTCTGAATAGCAGCTCTGCTGAGAGAGATGCGGTGGCTGTGGTGGATGCCAAGTTGAACATGATCCAACACTGTATTCTTATCACACGTGAAACAAACCGCAGCAGTTAAAACCTGGCTACATCAAAAAATGCATGCAATTCTCCCTCTATGCAGTGCTAGCGAGGATAAGTAGATTAAAAGACAGATCTGATTTGCTGTCTGAACTAAGCTTCTAAGTAAAAAGACAACGTTTGGATGATTTGAAATTAAGCCATGTCTTCTCTAATATTTCAAATCTCTTGAGTGTATCCATGGCATAAGACATTAAGTAAAATGCTCAATTGGGTATTACTTCTGCAACATTCAAAGTTAGTGGAGGTAACAACTGTATCAAGTTTGTTTCTGCCATTTCTGTCTCAGTTACTCAGAAGAGTAATATTTACATGAGAAACAATGCCCATTCCTCTTACCACTTGTATCCTGCCATTATATTCTGCAAATATTGCTGACTTCATGCTTTATGCTATCTTTTGTGCCACTCAGAAAAAAAAAAAAAAGGAATCTATCAGAAATAACACTGACAATGACATGTGAAATGTAAAGAAAACAACTTCCTCTCAGAAAGGCATGCTGGTGTCCCTGTTACACAAAGGTAAGGGAGAGACCATTATGATTAGTCCACCATAGAGGAATGTGTTAGAAAATAAAGGACTAAGAGTTTTAGCTTTTTGTTGTAAATATATGACATTTATGATTTAGCTGGCACATAGGTGCAGGAAAGCAAGAGCAAAGGCTTGTTCATGACTGTACTTTGGTTTGACAACATTGCGGCTCTGGTGTTCACCGAAGCACCTACTGTTCTTAAGCCTCTTGCTTAACTGAACTCAGAATTTGTTCAAAACTACTGTGAGATGCTAAGAGGAATGCAAGGAATCAGAGTAACCAAGACTTATAATACTTTTCTAAACATCTCACTGCAACTTCTTACAATAATATCCAAGTTTTATCTAGTAAGAATCTACCACTAGCTTCTTTGCCTGCTAAAGCTGAGACAAGGAACAGAAAATCTGGAAAGAGGAGTTAAACAGTCATGTTTTGAAAGAAAGGTAAGGAACTCCCCCATTTGAAATATTGTTTGGCAGCTGTATAGAAAGGCATCAGCAAGTGATGGCTCTTTTGCATGTTTTACTTTAACCCTTTCGTAAACTGCTTAGAAACCATCACATTGCACAGGATATCAACAAGACAAATTTCAGCACTCAAACCTCATCTACTTTTAGGACTTGGAGCAATCTGTATTAATCACAACACATGCAGATTAGTATTAAAAAAAAATCAACAAGCTTGTGAATTTCGTACAGTTTAGAGAAGTGATGTGTTATGATTGCAAGAATAATTTTTAGTGGCTTCATATATTGATATTTTAAGAGACTATCTCTAATATATGTTGTCTGTAGAAATATTAGTGGGTCAGGTAGCAAATTATATACTGCTATTCACCAACAATTTTAATGTTCATTTTTACCTCTTATCATAAAATGTCTGAACCATTAAAGGGCCCTATAATGGCATGCTGTACATCTAGAGTAATGTGAGCTCCATCAGAGTTTGATATTAAAAAGCAACCTTAAAATTTACTTCACAGGATAGCCAAAGTTTCGTGAGGATTATTATCTAGACATATTCATAACTTTTTTTCATGATGATCAAAGCTTTTATGGGCTGAGACAGAGACTAGCTTTGATATTAAGGTTAACCCTAAGATGCACTTAAGTTCATGCTCACTGTCATCTTCAAGTTTTATGGAACCTGTAATTGGCTAAAACTTGGACTTATGCTTAAAAAAGGTGCAACAGTTGAAATACCCTTTGCAATGCTGATTGCTGTAAACACCACTAATTTGGCAAATGTTTATTACAACGTAGTTCTAATACTATATTTGGTCAGAATTAGACTTCATTGCACAGCTGAGACACGCACCAACAGCACTATTTGAAACTTTGTTCTCACAGACAGACCTAATCCACTCGCAGTGCCTGAAACAGACAGCTCTGTGCTGATATAAGCAATCAGCAGAGAACAGTAGTTGTTGGATACACTGCTTTCCCACATAAAGTTCTTCTGCAATTATTCTTCTAATGACTATAACACACATTTTCCCATCCAGATCAATGTTTGCATAAAAAAGAAACCTGTGCTACAGGAAGACATTCAAACCACCAACTTTTATGTAACAATGAAATAAATTCACTTCCATTTCTGAATTTACTATCATCAGGGTCACCTTACTATTTTCAGCTACAAGAAATTACTATATTATGTTCTCTATGCTATAGAAATGTGACTAAACCAACCTTTAGTCAACGAATTGGAAAGGCGTAATGTAATTTCCATCCTTACTCTTATCTAGTTCTATGTACTAGAATTAGCCAGAGAAATTTAAATGTCAAACTCTTACCTTTATTATATAGTTCACTGGTCCTGAAATATTTTGTTCAATGTGTGCCAAGACCATGGAAGTTCTGGACCTCCTGTGCTGACTGGCAGGTGTGCCACAAGGCAGGACACACACCTTTCCCTGATGTTCTCTTAGAAGTCTGAATGTACCAAGATCAAGACTCACGTGTGCACACCTCTGAACTGGCAAACCATGCCAAAGGATCCAGAATTTCTGTGGAGGATTCTGGAAAGGTGGATCCACCCCACCTTTTCCATACAAAGAAAACCCAGCTGTGTGGGCTTAAGGAAAACCATGACTATGCTTGAACACACAGCTTTGGACAGGCTTGGAGCTTCCAAACTCCTGCCTGTAGATCTCATGGTTCTCCAAAAATTGCTGTGTCTGACATGGGTCAGCCTGCAAATTCTTCAGGAGTCACAGACCTTGGAAGATCCCAAAGTGTCCTTTCTGACAAGCACTGACATGGAAGGGTCCTCATTCTGATCACATCAGGAGACCAAGGTATGCTTGCCTTCATTGTTACTCTGGCTCACTTGTAAGCATATTTAAAACAAAACAGCGTGATGCCTAACGTTCCTTGCCTAACTCTACTGCAAGAATCCTGCAAAGGTGGAGATACATAGAAGAGCTAGCAAAAAAAAAAAAAAACCAAAAAACAAACAAACCAAAAAACCCAGATGCAAGACAATTTGGAGAACATCTATGAAGTTATAATAAATTGTATTTGGTTCACTGGTGCTTTTGTTCACTGGAAGTTGCCCTCTGCTGCCCTAAAACTTAATTTCTGAGGTTGCTATCTAACGAAAATACTGCAGCTTCTGCGCTCTGGAGACGAGTGAGGGCTAAATTCTCAGGAGCCTGGAACAGAGCAATCCATGGTGGTTGATGAAACTGTGCTTGCTCATGCCCTGCCTCTGTCTGCAGCACTTAGTTCCAGTGAATTTCTCAGAAATTCAGCTGGCCTTAGACTGTACAAGTCAGAGAGTACTTTTTCACTGTGAAGGGCATTAGAGGGACTTCATATATAGCCTCATGTCCATGGGAATTTTGCTCTCAGAAGGACTACAGTATTCAGCTCTTAGGAAGAAAATGAACAACGTACAAGGAAATCTGATTAAAAAACCCCCTAACCCCATTTTATAAGGTCTTTCTTAAGGCTTTTCAAATCACTTCAGAATTGGCTCCAGAAATTGCCAGTTAAAACAGGTTGTCTGGCTCACTCATCACATTTGAAACAATATCTTTACTCCCTAATCAGTCTCTAAAGTTAGAAAAACAATTGTGGTTTAGAATTTCCAAATGCGTATTTAGTCTTTATGAGTCATTTAGAGTTAGAGAAGTAAAATCTTACAACCTGGCTAAAATCCTGAAGCTTCATAACAAGCCCCTATTTGCATGACATATATTGCTTTTTAGTGAGCCTAATTTTCTCCTTGCTTTTAAGTTCTGTCTGCTTAGCAAGTATGTTGCTTTGGAAGAGTATTAACAGAGCCAGTAATAATTCCGATTAATTATGCATGTGTTGATCATATAATGGACTTTTTACTTAAAGGCTAGTTATAATTCAAGTCAGCATGGTATCTACTTTTGAGGATTAGAATAAAAAAACTTGTTGTAATGAGCACCTAATTTTTAATTCTTTGCAATGATTGAACTGCTAAATGATGAAGAGCCTGGCCTCAAATTGTTTTCTTTAAAAAGCAGTTAAGATAACAAATCTCACAAATTTTTATTGCTACTCTGAAAGATGAAGAACTTAATGGCATGCCCTCATTTTCTGACCTTATAGAAACGTTTATTTGAGGCAAAGAAATACTTTTAGGTTACTGATGTCAAGTTTTCTTTGTGGATGATAAAATTCTTGGCTTCTCAATACAACAGGATGATGGACTGTCAGATTATTCAACTGTTTTCAAAATTTTGGATTTGGATTTTTGTTGTTGTTGTTGTACAAAGAAAAATTAAACTATGCTATAAAACATATGCTATGAAATAGTTCATTATAAGCTCAGTCTTCCAACTAGTAATAGCTTTGGAGGAAACAACATTCTGTGTTTCAGTTACTTATGTTTTAGCATTTTCCAGGACAGAAAATGAGAGCTTTCAGGATTTGGAGGATATAGGTTCTGACAGATTAATAAGAACTGCATATATTTTGAAGAATGCCCCAGTAAACACTCCTGACACATGCATACCCTCCAATGTTGAAGATGATTTAGTTTTCTGGCCTTGATTCTCAAAATTATTTCTGGGAAATTACATGTTTACCCTATGGAAGTGATTACCACTGTAAAACATGGAAACCAGAGAGCTAGGAATGAAGGGTCAAAGATAAATGTGTAATTATATACATACAGATATATGTTTGTATGTATACTTCCACTCTGGAAAGTGAATACTCAAAATGAATTGCACAATTGTGTAATGTATTTTATCCAGCCACGAATAGAGCTACTTCTGAAAAGTAGCCTGCCAAATGCAGATATTAAGTCCTATATTTTTAGATCAGTTACCATTTGCACTCAAAACATGCATCCTTATAGTCTACTTTTCCGTATCTAACCTATACTGCACTACGCATTTCCCTCTGTTCAGGCAGATGACCCACTTTCAAGAACACTGTATGTCAGTAATGAAAGGTTGGGAATTCATTCACACTTGAATATTTCCATATATATATATATATATATATATATCAGCTAAGGCAAGTGCATATCAGGGAGAAATTAACTCCCTCAAATTCCAATTGCTGCAGTTAATGTGTTCAGCACATCTCTGTATCCAGGATTTGGAGGTTCCCGTCACAAAGTCAGGTGGTCCCTTCTAGCTCCTGAGTCCAGGCTAGAAAGAGTTCTGAATATGGGGACCTACTGGATAAAAATGAACTGAAGCCTGGGCAAGAATATCTGAGTACTGGAGAAAATTGAGAAAGAGACAGGCCCTGCAGGTTTCCTGTTAACAGTGAATGACAAGGAAGAAAAACAGGAAGAAGAATGGAAATACCAAAAAGAAAAAAATGTAATAGGCAAATGCGCACAGCCATCCTAGGAACCCCTGGGAGAAAAGGGGAATTTGTAGAACTTTCCTGTAGGTGGTGAACGGCATTGACTCCAAAATGAAATGCTGTGAACTACCATTTACTTCAGATTTTCTTTAATTTTGCTCCCAGATGATAAGAGTAATATCTAAACACATAAGCTTCAACAACAGTTGCTCTCTTTTCTACAAGAGTTTAAATAGGACATTAACTTCTATGCATCCAACTTGAAAATTCTGTCTCTCATTTTCTCTGAAAGTTCTCTTTTGTAACTGAGCTAACTGGGTGAAAGTAGTAATAAGTCTTCTAGAGCTTAAAAAATAACTTCTGTGGAACAGAGAGTCTTTCAGCCTTTACGTGGAATTAGGAAAGTCACAGGGTAAGATCTCTGAGTAGGTACAGAAAAAAAAAAATTAAGTACGGAAGAAAATTAAAACTATTTTTTGCTTTCATGAAAAGAAAAAGAAAAGGACATAAACTTGATTCAAACTCCCATATCCCTATCCAGGTTCTTCTTAAACCTTGCTCAAGCACAGCCCCAGGGAATTAAACCCAAAGTAATTGTACAGAAAGATACAAGATGTTGCATACTGGCAAGTCTATTGAATCAGCCAGTTCCACCGGATTTTAAAATACAGAAAGCTTTCCCTACTTCTCAAAAGCAGAAGGACTAAGAAGCCTGTCTTTTCTCATGTCAAATCATTCAGCAGTTCCGTTTGCTTGAACAGGATAAAATAAAAATTTATATGCACTCATAAGCTTTGGTTCAGTATCTGTTTTAAAAACTGAGGGACAAATGCCAGAAATGTCATTGATCCTGCATAAAGTGCTGCTACTGAGAAGAGGCTTGTGTTCTGTGAAGGCTTCTTACTCAGTGAAGAAGTTGAGAACTGTACAGCCTAAATTCCAGAAAATGCAGTGCAATGGATTTGAGATGTCTGACATTAAAATGAATAAGGGTATGCATTACGTTACAGTAATCAAGTGCTGCTTTGTATGTATCTTCCCACAAAAGTTATGAGATAAAACAGATATATGAAGTTTGTGTTTCACAGACAGGCTTCTGTGTCTGCTTGGCATCAGTTGGGGGATAGCAGAGTGATGAGTTAATATTCTGTGTTTAGGTGCCTTACTTGCTTCCCAAGTGACACGGTGGAACACATTCAGAGGGGCTCATTAAGTTTCCAGCCATTCCTAAACAGCAACAGGTGCTTGAGCAACGTTTCTCCAGTATGTCACAGACAGCTTCTTCACTGTCTTGGAAACAACTGACTGCACTTATGTTTCCTCCATGGCACCAAATGACAACGAGAGATTGAAAAGGAACAGGAAGAACTCCCAAAACATCCGCATGTGCATAGTGAATGGGTCTCGAAAAGTAAGTAATAAAAGACCCTGCTGCATACTCTGAATTCAGATATGATACTTGCATGTCCATCCAATGTTGCTGCTCATTCAGACTCCAGTATCACATTCAACCGAGTCCTAACAGGTTCCCAGGAACATTGATTAATTAATTGAAATGGCATTATAAGAAGCTGAAACTTTCTCAGTGATTAGTATCTATTAATCCTTTATGTATGTTCAAGCACACTGGACTGAACGTCTTGGGAAGCTTCTTCAACCATATCAAGAAAGAGGAGATGTAGCTGGACAGATATGGTCCATTGCCTGGCATGGCAATTGTGTTTTCACAGGTTGGTTTAGCATGTGCAAAGAGTGCTATGTATGTTTACAGTTACCAAAAACATTTCATAAGACACTCTGCCACCGCAGAGATTAATTCACAAGGAAGCAAATTTCAGTTCAACTAACATATGTAAAGAAAAGGGAACTTAATATTTAATATTTAAGAACTACATCCAGGAATCTTTTATGTGTAGAATATCCCTGTATTTTGATCTACTTTTCTTTACCTCTCATAAAGTTTGGTAGTAGCCTGAAAAATCTCTGCCAACAGCTACTGGGCTGGCATGCAAATTCACAAGAATGTTGTCACCTGTTTGCTAGGAAAAACTTCCCTTATGGAAACTTACATATTGTGACAAGTTCCTAGATGTTGTAACAACATTGTGAGAGGTTTGTACTATTTCTTTTGCAATATACATACCATCACCACGTATCGCTATTAAGAGAATAGCAAAGACATATCTTGGAGAGTTTTATAAAGTCCTGAAAATCCCTGAAAATACTGTAACCAACAACAAGGATCAATCAGGAAAAAAAAAAAGAGAGAGAACAAAAACAGAAAAAAAAAAAAAAAGAGAAAAAAAAGAAAAAAAAAGACAGTTAAAAAGTCACTGCTACAAATAGGATTCCTCTCTGTTTTGTGTGGTAACAACATGATAGCGCCAAGTGATTGCAAGTCCAGACAATTGGGTTTCCTCCATATTCAAGTTTCTCATCCTGTCACTGCTATTTCAAAGTAACTTTCAATCAACACCAGTTCCCCAGAAATTTGTTTCTCAGTAAGACAATGCTGATGTTGTTTTTGGAAATTGATGTGATGATTTTCCCACGGTGAGACATAAATCTTTTCTAAAACGGAGAGTGAGAAAAGGGGGCAAATACTACTTTTTCTTTGCTGAGGAGTGCCCATATTCCTAATTCCAGCCATTCTCTGGTTTCTGCTACCTCTTCTCACGCCTCATATTCTCTACCTCTTCTCACTCAGACACAGATCTCAGTGACAGAAAAATCCATATTTTTTTTCTACAGACTGCTTAATTACATAGAGTTTACAAATGCCTTGAATTGAACAGCACCCATCCTGTAAGCCTGATGTGACCAGATATGCTTTGCTCTCTCCTACGCACATTCTGCTAGCTTGCTTGTCACCACCTAGGGCACAGACAGCCATCTCAATGCAGAATTGCACTAGATGAAATTTCTTCACTGAAACACCACCACTCTCCCTCTGGACTAGATTTTAAATAGAAGACTGCATTTTCCTAAATGATTAATATTTAACCAAATTATTCCATTTTACTCTGCAGGCAACTGCACTGTTTTTCCTCTGGATCCACTGAATTCGGAAATAAATTTTCACTGGGCAAAAATCCCACACTTCACCCATTTTTCACTTCACTTCTTGCCTTTCAGGTGATTTTGAAAGCTGCCCCTCTGAGCCAGTCTTACTGCCAACAAATAATTTTCCCAGAGCAGATGCTCAGATGTAAACTTTTTTATTTATTGGTTATATGCATGGACACACAAGGTCTGCATGAAGATGGAATCCCCAAAGACCAGCCACAACTCCAGTTGCTTTTGGCAAGTGTTCCCAGGATGATTGCCCCAGGCAAGTGCCCCAATGACCTTCAACTGAGCTACTCTTTGCTCACTGTTAAAGTAAATAGAATAGGGATTGCTGCCAAAAGTCCTTACAAAAATAGTTTAACCACACAAGACTCTCCTCTTACATGATCTTCACTAGTCAGTATAGGATTCATTATTGCAGAAAATGAACAACCTCCCTGGGAACTGTATTTTCAGCTGTTACAACACACAAACTTTAATATGCACATTCAATTTTTCCCATAATTCATTAGGAACACAGAAGGGACATTATGCTTCAATGCTGTGGCAATTCACAGGTCCCTTAAGAAAACCACTGCAAATATTACATTCCATTACATAAATCTTGAATCTTACCACAATGGACAAGAATTTGGACTCTGACTTATACTCCTTGTTATGGGAGAAGTTATAAAAACTATCTCCTCGAGGCATACACAGGCCCATGCTGGAATGCAATGATTTTGTTTTCTGAAAGAACAGTCTTTTCCACGAAGGAGAAGCGATCATTCTAATCTGTACTCACTCAGGATATGCGAATCCACTCACTCTATGCAGAATTATACAGTTACAGCTCAAACTGTGAGAGTGTCTGCAACTCCCAATGCAACTACTTAGAACTCAACCAACCACATGTCTTTTGTATCAACTTGCCTAAAGATTCCAGACAAACTGGAAGCCAGGGACTAAACCAGATATTGGGTCAGGGTCAGTATCTAACACTGACAAGAGTCTTACTAAAACATTTTGGCTTGTCGTGGAAATCACTGCTGTGTAATGGAGCACAGAGTATTTTTATCGACAGAGCCAGTTCTCCACAGCCTGTGTATAATTAATGCAGTTCTCTGGCTGAAGGCTTGCTAAATTCAGTAGATTATTGCTACTGGAAAGCACACATCAAAGTGGAAACCAAGTAAAACTTTGATGTCAAGAGTCTTCCATTAAATAAATAAACAAACAAACAAAATCCTCTACTATTTTAGATTAAAAAAACCCCAAACACTAGAATGCAATGTTTTAACTTTTTATCTCACATTTTAATGTAAGATACACTGTTTGCCTACTCACAGACATTTAATCAATTTTCCATGTGAAATCTTTTTATGCCAACCCCCACTTTAATACCAGAAACTCAGCAGAAGATGTAAGACAAGTACAGCAAGTCCATTTGAGCCAAATTCTTGCAATTCCCCCTCTTTGTGATGTCCCCCCAATATAAAAGATACACAGTTTATTTACCTTTATTCCAGGGAGTCCAGGAAGCCCAGGAAGACCTGGTTCACCCTACACGGGAAAATTACATAATATTACAGACATTATTCAGTTATGGTCACTATCCAGAAAACACCCCTGTAAATCGTGCAGGAAGATAAAAGAGCATGAATGACTGCTAGTCATTTGCAGCAGGACTGATATTTTCAAAATAAGTGTCTTAAATGTACAGTGAGTAAGAGTTGTGTTAAAAACTTAGGTATCTTCTGGGAACCTTGGATGTGAAGATGACACCCAGACTGAAAATCCATGTCAGGAAAACAAAATATGAATTCTCATTAGCCTTCAGCAAAAGAGAAGAAAAAAAGCAGTACTGCCATTTACACACTGCCATTTAAGTTCCATACTTACAACAGATGTTTAATTCTCTTCCATTCTCAACTCTGAGCTAGATATTGTGTTGTGTAACTGCCTGATTTCGCTACAAAGCAATTCAGAAGAGCTTAGTTTAAATTGCACGATTCAAGAAGGACTGCATAATTCTAACTGGGCCATCAATTTTATAGAGCTATCCACAGCATCATTTCAGAGCTTGCTATTTATCTGTGAATCTACATGGTGCCATGAAGGATAGCGGGAGTGTAACCTTTTACTGCTTTACCCAGAAAAGCCTTGCTTATTTAAAATTGCAATTAAAAGAGCTACAGAACTGCATTTGCAAGGGTAATTTTGTAAGAGGTATTCAAAACTGAATGTATTAATTTTGAAATTAAGTTGAAATTAGTCTAAGACAAGAATGACAACATTCTCACAAATGGTCACTTTGAGATATCAGCTAAATGGAAGAATGTTGTCCAGGGAAATAAAGATGATGAAGAGGAAAAAAAGAGCAATAACACGTGAAGAAATCATTATTTTAAAGGCTGGAGATTTTATTTTAATACAGAGGTGGATTCTAACCAGCACTTTGTATTTGAATATTCCCTGAACTTTCTGGAAGCTGAAGCCAACTTTTACCTTTATAATGAGTTGAACTATATCCCAGACTTTGTACACTCCTGAGCTTTATAGAAATCCAGATTTCAACTCCGTGTTTTGGGCTGATTCATACAGATTGTGCTATTAAAATATCTTACATGTCTGTGTACACACATGCTTACATACATTCCTACACTCACGTAAACACGTGTATACATACAAAAACATAAACACATCTATACATAATATAGATGTTCATCAAGCTACAGTACCCAAAGACACTTCTTTGATGCAGTAATATTGAATAGACTTGAAATGCTCATAACAAAATTACATTGTGCCACAAACTGAAAGACACAATAGAGAGGCTGTGAATCACTTTACCAAATGGAGTGATTTTCAAGTGGTATAGAAGGATCTGATAACAGCTTCTTTGTGCGTTTTAGTTTCTCCAAAATTCTAACTGTTCAAATTGCCTAAAAGTACAGGAAAGATTCCAGTCTCAAAATATTAACTACAAAATCAGACAGAAGAACAGAGGCTAGGATGCCATTTTCAACAGACACTATTATTTTTTGGTATGTTCACTAACACTTTCTAAAGCAGAAAATGGATTATCACTCTTGCAAAAGAATAATCCTTTAAAAGGCCTCCATTGCACTAACAAAAAGTTAACTCCAAACATTTCTTGCATGGCCATACATACAAAGCTACTACCATGAACTTTTCTCATCTAATTGTGGAGGCACTGTATTTCACTTGTAAGCAAAGTATCTGAATATTTATAATTGATAATATAATAGTATTGCTGCTGTAGGTCACTATTTAGTCTTGGGACAGAGGTACCACCAATAGACTCACACATAACAAGCAGAAAAGATCCAGCAAAGCTAGTTCAGAGTCACTGTAATCTAAAACAATTAAAATGCCCCTCAAATATACATTAAACAATGTGAAACACAATTAAATAAATCACTATTTCTTAATTACAGATGGTATTGTAGATGAATGCATAATATTTTCTTTTCTGGACCCTTCCTAATATCTGAGTATGATTTACAAGAAGAATGATTTTTAAAGAAACCAAGGCTGTATATTAACTCTATTTCATAATGCTCAGCTTGGCACAGCAGGTCATCCTATCACCTCTGCACACAATATGGTACACAACAGCCTTGTCAGATTGCCGAAATACTGTCTCATTTCATTTAATATAAATAATATTCAGGTGGGCAGCTCAATATATATTATCTGTCCTTAGAAGATGGATAAGTTACAACTAGAAGGAGAGGGAGAAAAGAAGATACAGGAAGGAAATAGGAATGGTACACAGAAGAGGGAAAAGTATTCAGATGACATAGATGGCAGAGACATGCCTCTAGTTGGAAAAAGAGCCCCCCACAATCTCTGGTGGGGTGACAAGTCCCTGCTAAGCAGGGGTGCAGAGCAGCAGACACGGGGCATGGGTCTGGAGGAGGCACGCTGCATAACATTATAGGAGCTGCTGGTTTGGGCTCGGACATGAACGTGGCCCTTGGTGTGAATGGGAAGCTGAGATTATAGAAGGTCTGAACTGTGTACCCCTCACTCATTCATGCTGCCTAAATGAGATCAAACCTGAGTACCCGAGGACTGAGATCCAGGAGCCTGCTGATAAATCACTGCTAGTTTTGCCTCCATGGCAGCCGCCTAATGACAGTACAAATCTCCACAGGCTCTTAAGTGCATTTTCTGGTTTATTACCCAAGCAAAGCATGCAATGCAGAATGCACACACAGAATGACTCTGTAGATTAGATAGCTTTAAACAACTTTGATTACCTCTCCTAATTAAAACTGTATTTTACTAAAGAACTGCATTTACCACCATAATAGTCTTTGTTTAGTTATCTTATAATTGATGACAGTTATAATTCCTCAAACAAAAAGACTTAATTTCTTATTTATATATGGTTTGGGGTTTTGCTTAGTCACCAAAAGACCTTGAGTATTAGAAAACGGCTGTATTGCCACCCATTATATAGAATTTTAGCTCTTGATTGTCTGTCTGGAATACCTGCTGGCTCAACTGGCAGTTGGACTCTGCTCCACTCTGGCAGCAGTGGCTAATTTTCAATATTGTAAGAGGCAAGAATGGTGCTGATGGCTCACAAGGGAAACCAAGTATTGCAATGCAAAAAACCTAGTTCTCTCATTGTCTCTTTGCTCTCCCTGCAGGACCTGCCTCCTACTCTCATGAAAGGGAGCTGAATGCACAGCATTCACTGTGTTTGATGTACTATGGATTAAAGAGCAAATTTCCCAGCTTCAGATGGCCTCATGTAGCACAGAGTCATTATAACTCCTGCAGAACCTTTACTTGCAGAAGCAGCCTCAGTCACACAGCACCCAGGGGCATTTCTTGCCCTCAAAGGAAGAACAGAGCAGCTTTACCTGGTCTGTGTCCTTCCAAACATACCACATGCCTCTGACAGTTTGATTCCCCTTACAGGAATATGTGAAAGGGATTCTAGTCAATACTTATTTTGTTCCCCTAACAGGTACATGTGGAAAAAAGATTCTAGTCAATACTTATTTTCTTCCTAATGAGATGTAATAGTGTACCATAGTCTGAAGGTTAATAGTCAGTCAAACATGCAGGGTTAGCTTGTGATCACTGAAGGAACAGAGCTATTCTTTTTTAGTCTCACCAGCTGCAACTGCATAGGCTTTCAACGCAAGAAGCGTGCTGTGGCTAAAAGGCAAGGGGGGTTAGTCTAATAATGCTTTACATGTTAATTAGTATCATCATTTCTGTGATTTTTTAAAATACAAAATGAACATCCACCAAATACATACAGGCCTTGGCCAGCTAAATTGTACTGGGCTGATCATAGTACAAGGGCCAAGGGCTAACACTGATGTAACATCATTTATCACAAATCCAAGAGAAAAGGAAAACGAAACAATTCCAAGTAATACCTTTTGTCCAGGCCGTCCGGATTCACCAGGTTCACCCTAAAAGAAAACAGATGAAAGATGAGATCTGAATAGATGAATTAAAGATAGAGATGTAGAAAACCGTAACATTAATGATACCCACAATGTCTGTGACACTGTAAAGTAACATGGCCCAACCATCCCTCTTCTACCTGCACAACTGCTTTAAAAGTACATTACCTTGATTCCTGCAGCAGAAGAACCAGGGTCACCCTGACACAAAATCCACAAGAAATAATCACACTTATTACATATACATATACAGTTTTCCAGGAAACACTTATAATAAATCATGTAAGACTACAGCAACATTATATGGCAAAATAACTATAGAGCAAGATTGCCTGTTATTTGTGCTGCTACACAGGAATTTAACTAATGAATTCAATCTACGTGATTCAGAAAAGGAACAGTATTGTTGTCAAGATCATGCAAAGAGATTTAGTTTCACTCACCCAAACAGTGTAACTGTTAACCTCAAATTTCACAACTAATAATGTAGACGTAATAACTGCAGATTTTGTATAAATGTACTTCACAAAGTCAGAAGAAGGGACATACTTTGACATCTCTAAATTGCTGATCTACATTTAAAATAATTTACTGCTATTTGCAAAGAATATGAGCGATGATTTTGACCTAATTCTAGAGATGGCAAGTGTCAGGTCTCAACTGACAAATTTTTTTGTGCTAATGAAGACACTCCTTGAAAAAAAGCCCCAGTGACTTACAAGTTTATCTCCATCAGGGCTGGTCATAGCTCTATTTCCTCAGCACTTCAGCATATTTAAACTGATAGATCAATGCAGTGATCCACAATACCTTACAGAATGAGCTAGCTATGGTAATTTACGTATTCAGGAAAGGTCTCCGTTCTGAGAGGGCATCTAGAATTCAAAAAGACCTGCCTGTGCTTCACTCAGTTGACTGGATTTGATAGGCAGTGATATGTACAAGGGCAGAGAATCAGTGAGTGACTTGGCCAAGGAAGTTTTTAGCTGCCAGTTTTGTACAATTGTCACAGGATCCTTAAAATTCTGGTATACTCAATTAGCTTTTTTTTTTTTCTTAAACAACATGCAGAAGAAAAAAGAAAAAAATACTGAAAGGTTTTCTAGTCAAACTATACACTATTGAAGATGGCTAGAGTACTATATATTTGAAAATATATTTGAACAATGGTTTCATTATTCATTATTCAAAATAAATGTACATCATTCATTGGAAGCAAAAAGTTACTACATGGCAGCAATATCAAGCTCCCCGACAGCCTGCTAGTGATTTACATATGTAGCATAGAAGCCAGTACTGTAATCTACTTTGAAAATGTATAAGACAAATATAAATGCTTAATATTCTTTGTGCTAAAATACAAATAGGGATACCCATTCCTGACGTTTCAGTGAAGCTGCAGGAAGCATTCTGTGAATGCCACAGCTTTAAAGGTGGTTTGGGTATGGAGTCTCTTTGGTATTATCTTACAAAATTAAATGGTACCAGTTTACATGCTCACTGTCCTTTAAAGAATAGCAATACACAGCTACTGCAGCTTGCTCTTGTGTGAAGAAAACACAAAAATCAGTATTATGAGGGGTTGATACATGCATGGAAACCTGAGCTGCCTCATTTTGATAGACATGCATGAGTGATACTGCTAATATCCCTTACAAGCATGTACAACTGAAAGCCTCAAGGACTTTTTATAGCTATGAAGTGGCAAAGCAACTGGTAAGACACATTAGCCAGTTAAACATTTTTAAGGGTAATGAGGGATATGGAGAATATAAGACACAAAATAGTTACAATCCACCTTCATGCAAGAATAAAAACTAGTATCAGATTAAAGAAAAAACTACAGTACAGCAAGTTCTCAATTCACTGATGAGTCAAACAGTTCACAAATGAAGAAAATTTAGCAGGTGAACATGTGAAAAGAAGGAATATACTTGGTAGTTTCTAGGGACCAAGGCTACAGTGGAAGAATACAGAAATCAAGTTTGGTATGAAGACTGTCTTCAAAGTAGGACAATTCAACAAAGACACTTTAATTCTAAAGTCTCAGGTCAAGAAGTAAGCACCCAAGTCCACATCTGAGAGTCACTAGGTACAGCAGTTGAGGAAACAAAACTAAATTAATTGTACAAACAGGAACCTGAACCTAAAGCAAGTTTGAAACTGTTGTCACTTGATATCTCTCTTTCTCACCATATAAATAAAATTTAGCATTTATCTCACAGAAACATTATTTAAGCCTTTAAAGAAATGTTTTTAGCTTTTATGAACTATGGATTAAATCTCTTAAGCATATGTGTAGTGTTACGATCTACTGCAATGTTCTCTGCATTTATTTACATAAAATTAATGGCTTGTTTACCGAGCAGGAAGGCTCTGTACATGTATGTGCCTGAATACCTGAGAACTGAGTGGATACCAGACATATCTCATTTCTGAATACATCCAGCAGCTCTCTGACAAACATTTTAAAAAGAGCCCTATTAAGTCTTATAATACTGACAAAAATACAAATAAAAAAGAAATTCAGGAAAAAAGTCAAGTCTACTTCTGGAGCATATTTATTAAATGTGTCTGAAATAGTCATTCTGACTTCCTCTGCCACTTAAATGATTAGCAATTTCTGGGCAAAGTCATGCTGAATTACACATAATGATCATAGAGCAAAAAGTTCCTCCTATGCTGAAGAACAGAAAAGAATACAAACCCTGTTAAGTAGCTCAAGTGTAAAGTAATGACACCAAGTTTAATGCTTACTCCTAAATTATCTGTCGAAAACCACCCTCCTAAGCTTTTTAGAAAGTGCTGTTTGCAGAGTTGTCTATCAGGAACTTTAAGCTGCAACTCTCCTGTAAGAACTTGGGTGGGATTTTTTTCCTGGGTGGCAGACTGTCTTGTAGGCAGGGAAAATGAAGAAAAAATAATGAAAATCAACAAAGTCACAATTCTGCTAAGTCCTGCAAAAATTAATGCAGAGGATTCTAACCTGATTTGATTAAAGCAATGCACTCCAAACAAACAGAATATATTCCCATGTCACCACCCCACCTCTGAAACTCATGAAACCTAGATGAAATGGGAGACTTCTGCATTATGAAGTTCAACAGGTTTATTGACATTTCTTCAGATATGGCAATATCAGAAGTCTCATGATGACGTATACTTTCCACAAGTTGATCCCAATTAGACTGCCAAACTGCTGAAAGCTCACATAGAAGTATTTATACTTGGGCAGAAACAGGTAGACGTGCACACTGCTGATCATAGTGCAGTATGGGCATTCTAGTGGATGCACGCTCCCTCTCACAGTTGATGAAGTGGAAAAGCAACAAGTGAAGCAGCACTAGGCTTCCCAGAGAGATTATAAACTTCCCATTTACTTGTTGCAGAACTATCTATCTGAACAAAAATCTCGTACTTCTAACAGATTATATTCTTAAACCACATAAAAGGGGATTGAGATTATGTTACTGACATACATTGTGTAACTAACTAAATAAGGTTCTTAAGACTTTCATCTGGGTTAATAAGCATGACTGCAGATAAAGTATTATTCAAATGAACTTCGAGAATCAAATAACTTGACTATTCTTAAATCTGATGTCTATTTTTAATTGCTGACTTTTGACTATACCCCAAAAAATCCTTGTGTTCTTCAAAGTGTAGCTTTACTGTATCCAAAGGTCCTTAGGGATTTGCATGCATTCCTTACCGGCTTGATAAATCCATCATAAGTTTCTCCTTGCATTGAACTGATGTAAGGTGGTTAAGCATTACACATGTGAGGGTACAAGAAAAAATCTTTATGTTTCTGCCGAAGTGCAGTCAGTAAAGTAAATGCTTTTAGAAGCATATGAATTCAAAAGTGATGGCCAGAATAGATCAATATGTATGATCCTTTCTCCTGTGCAACACAGGCTTTACCCTGACTGCTAAAGACTATGACTTGTTTAAGTAAACCACATTGAAAACCCATGTTCTTTTTTTTTTTCCAGTGGTCCAGAGTAAGTCTCACACAAAATTAAACTAAGGAAAAAAAAAATTTGACCAAGTGTATTCTTTAGTGATTTCTACAACATCTTGGTACTTTGCAACAATGAACCAGCAAAGTGAGGTTATTATTGCTATCACTTGGATTTAAAGGGTGTTTTTATCTTCAACTCTGGATTGTCCAGCAGCCAATTTTGGAGGGAAGTTACCTATCACAATACCATAGATTTTGTCCATATTTGTTTGGTCCCTTCTCTTTGAGAGAAACACAGAAGGGGAAAAATGAAAGGGTATATCAGAAATGGCTTAACAGACCTAATTCCAACTGACAGGCTGTGACCAAAGCTTCTGTATGATGCAAATTTCAACAAAGAGTTAGAAACATGCTCATGTATTCTGTACTAAACTACTGCTGTTTAAAGTCAGAAATCTTATGCTTAGTTCGACAGAATAGTGACATTCTTTCTGCTGCTCATAAAAATGAACTCAATCAAATCATTCATCTTTAAAAAAACCCTCAGCTTAAAATGCATTTTTCTTTTGATCAAATTATTATTTTCATTAGCTCATTATATTGTAAGCATGCTTAAAGCACACATTTTCTTCTCTGGTAACAAGTAGTGTACCTTTTCACCCGTGTCGCCCTTCAGTCCATTTTCTCCAGCATCCCCCTATAATTAAAATACATATTATATTTTAATGACTTTAGGTAAGCATACAACATGCAGAGAAGAGCCAGCATTCCAACATGATTAGCAAGTTGATTTTGTTAACCAGGTAATCAGTCTCTCTGGGACATTGTCAGGAAGTGCCTCTCTTATACAGACCTCACTATAACCGTGATCCTTTTCAGGATCAAACTATCAAATAACAACCTGTCAGTATAATCTACCAATTTTCTAAGTTCACTGTGGTTTAGCAATGAAGGAACGATTTAATGATTTCATGATGATTCAGCATTTTAAATTGCCAATCCTTTTTTTTTTTTTTCCCAACACAGAGACATTCACCTAAATGCATCTAATAAAATTCAGATGACAGTTACACAATTCCAATACTTTTTATCAGGATTCTCAAGTAATTTATGGTATACTCTCTGAGTCTGAAATCCTTCTTGAATGATTCACAAACTAAAAAAATTCACTGAATGTCACTCCTCCAAGGAGCTACCAAAATGACTGTTATCTCTACATAAACTCTATGCATTATTTTTTGTTTAAAAAAGCAATGTTCTGGTAACACTTTTTCATGGCTGAGTAGACATTTTCTACTTTAAAAAAACACCAGCTTTTTAAAAATTTCAAAAGATTTACCTATAAAAAGACCTAATTTCTGCTTACAGTCATATAGCCATATAAGAAGTCCAGACTACACCAAATAGTTGATGTTGTACGTTAGGCTATAGGCCGAAAACTCCTGTGGGACTTGAAGTTCATGTGAAGTCCAAAAAATATTTAAAATGCCAAAAATATTGATAAATACTAAGTCTAAGTAGGCTAGAAAAACGTTCCTGTTCTTGGTCAGATAACCAGAAGTAGTATTCAAATAGCAGTATTTATTCAGCATCTGTCATATTGTTCCAAAAACCTTAATGTGAAATTTCATTCAGAAGGACTTAGAGAGCAATTTGAATATCATGGTCACTGACACAATGGGAACTAGGTAACAATCTAGCAACACTTTAATTAAGGGCTTGATTAAACATAGAACAGCAACTGTTAGGAATATCATCCCAAATTCATTTGACATGATAAAGCACATTGAGGGCATTTGTATTTACACTTCTAGGAAAAGACAAAGGGTAATTATGAAAAAAATATAATGATTTTAAGTAACAAAAATTCAGTATACATTAAAATTCATTGTTATTCCTTTTGTGTCTGAAAACAAACATAGGATTACTGAAACACTTCAACAAATATAACAGAAGAAATCATTTAATGAAAAAAGACTCCCAGTTACATACTTCTACATGTTGGGTATAGACTTCCAAAATTTCCCTGGATTATTTTTATTATATGCTTTTCAAAATGTGAAATGAATTGGATTTACAGACATCTGGAAGTGAAATTCAATTGTAGCTGCAAAGATATGGGTAAAGATTTCTCAAGAGTAAACTGCACCTCAATACAAGCAACTTACTTTTTAAAAACATGGCTTCGTGTACTGGAAGAAGATGAGGCCACATACAGATTCCTACTCAGAATAAGGATTATGTCTTATTCTCAATCTGGCCCTCTGTACAGATGCAGAAGCTCAACTCTAACTCAGTGTGTACTTGGATGCTCCTCCCTGGAAGAGCAAAATTATACTTCTGTTTTGCAGCATGGAGCTTGTTCCAGCCCCTTGTCTTGTCTTGGTGTGACTGTGGACATCAAAGAAGTAATTCCTCACTGACTCACTGCAAGTCAGAGCATCATCAGTGTATCATTTGTGCTGCTGGTACCTCTCCAGACAGTCTACAGTCTAAGATCATGGGAGCAGATTCCCTTGGTCTTCCTTAAACGGATCCAAATACGAATGGAGAATTCCACTTTCAGTGCGTGGAGAACTCGTTACCCAGATACCATTTCGAGTCTATGTAGCTATCACTCTGTTACCTAGTCGTTTCATTCCACACAGGTGTCAGAGCTCCAAAACCAAGTTATGAGAAATGTGCGGATCTCTATTCAGACAGGCTCATCATTTTGTGAGACTAACCATAGTGAGGATTAGTTGCATGGTTGCTCAGCTGTGCAGCCTTTAACATATGAGCACTGCTCTCTGTGATTAATCCCACTGCAGTAATCACAGACCAATAACTTCCATTACTAGGTATTGTCTGACACTTCTAAAGACTGCTCAATGACTCTCAAGTTCTAGTTATTAGCTGTGGTTTTTTTCTTTTTAAACTTGGAATTAGTGCACTGGCAATTCTCCAAGCAGTTATGCAAAACAGAACCACCACAAAGGAAGTGGAACATGTCTCACCTTTTCTCCTCTTTCTCCAGGGTCACCCTGATGAAAATAATTGGAGCAAAGAAGTCATAAGTTACTAACTCAAGGAAAAACCAAAGTGTTAGTACTACTATCATTACTATGTCAATTACTAACAACTATGTCATTATTGATGACAATGCCTCAGATGATAAAATCTAACAGGAAAATCTCCAATAAATAGAATATGTAAATATAACAGACCTCAATGGACAATCTAACTTCAACATAATTTTAAAATCTTAATAATTTGCATGGAAGGACTTCCCTCCCTCCTCTTTTGTCCTAGATTAAACACTAACAAACAGGTGTATGTCTTCGAGAGGTGGCCTGCAAGAATGTAGGTGACTCCTACATTTGGTTCTCCTTACACTGGGAATGAACAAAGGAAAACCCCAAAGTCTGAGAGGGAAGGGAAAGTCTTAAGATTCTGTTAACGGCTCAGAAGGTTCCTCAAGATAGAAAAGTCCTTAACTGTTTTAAACTAATTCTTAATCGTTTCAGAGTAAAGAGGCTTCAGTGCTCCTTATGTTCTCTGTAAAAATCTCTGTAACAAAAAGATGGCTTATAGCCACTATTTTTTTCAAAATTCAAATGTGCTTGGGAAACTGCAAATGCACTTTCGCACACCAGCCTGACCCTGACATCTCATCTCTGCATTTCTGGCTCAGAGCTGCACTCTGGCTCATATTTGCCCCTTCTGAAGGCTGGTTGTCGCTAGGCAACTCAGAGACTACAGCTGTGAATATGAATTAAGCATCAACTGCCATAATTTGGCTTCTGTGTAGAAAGTAAGAAAAGGTCATGCTCCCAAATGGTTTGTTTTCATTCCTGATGGACAAGCAGACAGTCAGTAAATGTAAACAGGCTGCCTTCCGTGTCTGTCAGCGGCAACATGATGCACAGAATCAGCTGAGGAGCACATGTGCACAAAAGACACACGCTCGCAGCTGATGGGATTAGAATTTAGCACACAGAAGTCCACAGATCCCATCATCTTGGACACGTTGAACTTTCTTTTAAATGAAGTTACCATAAGCTTTATGTTCTGTTTCACTTGTTCAATATTAAAACAGCAGAACAAATAATATAACAATAAAATAAGTGCAAAGAGTCATTCTGATGTAACAAATACAGGCTGAGACATGCTCCTAATGAGGCTCGTTGCTAACTTCCATAATGGCAGGATCAGCCCTCAAGACTTAACCCTGACATTCGTCAAAGAGTTGACCACAGCAGTTTTTGAAAAGAAGCCTGAAACACATTGTAAGAGGCATAAACAAAGCCTTTCTGAAAAGGTCCTCAAATTCCCAAACACTTGCAGGCATATTGCATTCACTTGGCAGTGCACATATATGTGCCTGTGCCGCTGACTGGGATTATACATGCACAGCAGAAGAATATGATCCCTTATGGGGAAATGTGCAAAGCCTCTTACAGCAATGATCACTGGAAGGAGCAGATCATTAAAAGCCAGTCAGAATATAAACCCAAATTGGAAAGCATGACTGTCATCTATATATGTACTCACATACTCTGTGTTTCTGTTTTTTAATCCATTTTCAGTAACTGACCTTGAGTCCTGCTGCTCCCTTCTCTCCTGCTATGCCAGGCAAACCAGGTTCACCCTAAAGGCAAAGAAAACAAAAGCTGAGGTTAAGAAAGACACGATGAAATATATGAATAGTCTCATATTAGGTAAGTAATGATAAACAAAATTTAAAAAGACTCAGAGAATATGCACTCCACAGTTGGGCACTTAAATGCCTTATTTCATCAGGTTGGATTAACTCTAACCCATAGAAGACAAGAAATAATTCTACTGAAGGTGGTAGGGACACAGAGATGTCAAACTAAACAGAAAAGAGAACTGTGACTCCTGATTCTGAAAATCTGGCCAATTAACCTTAAAAGGATAGTCTTCCCATCAAGACTGCCAGTGCTTTCCTCTTTTCTAAAACCTAGAAATACTGCAAGAAAGACTTATCTTAAATGATTTTGACATTTGTGCTTCTGGTTTCACACAGAAGGCAGATAATGACATAAAATGAGAAAGGTCGATTTCAGAAATGGAAGAATTTGGAAGAACAGAGAGCTTTTTAATTTTTTAAACCTACTTGGCTTGTCCATTTTTGATACATTAATACCACTGGCTAAAAAGTGGTTTTAAAAGATTTGAAAATGTTCAGCATTACGTTGATGTTCCAAATTTTGGGGTATGTTTAATGGATAATATATTATTCTTCTACAATTCAAGGAGTCATAAACAATTTTCATAAGTCAACCAACAAATAACAATTATTTTCAATCTTTTTTTTCCTCTCTCTCAAATTTATAAACAAACAAACAAGAAAAAAAAACCCAAAACAAGACCCTAAAAGACATTTTTTAATGTTTATATCCCAGATTTATGGGAAAACACAGATATTTATTTTAGATAAAATGATAACACAATGGTTAGACTTTATTGTAAAACAACTAGGGCTTATTATGCAAAACCCTCTGCAGATGTATATCTGTCTCACAACAAATACCTACCTTCTTTGGTAACCCTCGTGTACAATCCTGCATCACACTTTTGGCATAGCAAAGCACATAAAAATAACAGCCACAAAAAGATCTGAAAAAGCCTGCAACTAGGTTCTTCTATAAGCCCTTTGCTATGTAAATGTATAAAAATGTGGAAAAGGTAAATACATTATACAACACAAATTAGAAACAGTAATTTGTATCAGAAACTAAGTGAAAAATTTTCATACAGTATTCAAACTTAGTACACACAATGAACCAATCCTCTATTCAGAAGTTACAGAGGAGTTAAGATAAAGGCTTTTTCAAATGCAACAACATGTATTTTCTAATCCTCCATAAAATCCTTCTATTAAGAAAGTACTTAGCTTTTTCTTATTTCCATGGTCTGATTTAAATCACAGATATATAGGCTCTGATTCTCCATGAAAGCAAGTTCCATTGTATCATTAATTACATTTTAATTTCATCAAAAGTTGTTTCAAAATACAAACCAAAATCATCGAGGTTCTAGCAAAACTCTAGTGAGGTATTTTCCAAGCCAGAGAAAAAATGTTAGGTACCATTAAGCTCACAGGAAATCAAACAGCCATTTGTGTCAGCCCTTTTTCAAGGCTTCTTTGTACTACAGTAGCTGTAAGGCTGATAAAGTGGCACAGACATTCGATATATGAATAGTCAGGATCTGAAGCTGTTGGAGATTAGATGTGTCCTAAAGGATTGACCTAAAAGGGTCTTGAAGAAAACTGCCAGTTGACAAAATTAAGCAGAAGGGACCAATGAAAATACAGTTGTTTCTCCTCATACTCACACCCCAGACAAGTTTGTTTCTGTCCCCTACATTTTCAAACAGCTGCTGTTGGCCGACACTTTCAGGGGGCTTAAATCTCTAATCAAAGGGTTGAAGTTCCAAGCCTGCCCTTTTTCTCCCAGGTTTACATGTAAGTGCTATGAATGCAGAGGGCTACTATTGTGGAGACTGCAACACTAGAACAAACACTAGAACAAAACAATTATTTTCTTTGGAAAAGAGGTGAAAACCTCAGGCTGTCACCTAGTCATAGTAAATCCCTATTCATATCAACAGTCTCATTACTGATCCATATGCGACTTTTCTATGCTCAACACTTACATTTCAGGCTCTGAAAGTACTAGTCAGAGGCATCAGAACAGCAGAAATAGCTCTGGGAATGGGAAAGATTGAAGGCAAATATAGAAGGACAGCACAAAAATGACCTTGTGGCTTTATGTTTTTGTTTTTGAAGTGATTATCATTCTGGTTCTAATGTTCAGATGAACGGGGACTAAAATAATTTAATGTCATACCTATAATATTTCTTTCCCTATTTTAGAACTCTATTTTCTTATCAACACAAGGAATAAGGGAGTAATAAGGTGAAGTAAAAATGTACAGCAAATAAGCTTTGTGCCAGAGAGCATCCCTTTTTCACACTGCATGTCTTGTAGGCATGTCCGTCTGGCTTTACGTGTTGATATTTTTACTATTCCATCAAACCCTAACACAAAACCCCCAAACAAACAAGAAAAAAAAAAAAAAAAAAAAAAAAAAACGCAAAAAGCTCCCCCCAAATGCAAAAAAGATCAAAGCCTTGGAAGACCGCTCATCGATTAGGAAATTCAAAAGACAGCAGTCAACTTTTGAAGGTGAGTAGATTGATAGCTTTTCCCTTGCTACACACTAAAATACTGTGTTATTGTAGCAATGTTGGTCTCAAAAGATGATTTCGACTCTTGGCATGAAAATATTGGCATTAAATTTGCATTAAAATATTTCTGTTAGGAAGTATAGTTAATTACTTTCCTTCCATTTAGTTGTTTTTATTTATTTATATTTTTATTACTCAAAGCCTATATTAAAACCAGAATGCAAAAATGCTATATTAGTAAACTGGACTATAAAATGCTGTATAAGTATGCTTCAGCCCCACGGGTTAATGTTTTGGAGATGAACAAAAAGCATAGCTGACCTTTAAAAGGCTGAAGATGATTTCCATGATGTCCAAGGAGTGATGTGTGCAAGGGAAAACTAGACATTAAACAATGTCATCTGACGCAATAATTTAAATCAGACTTCTTTTCAACTTGATAGAATGAAAGAAACTACAAAACTAGATCCTTAATGCCATATTTTTTTACATTCACCAGGTCATAGGTAATGTATTTCCTGACTCCTATTGCAGTCTCTCTTTAAAAGCACTGACAGCAAAGGTGTTAGGATGCAGAAATAATTGTCTTCTGCACATCATCTAGCTTTCAAATTGAGGCAGCATATTTTTATTTATTTGTTCTTTCACGGAATCACAGAATGGTTGAGGTTAGAAGGCACCTCTGAAGATCATCTGATCCAATTCTCCCTGCTCAAGCAGGGTCACATAGAGCTGCATGCCCAGGATCACTTTGGCTTTTAAATATCTCCAAGGGTGGAGACTATAGCCCCCACAAGCACCTTCATCAGTGCTCTGTCACACTCACAGCAAAAAAAGTGTTTTCTGCCCTTCAGAGGGAACCTCCTGTGTTCCAGTTTGTGCCCATTGCCTCTGGTCTTGTCACTGGGCATCACTGAAAAGCACCTGGCCCATCTTCTTTGCATCCTCTCTTCAGGTGTTTGTCCACATTGATGGGATTCTCCCCTGAGCTCTTCCCTAGGTTTAAATCTCAGCTCTCTCAGCCCTTCCTCACAGGAGACACACTGCAGTCCCTTGCTCATCTTTGAGGCCCTTCATGAGATTCTATCCAGTATGTCCCTCTCTTGTACTGAGGAGCCCACAACTTGGACATACTCCAAGAGTGGTCTCAACAGTGGGTTTTTTACCATTTAAAGAGTAATTTTGTCCATAGTACATCTGATTTTAGCTCATAGCTTGCCTTTCTCCACTCATGAAGTCCTGAGAAATTATCACTCAAGGACAGAGAGACTGCAATCACGTTCTAAATCTTTCTGGTGCCTATAAAACACAATCCATGATCCCAATTAAAGATTTAATGAGGACTAAACTGCATCCTCATACAAGAAAAAGATGCAAGACCCAGAGAAATTGTCTGAAGCCAACCTCAGAGCATCCCCTTGGAACTTTTTTCTGAAAGGGATGGACTGTGGGCAAGATGATGTGGGGAGGCGTGAAATACCTCAGTACTCAATTTAAAGGAATTTTTACTAGCCCTTTCTGCCCTTCTGCATTCTTGTTCTCAGCTAGACCACACCATAGAAGCTGTCTTGTGTAATAAACATCATGTGTGACTACCATGATATACCATAATAAAACAAAAATTCTCCCTACTGGCACCGAGATGGGGTACAATTTCCAAATACCACCTCAGCAAAGTGCAGCTTAAGTGACACCATGATTGAAAGAGAAATAACAGTGCGATGTTGTGGTACCAGAAACATCTTACTGAATACACTCTCTATCAAGGTTTTGCTGTACCAAAGCAGTAAGAAAACTACCTGATGCACAAATGTTATGCCCCAAAGTGGTAAACGTGCAAATATTGCATTAAAAATCTTGTTCCGGTAGCCTTTAACTTCTATTTCATATTCTTGCCTTTGTGTAACTTGACCAATCCTAAAAGAAGAGTTTTGTTTTCATTACATGACCACTTCACAATAGACTACAGAACATAAGAGAATTTTAGAAAAGCTTTCTTTACCCAAATTTCATGTAAAAATTATGCAGTACTGGAAGGCAATTTTCTAGCTTCCTGTCTACTGCAGGAAAAAACATTGCCACTATAACGCTCACAGACACTGAAGTGTTCAGTTATTCACCACCAGCATCTATTTTTTTTCAGATACAGTTTGCTGAATTCACAAATGGTCTCAGATTGGTGGAAATAAAAGCTTCCAGCTAACGTTCTATTGTTCACTGACCCAAAATCAATCAGCTTAACTCAAGAGGTGTGTAAATGTAAATTAATCTGATGACAATTTACACAGAAGTATGCCGCAGCCACAGTGGGATTGTTCTGCTGTTGTTTATATGCCATAGAGAAATTGCAGTGTCCCCATCAGTGGAATAACAACAGTATATTGTAATGTTTGTTTACTGTCAGTAACAGAAAAGTCTTTAACATGTTTCGTGAGCAAACCTGTGGATGGGGAGCTGCCATTGACAGTTCCACATGTTAACCCCAAATGCCCTGACAGGAAGATAGGCACTTTGATTCCTCATAAATAGCAGCACTCTAACAAAATAAGTTACTGTCTCTACTGCCATGAATTAGAAAGAAAACTGTCCCACCAGCAAACTGCAATGTCAAGGCATGACTGAATGAGTAGGTAGAGGATCACCATTAGCTATTCAAAACGTTCTGATAATTTCTAGAAATGGCTTCAACAAAATGCTCTCAGTCTCAGAAGTATTTGACATTTTCCTCCAGTTGCCTCCTATGAATTGCCAAGGCAAACAAAATACTAACATGCCAAGAATATACTCAACCCAGCCATTCATTTCAGGACTTTCAGATAATTCAAAGAAAAATCAGAAGGATATTCCTTTGGACAGCACACCAGAACACCCTGGTTTGAGTTTTGACACTCTTGAGCCTATAGTAACTGGGTAGCTGTATTAACATTGACAGACTGTCTCTGTCTTTCCTGTATTTGGGCAAAGAACAACCTTCAGCACCCTGCTCAATAAATAGTGTAGTAGTTTCCTCAGATACTGTCATGGTAGGGGCAGTGTCAATGCTTACATTGAAGCAAATCTGAATTTGATGAGTACTCAAATGTGTAGAGCACTGCTTGTGCTCTGCTGGTAATGTGAGAAAAATCTGTCAATATGAACTCATAAAATCTACTTCAGAACAGGTCTGAAAATGTATCACCCACTAGAGTCCATATCAAAGGAGTCAAGGCAATTGAAAACACACTTCTCCTTACTGGAGTATTTTGTGCCCTGGAGGCATATACCTTCACATCCAGAATTAATCAGCTAAAAATAACGTGGCTGGAGGCCTCAGCTTTTCTTGTTTGTAGCAGAAAAACTGCCTCGAGGCTGCTGTTCTGAAATAGGTTTTGTTTTGGTGAGATACATAATTCTGTCTACACCAGCTGGTTGATATCCACCTCACCCTGAAAAGAAAGCCTGTCAGTATTGCTATATTTTCCAGTCATTAGAATGTAATCAATTTAAGGATAAGGAAACACAAGAGGCCCCAAATCTAATACAGTCTAATTTTACTCTAAAATACATAGACGAAGACAGAGGGTAAAAAAAGTGGTTTCTCAGACATGTTACTATGATTTCCATTTCAAACCAGGGTTGAATTACCTCCTTTCAACTTGCTTTTTTCCCCTCCTCAAAAGGAACTTGAAATTGTTTGTTTAAGGACTGGAAATCTCTCCTGGCCCACTCACCAGCTGAAATTAAGTGGAAAGGCTCTTCAACAAGACTCAGCTGGCCTGCAAACCTGTCTGAGAATTTGTGAACTACATTTATGATGTTTCCTTCCTTTAGTTGAAAAAAATGTTAGTATATGTATACACTGCCTCATTTCTCTAAAGAAATGTGATATTGCTACCTTCCAAATGTGTTCCCTAAATAGTACTGTACACAGTAATAGGAAAATACATGTAAGTTAGAGTAATAAGAAGCATGAAGAAAGCAGTAAGAAATGTGCATACCCAGACTCTGAATCTCCTGATAAGAAGGAAAACTTGAAATGAAGGGATATATCCTGACCACACATTCTGTTCTCAATACACTCTTACAAAAAACCCTACCAAAATATCAAGTACTACGTAAGAAAAAGCAACCCATGGAAGTATATAGGGAGGGGTTTATGCACTCCACTCTCTTATTTATAACAGAGACTTAGTTGCAGAAATTGAGTTCCTTCAGGCCAAATGCAATCTTGACTTAAGGAACCTCCACTTTTCTCCTTGTGTTGCGGCTGCTGCTGCTGCAGTTCTGAGAGTCCTTATCAAATCAGTACCACTTAGTAAATACCAGAGTATATATTCTATATTTACACAACTGAATTTTCCAAGAAGCCCTTTGTGGCTATTTCAACATGATTAATGTAGGGATCTGATATCCCTAGATCTAACCTCTTATCTCCATGCAGGACTAATGCTTTTTCATGCTATTCAAGTGCCTAAGGACCTCTTGCCAGGAACTGAGAAAGGGAAGTTTATCTGCCATAGCATCTTGCTAGAAAGCAACCTGCTAGGGTGGATTGCACAACAGTTTACAAAGGAAAAGCAGCACTCAGAAAGACTCTCCTTGCTATCTCGGAAGGTTTCAGTCCATCCCAGGAACAGCTGCAGATATTATTAGGTAGCCCCTTTCCAGTTTCTGTCCTCAAAAAGATAAGCTGGCTATAGATTCCCAAATGTAGGAACAAACAAAAACTGTAAATGCCCTTGCAAGACCACCTGTAATGTTTCACTGGGTTTAGCTAAAAGAAAAAAATGTGTGAAGTTTTTATGACAATGGTTTAGCTACTCTGAATACAAGAAAAATCTACTAGTTAATGTCCTGCAAAAACATGTGGGTCGTGTAAAATTACACTTACTCTAATATCTAGAGATTGTCTTAGAGAAGTGGTTCATATGTTAAGGGATTAGAAAACTGTTCTAAGTGCACTCAGAATTTATGATCTCATTCCCAGACCTACTGGTCAGACTTGTCAATCAACTCCCATAATCCACTGTTTCAATTATAGAAGAGGTAAAGGGAAAGGAAAAGGAAAATTACAAAGACACAGAGAAGATGGAGACAACCTAACTCTGTATTGTTCATCTGTTTAAGGAGAGAGCAAAGCTTATTCACTGCTGACATTCATCGCCTGAAAAATATTTCATTGTCCACATGATACAAGCATTCACACGCTTAATTTTAAGCATGTGCTTAACACTCACAGCCTTTTAAACTAAGAAAAATATTAACTTGGAACTTAGTGCATTGCACATGCTGTTGTTAAACAGAGCAAGCTCACTGATTAAAAGGCAACCAAGACAGCATGGCTTTTGTAAAATCTTTTAACTATGCAACTTATAAAAAAGGGATGACTTGCATCACACATTCAAGTTGAATTCACCCATTTTTCAAATCAACATGAATCTGTATGAGTAAAGCCAGGAGTACCAGCAGCTGGCTCATAGTACAGCCCAACTCTCAAAATGACTACTCTGGTCTTCCCTCAACAATATCTTCTGCGTCACACTGCACTGAGAATCTGGTTTTTCCACAGAAATTGGAAGAACGGACCTTTTGGTAGCAAAATATTAACAAAGGAGTCCTAGGCTGCATTATACTTTCTAACTTTAGACAAACAGTGCTTCAGTTTAACTTCATTTCTACCACTATTTCCAAGCTAACAATTTTTTAATCTATTGATTAAAAGAGATATCAGCATTCAACTTTCATCTGCTTAGTTTTATAGGAAAATAATATATTTTCTGCACATGAGGAAGTGCTTTCTAGTCAGTGTGAACCAACAGTTGACAAATCAAACTGAAAAACATAAGAGCAATTAATTTTATTCTGTATGGCTTTTATGCTGGTACCTAGGTAATTTAATAATTTGGCTTTTTTCTTAAAGGTCAAAAATAAAATATACAGCTACACTAAGAGCATGCTCATATCTTTAATATAGAGGTAATAATTTAAAAATGTCTCCAAAGTTTTAGATGCTGTGAATGTTGAAGTAAATCAAATAAAAATAAACCCATAAATTGAAAATGTTAGGAGCTGTTTTTAAAGCACAATTTAAAGTTAATAATCAACATTTAAAGATGTGTTTGCATCTTCCAATAATGTGCAATTGCATATTTCTTTTCTTCCCCTTGAAACATGACTGCAGGTAAGTCTTTGTGGTCTCCTAAAAATAGACATGCAACAGCCTTGCCATACAGCTTCAAAAAATATCATGTTTCCCAAAATGACACATTAATTGCACATTTGACACATTTCCTCCATTATCCATTTTTTGTGCTCATCTGAGTAAAGTGTTCTGGCTGGAGTTTGCATGATTCCCATTAAAAATAAAGCTCTTGAATCATCAGGTCTGTTCTAGTCAATGTGGTTTTCAACCTCACCCTATCCAGTTTTCTTACATCTTCCTACACACCCAAAGAAAATCATACTTCACTGGCTTTTCACTCAGACTTTGTCCACAAAAATTACTTTAACTACGTACAGCAACAGCATCTGAGTTGGTCAGCATTGTCTACCATTCATGTTGCAATTGAATACAGCTATAAAATATGAAGGAAAAAATCCGAGGTCTTAATGCACATTTGTTTCATATTATTTTCTTATATATTTTTGTATGATATGTTCGTTGCTAATTCTAAATATTTTTTATTTTGTTCCTCCAAATTAGTCCTAATACTCTGAATAGTTTAAAAATAAATTCCTGTCACTATCACTGAAGTGAAATATCATTTCTTATGTAATTTTTTATAATCACTGTCAAAACACAAGTCTAATACTATGTATTATGCTATTAGAAAGACATCTTTTTTTTTAAATAAAAGAAGAATTAAAAGTAAATTATTTGAAACATCTTAGCACTTTTATTCCTAGGGTTCCTGGTGAGGGAGGCAGAAGACAGGACTGTCTAATACGACCCTTATACACTACCATCTATTGCTGCTTAAACCTGTTGAACATACATATCATGCATTTTCCTTTTGGCATCCCCTGCCAGTGCTTTTGAAGTTCACTAGGAATGTTAGTGCTTGTGAGAACAACAGATGGGTAATACTGTTTACAGTCAGGGAGGGATATTATTTAAACTTCATCACCCAGATTTGCCAAGAAACCTTAGCAATGCTGTGAAAATAACCCTGCTGCTTTATTCTGACCTCTCCTTTTGGAGGCTTGTTTGGAACTATGAGTTTACTTGGTGATGGCACTAAGAGATGACAGGGACTTGCCAGAGTTAGCATTTCCTCCCAATTGTGTTCAAGAACACTTCTGTTTGATTTATTTCTCTGCATATTTGCCCCCAAAATTCAATGTCACATTATTCTCCACCTGTGTTGGTGGAGTCTCTTTTTATTCTCTATTTATAGGTTGTACGAACAATGTATCGGCACTGTATAAATACCCAATATCAACATAAGTGTTTGCATCATGGGACTGAGTTAATCAAAAGTAAAAAAAACATTACTTTGTAAATACTGTCTAAAGCAACACAATACTAATACGCATTTCTTTCTGGAACCTATCAGTTGTCATCAAATCTGAACATCAGACTTTCAACTTAATTAATTACATTTGCTGCTTGTTGAGGTAAAACTAGAAAAATTATTTCAGAGCACAAACCAGATTGTACAGTCTTTTCCATGAAGCTAATTTGAAACCATGTTTGGCTGCATATTGCCCATGTGAACAAGCCCAAAATTGCTTTAATCCATTACATAAATAATGGTAGTGCTGACAAAGTCAAAGAGAACTTACCACTTGTCCATCTCTCCCTGGAACACCAGGCACTCCAATGGAACCCTGGAGGGAAACAGACACCAGTGTTTAGCAAATTAAACGAGTAATGAAATCTCTTATCTCTTAAAACAGTATTTAGAATTAATGTTGAATGCTTTCTTATTGTAGCTGCAAAACATTTTTCAAAAACTAATTTTTACCCAAGCTGAGCTCTCTTTTCAGTTGAGATTTTACATTAATTAGACATATTCTCATGTTGTACATGTTAATGACTCTGGTCTCTTCCAGAAACAAGCTTCAAGCTGATGGTTGCTTTGTAATGTTGTGGACGTTTCATAAGAAATGTAAAATTTAAAATGCAATTCCATTTAATGGTTTCAATAAATTTTGAGACTGATCCTATGCAATTAAATGTAGCACCTGAACAAAACTATTAATGCTTCTTCAGGGATGCTTCAAGCTCAATAACTGGTGGCACCAATATATACTAAGGCTTTTAAGAGATAATCTGCAGTGATTAAGCCTGACAGTGCAAATTACAGATATACTTTTAAATTGCATCAGTATTATTGAAATTAAAATTTGTAAGTCAGCACAGGCCTAACACAAGGAGTAAAGAAGAAAAATAAAATAATGCCATTGATTTATAACACTGAAGGGATCTTGTTTACAAAGCTCTCACACTATAAGCTCCTGTGTGATGGGGAGTTTTTTTGAAGGACCTTGTGCGACTTGGTGCAAAAGTTCAGTGAAAACATGACACGTAAGGAAAGCAGGAAAACTGCATGTGCTTACACAGCACTCTCCTCTTTTTATATGAAAATGGTGCTGCTCAGCAAGGAAACTGAAAGCAGTGGTGCATGGCATTTCCCCCTCTATTCATATTGGTTAGAGGTTTCTCTAGAAACAGTTTAGTCAAAGGGCACCAACACCCAAAGGGAATGCATCAAAAACGGATGTACACGGCTGTCAATGAATAGAGTTGGGAAATTGTGCGAAAAAAGAAAAGGAATCAACTCATTAGGATCTCAAAAAACCTCCAACAGCTAGTAACAGAGCTTTAAATGAGTAAGAAATTATACACTGCATCCTAGCATATCTCCATGACCCAGAATGCTCTCCCCTCTCTCCGTAAGTTTCCACTCTGGCATCCTTGTTGTCTCTTTTTGCTGGATTCTTTTAGGCACTGCAAAGGGGTCCTAGTGAACATTTTCACATCTTTGTATAATTTTTCCAGAGAACTAGAAGGCAAAGCTCAGGAGGGCATTAAACCATCAGCTTCAATAAACTATCCTATTTATAACAGTTCCTCCTCTCAGTGACAGCTGATGATTTTCCTTATGAAACACAGAATGTTAGAAAATGTAAATAAAGCTGATTCTACCGTGCCAAGTAAAAGTTTATCAGGTATTCAAAAGTTCATCAGCACATGGCTTTTGCTGATGCTGTACATGTAAAATATCCTACTCACAGAGTATTATGGTATAATTTTATAATGGCAACTTAGACACCAGTACAACTTTAAAACACCACATTCTTGCATTGCCAAATATGGTAGTCCTCTCCTTCAGTCTGCAAACTCTGTGCAAACTCACAGCTGCCAAAATTCCATCAATTTGTATGTTTTGGGATTACATTTTTACATGTCACAGGTTTTTTTTCATTTTGTTAAAAATGTTCCATTTTAACAGATACAAGCAAACCTTCACTCTAAAAAACATTATCCTTCTCAAGTCAATCCTACTTATTCCTTTCCTTTTTCTTTATACAAATTAAGCCTGTTTTATTAAATATCTTTCATACAACTTTTTAATATTTTGAAATCAAGTAGAAAATTACTCGCCTTGGTGGTATGTGATATTTTGAGGACTGTTTTAATGGTGCAATTCCATAAATCTTAAACTCACTCAATCAAACTGAGGCAGTCAGCTTTAATGAGTGTAAATAACGCTGAAAGCATTCCCAGGAAGTCAGGTTTCAGGTTACCGAAGGAACAGGAAGACACCAACAGACCACCTGAACACCGCTAACCAAGCACCATTTATCAGCAACACCTATGTCCTTTGTTTCTGCTGGTCAATTCTTTAGTCATATGGCACTGATCTACTTGAGTAAGGGCTTTTAATCAGAAACTTTATCTCCCCACCTTTCACAGCATTTTAACTTTGGTTTCCTAATCGTACCAGTGCATGAAAAAGAAAATTATAGTGACCTTTTCACCTGAAAGTTAAGCAGACAGATTGAAAACAGCCTGCTCTGCATTGCTTGAACTTCCTATGATGGGGGAAATGAGAAATCTGATGTCTCACATCATATAGCTGCATTTTGCAAAAACAAAAACAAAATTCAGAACCTAAACTAACCAATTCAATGCAGTGTACAGTAGCTAATCCCATTCACCTTTTCTGCTTTCAATTTGGCACTAGGAGGAATAATCACTTTCACAATATTGTTGTTTATACTATACCTTTTGTCCTGGAGGCCCCTGAGGTCCCTGCAAAGGGAAAACAATTCAATTAACATCATAACGCCAGCCAATTTAAACTGAAATGACCAATTAAGACTGTCTTATTTTGTAAGCATTCTGATATTGGACTGAAACCAGCTGATGTTTTATACATCAGGAAAAGTAAAATTTTATGCTCAAAATGCACAATGAACGTTTTTTCTTCACTTTTGGAACTGATCTACTAATTGCAATACGCAAATTTTCCCCCTTCTAATCTTTTCTCTTCCATGACATCTGTTTCTTCTAGTACTAACAAACCTGTCAGCATTAAGATGACTGTGGTTTTTCTCTCTCTTATACCAGCTAACAGTCAGTTGTGTGTAAACAAAGGAATACATCTGCTTGGCAGCATAAAAACAGGGTTTATGCAAACAAGAATTTTTAAGATAGAGAGAAGCATAAACCTCAAAATCTCCTCACCTTCTAGGTATCAGCACACATGACTGTGTTATACCCAACATGTGCTCTGTGCCATCATTTGCAAGGTAAGAGAAAAATCATTAAGAATTAACTTCAGAAATTATTAAGAATGCTCTTGGGAAGTAGAGAATCACCATTTTGTCCCCATGACCTGAGAAGGCAGGAAGAGATATCTCAATTCAAGAAAGGGTAACTGCTTAATGTCATACAGGAGCCAAAGTCTTACTGATATTAACAGGACCCATTTCTCATCTGCTGTCTCTGAAGTACCCATGTGGCCACAGTGAAGAGGAGAAGCAGCCAGAAAACAGATCAACTAACCATGCCTTTGACTCTTTGGCAGTCTGATTTGGTAACTGCCGGACCATGGCCACCATAGTTCTTATGCAGTTTTTTCCCCATGTTCCTACTACGAGTGCTGGGGCTTTATCAAGCAAGGTGACTTCTGAGTTCATGAGGGTGCAAAACAAAAAAACCAAAGCAGGACAATCCAAATCCTTCTGATGTCAGAAAGAATATAAAAAGAATTGATTGATATCAGAGCTGCAATTATTCAGACAAACAAAAGGATTGCTACTTCAAAATGTGCAGGGGATTTTATTCTTAAATGAGTGTGAACTTCGTCAAAATCTTCCACTGTTGATAGATGCAGAGCTTGCTGGAACATTGCTCTGATGCAACTTTCAACTACTAACAAGGAAAAGCTCCACTGGTGGTAATTCTGGGTGCTATATCTACTGATGTGGACGAAAGCCTTGCAGTTTTAAACGTGGATTCATATGTCTAAGGTTCGGCATCAAACTTTGCAAAAGCATAGATCAGTGTTGCTTCTTGAAACTTTTGCTTGATTGTCTTAACAGAACTAGGGTACTGAGAGCATCTCCTTTTGACTGCAGGGGCAGATTTTGATAGTGCAAAGCCACCTGTGAGATACAGGGTGACAATTTTACTCCCTTGTCTTCAAAACAAAGCAAAAGTACCCCGGTACTCAGCACTGGTGAGGATCAGAGCAGTGAGTATAGTGATCATCTGCTTTTTCAGAAGGAGAAAAATCCCCCCAGCTCACCATGTTTCACAAAACCTCCTGTTTAAAACAGGTGTTTTCACTAAGTGCACAAGAGGGAGAGTGACCTGCTGAGTAAGGAACCACAAATACAACTTATTCCACAAACTGTTTTTCCCTTTCTTTGAGTTCCAGACACTATCCTCCTCTTCTTTTGTGAGAAAGACATGTGTTTGTCCAGCACCCTAAAAAGTCCAAGAAATTAATGCTTAAACTAGAGCTTTCCTACGTCAACATTACCAAAATAGGCTCCAAATGTCCACATCCTGGACATCAGCTGTTTGCTGACCTTTTGCATATTAACCAGCTACATTTGGGGGCTATTTCAGGTCCTAGGAAAAATCCCTCCATCAGTAGGACAAACTGAATGCAGAAGAACTGAAGACTACCCTCATAGCTCATGCCGGCTACTTTTATATCCAAGGAATGGATATTGACCCTTCGGTTTCTAACTACTTAAAAAACTAATAAAACCTTCTGAAGACAATTAGATATATTAAATTGGGGACCCCTCAATACAATATTACTATATGAAGGTAAAATGATAATTCAATTACTAATACTATCCCCCAAAGTAAACTGTTAAATGTGCTGCTCTGTTGCGAACTCTGTGCCTGGCACTTGCAGCTGTCAGCCTGTGGGATGGATATAATTCAAGACATCGCAGATATCTCCAGGAAAAGTTCTTTTCCCAGAATTTCCCCCTCATCCCTCATTCCAGCTTCTCCAGATGAATTACTGAATATGAAAATATCTATACAGTAGCACAGTCTTGCTCTTATTGTGCCTTTAAAATAAATCATAGAAAAGAAGCAGCAGATACTTATTAATAAATATTTTATGCAATTAACAGTGTTCTGTTTCTGCTGCTTAAGCCTTTAATCAGACCGGAAGTAGCTCTGGTGTCTTACATCCATTGAGCTACCATGACACTTGATGACATGAACAGTCCTCGGCAGTACAGCTACCTTCAGAAACGGTATGCTCAGAAAACCAATTGCAAATAAAAGCTTACCTAAAGTGATACATTTCCCAGTTTACACAGGGTAACACATGCTTCTTATCTTTAGAACGTCCAGACTGCAAAACATAGCTGAATAGAAACATTTTTTTTCTTTAAAGCACTGCTCCCTAGGATTGGAAAAGAAGCTCAAAGCCACTGGAAAATTAACAGCTCATCCACTGACAGCTCCAATCCCTCCCCCAGAAAAGCCTGCCAGCAGCCACTTAACAGAAAACCTGAAATTAAATCACTAACAGAAAACTACTTAAAAAAAAACAAACCAACATGCAAAACACTCCAGAATTGTGCCTATTTTCTATGAGTTACCCACAATCTCTGAGCAAGGCACAGAATCACACTGGGAGAAGGAGAGGAATATTCAAGGATAAAATAATAATAAAAACAAACAAACAAACAAATACAAAAACCCAAGCAAAACCAAAACAAAACAAGACTTCAATTCATTTTCAGAGGTATAAATGATAGCTTTTAGGAGAACCTATAGGAAATTCAATATGAACATGTGGGCATTTTCCCTCTGATTATTCTACTGAATTGGGGACCATGCTGTGTTGCCCACTTGATGAACAGACAATAAGACCAGCAATCAAAATCTCTATGTAGGTCTTGAGATGGGAGCAGAAGGCAAGACATATGCAAAAGTTCCAAACAATTCCTTAGAGCGCTTTGCTTTTTCTTTGTTTTTCTTGAACTGTTCTGTGTTCCCTAACAGCTGCAATAATATCCTAGCCCTGCTGTTTGCTCCAGTAAAACCAAAGGGATGCTTTGCAAATGCAGACTCAGCTAAACTTCACTTTGGATAATTATCTGCCACTGAGTCCAGGTAGCCAGTACAGAGAGCTGCTACTACTGCTCCCCGTCTCATTTCCCTCAAGCCCAAAGCCTCAGCTCTGCAGTGACCACACACAAAAACATGCAGTAATCTTCACTAGTTGGATGCTTCAATTACTACCACAGGTAACATATTGTCACTCGGTCCATGTCACTATCACCTGGGTACTGAAGGAAGCAAAAGAAAAAGAAGCCTTTAAAACAAGAGCTATAGAATTCTTTCAACTCCTAACTACCTATGTATTATATATATATAAAATTGATAAAAACCCTACATAATATTCTATGCAGATTATGTTGATAGCAAATATTTGTCATCTGCCTGTATCATTGGAAGCCTCCAGAGTTTCCATTTAGGGACGCTTAGAATCAACTCCTAAACTATTCACAATTGATGTTAAAAAGTGCATTTTATAAACAGCATCTAGGCTTAAAAAATTCCAAAGGAAGCTTAACAAAACTGTTCAGATGAAGTGACTGGTTAGTGGTTTTGAAGATTATGTTACTTTTCTTTAAACTGACACATATTCACCAAGAAACTTCAACTGGAAGGGCTGAAAATTCTGGTTACAAGAGCTTCCACAACAGGAAGATAACTAAATATAATGAATATAAAAAGTAGTTCTCACTCAGATATCATGAACACTTCAGAATAATCCTTTGCCATCATGTGCAATTGAGTAAAGTAGCACGGCAGCTATGACATGTTATTGCAGGGCTTCACTGAACTACGTTCTCATTCAAATAGCTACACAGTAGGAAGATGGAAAAAGAAGACATGCTGCTCCAAAGAAATTTAACTGCTATCTGTGTTTCTCTGGACATGGAGAATTATTTGATAATACTTAAGCACTTGGAAAACTGGGTAGCCAAGGATAAAAAAATGTGTACAGAAGTCTTCTATGCAATTGTGTTTTTAAAAGGTAAAAATATTTTCACTATGAATGCCATTCTTCAATTACTATTTTTGGAAATCAACAGACCTCCAGAGACTGCATCACAGAAATTACTGAATGAAGCTGGATACTCCAGTTGGGTCTTGACAAAAAACTATGTGGAATAAATTTTAAAAAGCCAAACAAACTAAAAAGACAGACCTAAATGTAATTAGAACAAAATTTTGAGTCTAGGATTTTTCCTACACCTCCTTTCTAATGTTATAATTATATTTTCCTTTTATGTTTAATCTGTTCCTTGTTAGCAAGCTGCAAACCAGGAAGATTCTACTCTGTAAAGGTTAAAGTTGTGGTTTCAAAGAGCAGTAATTCAGGGTGTGATACATAAGCAATTCTCTCAAGGTATGTTTGTATTCAATTTCTAGGGACTCAATTGCTTAACATTTGAAGAAATGTATGAAATAAAAAGTTAGGGCTTTTTCAATTTGCAGGTCTGGCACTGTTTTACAAGGTGTCAGAGCTCATGGACAGTGAGCACAAACACCAAATGAAAATGCCTAACACAAATAAAATGAAAAATGGATGTTTTTGTATACTGAATAAGTTATACAGCAAAATAGGTCACAATGCTGCAATACACTGTTGTACAAAAACTCTTACTCCAAAGCCTTGCAAACAAAAAAAACACTCAACCAAAAACCAACAAAACAAACAAAAGAAATTTTTTAACTTCCATACTTTCTATGTAAAGTAAAAGCTCTTTGCACCTAGAAGGCCTGTAGGAAGCATTGTGTCTATATTTCTATGAAACAAAAGAAGTTCCAAGACTGTTCCCGAGAACTGGTATTTCCCCTTTGCTGCCTGTAAGAATCATTAAGCACTTGGAATAGAATAATGGAATCATTTAAAATGGAAAAGACCTTTAAGATCATCAAGCCCTACTGTTAACCTAATGCTGGTAAGCCCAGGACTAAACCATCCGTGACTGCCACATCTATGCACCTTCTAAATATCTCCGGGGGTATTCAACCACTTTCTTTGGCAGCCTGGTCTAATGCTTGACAATCCTTTCCATGAAGAAATTTTTCCCAACAGCCAATCTAAACCTCCAGTGCTGCAACTTGAGGCTGTTTCTTCTTGTCCTATCGCTTGTTACTTGGAGAATAGACCAAACCCCACCCGGCTACAACATCAACATCCTTTCAGGTAGTTGTAGACAATGAGAAGGTCCCCCCAAGTGTCCTTTTCTCCAAGATATACACCCCCTGCTCCCTCAGCCGCTCCTCATAAGACTTGTGCTCCAGACCCCTCAGCAGCTCTGCTGCCCTTCTCTGAAAATTCTTCAGTGTGTCAATGACTTTTTTGTATCAAGGGGCCCAAAGCCAAACACAGGATTCCAGGTGTGGCTGCACCAGTGCTGAGTGCAGGGGGATAATCCCTTCCTTGTTCCCACAAATCAATTTCTTACCAGTCTAGATGGAAACCTGAACTAGCAGATGTACGTGAAGAGGAAGTGCAGGTTTCATACGAAGCATTCACCTGCATTTCAGTGGAGCCAGTGTTCTACCCACTGACCCTATTTTCTTTGTGTAAAAGGAACACTACATAATTCTGAAAACATGTACCTGTAAGGCTGAGGTGTGTTTCATAAAGATTGCAGTTTCTAGAGTATTAGTACTGAAATGTGCAATGCTTTAGTATTGATGAATCACCTAGATATAAGAATGTCCAGCTAAGAAAACAGATTAACTATGATGGAAAGTCTCTTATAACTTCTGATAAAGCAGTGCCCCCCTTCCACTCTATCTACCATAATTGATAAAAAGAGCAACAACAGCTCTTAACTAGTGCTTAAGAAGAGTTTCTTATCTTCATTCTTTCAGTCACTGTTGTGGCAGCCATTGCTGAAGTACAGAGGTTACAAAATGCCAAAACCTATTTTTTCCTGAGATTTCCTGCAAGCTAAGCCCAGTGCAACTGTATTGGGGAAAAAAAAGGAATAGTTGCTGTGAAAGGCACAGGCTGAGAATTTCCACTTCATCTGATAGGTCTCATAAACTTTTGCAGCTAAACAGCTTAAGAACAACACCTTATAAAATTCACTATGAACATGCTACCACATGCTAAACAAAGAAGGCGCCTACAGAACTCTGGCCATGGAAAACAAAATCACAATTAGTAGCTTCCCAGAGGAGCTATGAAGATTCACAGCAGCTGAGAAGCTGGCCTTGACCATTGGCCTGAAAGGCTGAATTGAAACAAGCAGTACTTCCCAGACAGTTCTGCCTTGTCCCCGTGTGTTTACTTTGTTAATTTTAACCTAAGAAAAAAAATAATATTAATTCATTTCAAAGATGTGACATTTTGCAGACTTAACTGCAAGGTTATGCTTTTCCATTGTCTTTCACAAAAATGGCTATATCCTTTGGAAGAACATTCTCCTTATTCTGAATAACTAGTAAAAGCAGTAACATTAAGTTTTATTTTCTTGAACAAATGCCCAGCAAGATTGTATAAGCACAAAAATACTGGTTTGGAAAACAATACATCTTAAAGCAGAGGGATTTTGCATTTGGATTAATCTTTACAGAATAGATTTCTTTTGCAAAGAGACACCTTTACCGGAGTTCTTTGATAATTCTGGAGTGTTCTGTTCTGTAAAATTACTTATCTTTAAATCCAATTTTGGGGGATAAAATACTATATGGAGGTTTTGTTTCAGTGACACGAAGTTGTTGATTCATACACTGAACATGTTAATTTCCTTCTGAAAAAAGGAGCTGAAAACATAGCAGATTTTGATATTCTAAATTTTTATTACTATGCACTAGTTTAAAATACTTTAAACATAAAAACACTAAAAAACTCACACATGAAAATAAGAAATAAAACCATCCCATGCACACTCTCTATCCTACTGCAGTTTATGAATCTGAAAATGTTGATCTATCAGTGTCAGCCTTTGATATTTTCCATCAATGACTCTAAGCTCTCACAAATAGTCTGCAACCAGAAATCCTAGCTCTTAGGTAGAAAGGAATCACAAATTCATATATTATTCACTCTGAAAATGAGAAGATAAACGAGAAAAACTCTTATATGATATTCAAGAGTCCTTATCATCAAGAATTGCAGACAAATGACATGGGAAGCAGGATGAATTATGAGAGGCATGGCAAAACTTTAACTGAAAAGGTTGAAAAGCTAAGGAAACTACTGACCTTCTCTCTTGCACAGCATTCATTTTACTAGTTCCACATAATATTTCAAAACTTAATCCCTTTGGTCACCCCATTGCTTGGCCTCCCTCCCGAATTCTCTTAATCCTTTCTGCACAGAGGAATGATACCTTCAACCCTCACAGAAAGTAGATCTGCAGGGCTTTCATGTGTCATGGAAACCAGACACAAATTGTAACTAACTAGTCATTCTTACATTCCCTGCTAACATTAAAGATGCATGCAGTCACACCTTTATAACTTAAACCTAAGCCTCCATCTCACCTAAAAAGAAATTGAAATTTCTTAGCTCTAAGAGAAAACAGATTCTTCCTGACACAGGAACATAAAGAGCCAAAAAAGGCTCTATATGCAAATAGGTCTCCCAAACATCTCAACTGCAAGGATAAAAGAACAATAGAAGCACACTGGCACTCCAACAATCTGGAAAGATTTTCAGCTGAGAATGAGAGACTTCTGTAAGAAACAACCAGATCTCCCACCTCCTAAATCCTTCCACCACTATGCCAGAACCCACACATTCTTACACTTGAAATAGGGAAAACTATTCCCTGTGTTGAAGGCTGAGCTCTCTCATGCCAAAGCAGAATTCATGTCAGAGAACTCAAACATTGTCATTCTCTGCTTATGTTCCAAGCAAACCATTCCTTCCTGACAGGGAGAAAGGTTATTACTGCCCTCTCTCACAACATCACCTGAATCATGACTTTCTTTTTCTTTACTAACACAGGACTTCGTTAAAAATGAAGAACATGGCAGCAGTTTTCAATTTGAGCAAATTGCCATCTTTTCACTAGGCACTGGATTTCCTATTTCACTGAAAGGAGAACATGAACATTCCCAGAATCTAAATGCATTAAAATTATTTCAACTTCCAGTAAATCAAGGCACACATTGCTTGAGTAAGTCACAAGTTACTCAATGTGTGTATTAGACTTGTGGTACATTCTGAGGAACAAGCTGAAAAACACTGTTATCTATTATTGTTACCATATCTTGTGCTCTTCAAGAAATTTATTCTACTTCTTGTAAGAATTAAAAATAGAAAACTAAGACTGTAGGGATTGTTTCATCTGGTGCTCTACTTGGCTGTATCCTGCATCCATCTTGGAGGAAGAGCAAGAGTACATGCCACAGTACTTGCTTCTTACTGGAAAGGGTCTTGGATATGTGGGTAAGTGGGAAACCACAGCATATTCTGCACTCCAGTGTGTTTGGGAGTTGGGACATTTAGGAGACAAGGACTGGTAGTACTTTCATGGGACCCGTCGACTTCATGGTTTCTATTTCATCAGAAAGAAAAAACAGCAAGTTAACTCAGACTTGAGACTTTTGGTGTGACAGAAAGGCAAGTCCTTACAAAAGAATTCCTGCAGAATTAACCTAGAATCTCCTCTGAGCAGAGATCTCCATTTTCCTTTACCTGAAAAAATATTAGGTGAAAAATGCAGAAAAAGAATCTCAGGTAGCCTGCTTTCTTCACAGCATATTATACCTATTTTTTCTAGCAATGCAATTTTATGGTATACTTGTTGGGAAATCAGCCATTCCCACAGCAGTGTCTGAATTTTCAACATGGAAATTCATGAAATGCATGATGGAAGATGTCAGAAGCAACTAGACAGTCCCTGAATGATTGCAGCACTTTCCACAGGGAAAAGAGTCTGCAAATCTGTACTGGCATAAAAAGTATGTCAGAAGCACAAAGAAGAATAAAAAGAAACTAATTACCTCCCTGATCCTCTGATGCTCTTTACTTGATCTATACACAACCTAACGTTTAAGCTGTCAGACTGACTTTTCAAGCAAGCATTTAGAGCTGGATATTTATGTAATCTGGGATCTTCCTCTGACTCAAGCTTGCTGATTTGATTTTTAAAACACCTTTTCTCCCTATCTAAACACATCTACATTTAGGGAAACAGAGAAGTAGCAGTTTAGTTCTTTCACACAAATGGTTACTTTAGAGCAGTGGGAACCTTCTGGACATGGAGACTAAAAGGTGGTGGATTATTTTTTGCTTTAAAAGCTCTCAAGGATCCTGTGGCTCTGCAGATCTGGTCCTGAATAGAAAGAAGACACTGTTGCAGAATCTGAGTTTTTTCCAGAGGTCAAAGAGGAGAATAATCCAAATACAAGAAAACAAGCAAAAAAACCCTCCCTTCCTACTTATTGCATGTATTCTTCATAGGCCCTTGAAAACCAAAAAGACAAAATAAAAAAGAGCCCAGAAGTATGCTAAAACATTGGGTATTACCTTTTGGAGGCTCTGATTTTGATTCTGCTAAACCTTTATTTCAAAATGAAAATGTACAGGACTTTAAGTGCCTGATCACAGCAGATCTTTCTAAGTCTCGGAATACTGGGGTTCTTCTTTCAAAAGATTTTGTCAATTCAAAATGTTTTGCAAATTGCCAAGGTAAACTATGATCACACCTGTTTAAATCTTTATAAATTCAGATAACAATCTGCACTGATTGCTGATATAATCTTCCATATAATTTCCTCCTCAGAAGCATTTAGGAATCAAAACCACATGCCATGGGCTACAATTCTGTCATCTTTCATAAAAATTAGAATGACTATGAGTGTTTAGGGAGATCTTAAGGGAGAAAAAACTGCTCCATGTTTCACAGTTCTGGGAATATGTGACAGGCAGAAACTTATGATGCCTTAATTTGTGGCTAAAGGTGATTTACAACCAGTGGAGCTTCAATTTACTTTCATATAAATAGGAAATATTCAACACACACAGAGGAAAAAAGCTGAAACCTCAGAACAGGAGAATATTCTGACTGTTTCAGTGCTGTGTCTTTATTCTGTCAGGCAAAAGTCCAGAGCCACTGCCTCAGAGACAGCTTGGATTTTAGCCCTGAAAACAATGAGATGGTTCTTCTGCGGCTCAATGGTCTCAAGGTGGAAACAGCTCAACTTCAGAGACAATGTTAAGAGGTGGCCAGGAACTGGGAACACCTGGCTTGGTTCTCTTTTGCTTTACTGTGCCCTTAGGCTTTTATTTCCCTGTGCTCATGCAAGCTTAAAGAAGTTGGCCTTATGCGACAGGTGACTGTATACAAAAAGAGGATGTTGTCTTATTGTTGTTTTCTTCACAAACAAAGCTTCAAATAGCCTGTGACAAAGAAAGGTTAGGAAATACACAGCTATAAAGCTTTTTGGAATTGCACATTTTAAAAGGCATATGTCATGTATATATTACATTTTCTTAGCAAACTGGAAGAGTACTTACTGTCAATCCTTGTTCTCCTGGTTTTCCTGGCTCACCCTTAGAATAAAAAAAGGAGTGAATAATTTCAGCAACATGTCTTGAATTCAATTTTCTGTCTAATAATAAAGTACCTTAAAAATTTCATTCTTAAACAGGTATGGCATCTGACTGCACATTAAATATATTACTTTTTTGCTTTTTAATCTAGTAGGCCAAATTGCAGACGTCTTAAGAAGCAAAGTACTATTTCACAATCATATAATGGTATAGATCTCAAGGTAAGAGTTAATTATTGGTGTTCTGACTCTACCCCTTGGTTCTAAACATAATATTCCATTTCACAGTGCTAAAGCACATAGAGAAAGGTTATTTTCACATATGTGCTGAATCCTGCAGTTTATATATTCCGTGACTATTGCCCTGTGTCATCACCTCATTCAGCAGGCATAACTTACCATTGTCCATTATCATGTTCCATAAACCCAAGAATATTGGTATTTTGAAGCCATGCAATAATTAGTCAGCTGTTAAATACCTGGATTGGCTTTCAAAATGGTAACCCATCATTTTTCCAATGTATTCTCTTTCTGCGGGCACAATTCTACATAAAGTCAGAATCTATCTTCTCCCCTTTCTTCCCATATGAACACATACATCTGTCTGTAGAGACAGTAAAACATATCAGTCATACAATACGGGCTAAAAATACCCTTCCAAAAAAACCAGAGCTCCCATCATTTTAGCGGTCTGGTTTATAGATCATTCCCTTGAAAACCCAACTGAGCATAGGGCAGTCCATGTGTTATTGTATCAGCACAGCTGCAGGGTCTTCTTTAGCAGCTTTGTCATAAAAGAAAGCCTGTCATAAAATTGATGAGAACTGTTCTGATGTCATTGTTCTTGGCAACTGAAAAGAATCAGAACTGCATCTCTGGGTATGCGTGCATCACATTCAAAAGCAAACATGCAGCATCTGCAAACATACCAAGATAGCCAGGAGAAAGAAGCCACATAGGCACAGACATATTCTGACAGCTCATTACCCAAGCTTGTACTCTTCAGCTCACTCTGAAGCCTTGCTAACTTATGTATACAGCAATCACACAGCCTGAAGTGAGCATCAAGATATCCCCATAAATGTTGGGAAATAATTCTGAAATAATTTCAAGAGTTTGTATCATATTCTATTGTCTTCCTACCAGCAAAAAACCCTCGCTCTGCTCTTACTTCCTTTTGGAGGTGTTAAAGTTTCAAATTCTTTGTGCCAGTGTCTGTGTGATACAAACAGAAGGCACCTATTCTATGTGCCACTATCGGGAAATCAGGTATGTTCTGGTTCAAGCAGGTTCCACTGTTGACGTCCAAAGAAAGGCTTTGAAGAAGTCTGCACAACCCTTTCAGAGTGCTCTCTCTGCTGGCAATAGGCACAATCGCATTTCCCAAACACTTCTACCTCCTGGGCTCTAACGATTTCCTGCCCAAGAAATCAACATAATCTCATCTCTAGAAGCTGTAAGTATCTGTAACAGGATGCACACCTTTGGGCTGCAAGGTGGTGATGACACAAATAGAGATGTGTGGACACAAAGGCTGTTCCTCAACCTGCTACACTGCAGAAGAGAAGTAATAGTGGCTCCTGGAGTTACTCCTTCTACCTTGCTATCTCATCTGCCTGACTTTTCTGGGATACACAGCAAGTGTATGGGCATGAGGGAAAGCAAGGGTCAAAACATCATCAGACAGCTGTGGCAATTGTAAAGCTTCCTGCTTGAGAGGGAGAGGCCAGAAGAAAAGTCCCTGCTTTGCCTAACACTGCAAAAGAGGAAATGTCTGCCTACTGGTGGTGCAAGGACATCCTCCTATAGCTGTGTGATGCTGCAATGTCCCTACTCATACCACAGTGCAGCTATTGTTTTCAGCTCTCTAGCTCAAAGGTCCATGCAAGTCTGTTGAAGATACAAAGCTGTCCTTACCTCTCAACTAAGTTTTCCTTTTACAGATCTCCTATTTGGCTGTATATCATATAGCCATTGAGCAACAAGCCTTTTGAGGATCAGCAACCTTAACCTGAGGGTACAGGACAGCAGCAAGGAGCAGGATAGTAACAGTCAGCAAATTGGATGGTTTCTACCTGAGTGCTTGTTTGTATCTGAATCTAAAGCAGTATTATGAACTGATTTTCCATAATGCTATAGGGCTTAAGATAGCCACAGCTTAAAAACTATAAAAAGAAACTCTCTCTTGCCATCTAAAGTCAAAATCACTGCAGAACTATTATAAAATGGAATGACCTCACTGCATAAAATGCATGACTTTCCTGTTATGAGAAACACTAATAATCCCTCTGCTAAAAAGCACAAAACCCCAAGCAACATGCAGTCACATTGTAACCAGCAACACCAGCTGATTCTGCTATCCTCTTGTATGTGAATTATTAAAATATTATCACTGCAGTCAGAAATGGGTTCTGGTTTCAGTCTTGCCCTTACTAGATCAAACCAGCAGCAACTCTGCTCACTGCAGTCAACTTAACCACATTAAAAGAACACAAGGGAGGCCCAGAAGAGGCCCAAAGCCTGACATGCCACAGGGCTAACAAGAAATGAGTAGGTTGTCAAAGTAAAGCATCATACTGAGAACAACAGACTTCTAATGTTATTTCATAACCTTGAGCTAGAACTTATGAGGGCAGTGGTGGTAAAAAAACAAACCAAAACAACAACAGCAGCAGCAGCAGCCCTAGAGTACTACAGGTCTCAACTGGCAAGCCTTACTTCATTTTCACAGGAAATTTTAGCAGAATCATCATGCTGTATTATAGAGTTAATACCTGAATAGGGTCAGAACAGGAGTGTAGATATTTTCTTTTTTAGTTTTACCTAAAAATGCCCTGCAGGGAAATTTAATGCCTTCCTGCCCTGGTCTCCTGTAACGAGCTATGCTTTTTCTTCAAAAAAATCAGTTTCTCTTTCCAGTGCTGGTCATCACCTTGCTAGTTTCCTATATGTCTTCTCAGCCATGATCTTTACTTAATGGGTGTATCTACATTTGTGCCATCTCAGTTATCATCTCTGTCCTGTCTTTGATTCCATTTCCACACTGATAACACAGTGGCATTCATGGTGAAAAGAGAGATACTTCTTTCAAAAGAATAAAAAATAAGGAGGCTACAAGATATAAAACCAAACCCATACAGATACTTAGCTAAAAAAAAAAAATCATGTTTTTATGTATCTGTTTAAAAAATGTGGGACTGATCCTGTGCCTAAAACAAACAATACACAATATACCGGATTCTGCTACCTGTTCCAATGAAATATGGGTATGAGCCAAAGGAAATGGTACTGTTTTACATATTTAAAGATGGCAGAATCTAATTCCAAATTTCATCATAGGTTGGGAAGCATTTAGCAGTTTATTACTTTATTCCATGATTTTTGAGGTTAAACCACTAGGAAGTGAGAAGTCAAGCCCATTCATGCTACAGTGTCTCAAATTCAACAATCCAGCTTTGTCTTGAAATTTGAATAGAAACATTTACTCCTGGTGAAGAGGGGCAGACTCTGCTCACACAACTATTAAACATCAATGAGCAACTGAGAAACCTTAGAATAGGTGGAGAAACTGTCAAGGGTGGGAGACAAGGAACTTTGATGTTACTTCTCGCCCTGCTACGAACTTGCTCTCTGTGTGTGGGACTTCAGGTTCACCATGAAATCTGCCTGTGGATCAGCTTCCACATGTCTTGCTTACCAATCTTACCTCAGAAAACATCTTTGGAACTAAGCTGGCATACACTTGACAGAAACTTGGAGATCATGACAGCAACAGACTAACTCACCGTTAAGCCAGGCATCCCACGAGGACCATCTTTGCCAGTATCTCCTGGGGGACCTCTGGGTCCTGGTGGCCCTGGAGGTCCAGGGGGTCCAGCTTGTCCTTGGTCCCCCTAAACCAACAAAAAACTCGTCACAAGTTTGCTTTAGAGACACCGATCACAGAAAAAGACATCAATGTGCTCAGAAAGAGTGCAAGACAGGCTGGAAGATGCTGCCATGAACTGGACAGTGGCTTCTTCACTGCTTATGGCAGAGACAGCACTTTGCCTTGAAGACCAGCAGTTTGTATCTGTCTGGTGCAATCAGCCACAGAGCAGAAGGTTCAGATTCTAATCTGCTTGTCTTACCATAGCACACATGCCAAAATTTGGGGTAGTCTTGCAATATTTTACTCATGTAGTTCTCCAGAGCAAGTAACTGTTTTCAATGAGCAGCTGTTTGCTTCATGATTTGCATAATCACAACAAAGCTGAGGCAAAAAAGAAAAGTCACATCTGAGAATATAGTCTGTGCAGCAATTTTCCAAGCCCATGAATGGATTTCAAAAATGATCATGGAAAATAACTGCTTTTCCATCAAGTTGTACGTAATTTTCCATCTGTTTTGGGAGGCTGTTTTATAATGACAATTAGCTAACTCTCTTCATTTTTTCCTATTAATTTGTAAAAGTCAATTTTCAAGAGAGTTATCAAAACATATTACCTTCTGCTTTAAAAAAAGACACCCCAAAATGGTGCTTTAGTTTTTTTTCAGCACATTGCTGCAAATCGCTGAAAAAAGCTGTTGGCATCTTAAAAGCAAAGCCACCCATAGCCTTTTAACTGTTAATATCATTAACAGTTGATCCATTCCAAAACATTTTCAAGGCATCTAACAAAAAGGTACAGCAAAGAGTAAACTGAATGTAAAGAAGAACCAGACTCCAGTGAGATGAAGCACTACCTTAATGAGGCGGCGTTTAATGAGCTGCTGATCAGCAGAGAGAAACCCATGATTGATTTTAGGAAACACCATCTGATCAGGCAGGTGAGGTCAAAGGTTGAAGATCAGAGATGAGAGAATTGAAGAATAGACATCAGAAGGCCCGAGAAAGAAATAAAGACATATTCATTAGATTTGTAACAGTTAAAATTATATAAACTGGTGCTTCTGCCTGAAAGAAACTGTGCATTTTATTTTGGAAAAAAAAATTACCTCTAATGTACAGTACAAACTGCTTTGTGAATTAATCGTATACGATGACTTAACTGTGTAACTTTTTTCTCCCCAGATTTTGTATGAGAATTCTTCATGTGTATTAGTTTTTTCATTACCTGGGCTCTAAAAAATCAATATTTTAATATGTTCTTCTTTCAGCAAAGCTTCTAGAGACAAAGCACCAGTTCAACTTTCAGTCAGATTTTCTAACCAGCATATCGTGCCATGAAGAATAGTGTAATTTTAATAAGGACTGGAGTTCCAGCTTGACCAGATTGCTTCCTGCTTAATTTGCAAATTCACTTTGAAAAAATATGGATGTACAGATCAAACCTATGGTATCTAACACAAATATTTGACTCTACATGCAACCAGTATAGAGTTCACTGACATTTTCCACACTCATTTATGCCTCAGGGAAGCAGAACAACAGAAAAAACTTAACTGAAAATAAAATACTGATCAAGATCATGAGGAATGTGGCCATTTCCAGGGGTAACACTATACATATTTATAGATTTCATTCCATGCTCTGCATAAGGAGTACTTATATCAAGGCAAAGGTGGTGAGAGGTTGACTTAGGTCTACCATAAGGATTCATTGGTATTCTACGTTAAAAGCGACTTTTCATGTGCACTTTTATGCTGATACAGAGAGACCTGACTGAACAGGTACGTGTCAGCCACAAACCTTGACGGTGAGGATCTGATTACTGTGCAGAGCAGCGACTGTGGGGAAGCCTGGCAGACCCTAGGGACACAGCACAACATGGTACGAAAACAGCACAACACAAACATCACAGAGACAATGTACTAACAGACAAACAGAACAAACACTATGTTTAGTACACCCCACATTGCCTACTGACAGGAAACAGCCTCTCTGTCATATGGGAAACAGTTACATTTGCACTGCACTGCAGATGCAACTTCTTGTTTTACAACAAGAATATCAAGAGATTTTAGAAAGAGCAATCCCATGGAGGTGTCTTTCCTTAAAATTACAATAAATTGTTATCATTATTTGACAGTTGTTAAGACTATCAGCCAGCAGATGATTGAGCCATTTTCAATTAAAATGTACTACAGCACTTCAAGAGAGCTACACAGAAGGCTTTGACTCTGGATTGCTGCAGAACGTGACAGCAGTGACAGTATACTTTGAAGTGCTTTGCATAATTAACATCCTGCTCCTCACATTCTGTTTAACATATGACATTCAGCACATAAACTGGTAGCACATACACAACTATAACACCGAACAAAAATCTACTGCTAGATCTTGGGTAGTCCATAATGGCCATGGTCAACGTTTTCAAGAAATAAATAGCAGTATTTTCACATCCAGGGCAAATTTTTTCCCCTCAAGCACTGTATGCCACTTACGGTTTCTCATATTCTACTCTACCAATATGTGCAGAACTTGTACTGTATTGGTATGAAAATGGAAGACTGTGGCAATTGCGGCCTGCTGTCACAATACAAGGGGGTGAATCTCGCACTCAGTTCAACACCTTTCGTATGCTGCCTTGTAGGGTGTGAATTAAACCTTCTGGAAAAGCTGAAACCTTATGCAGTCGAGCAGTGAACTCCTACAAAGAAGGAAATCCCTAAGCCCTCTCGCTGAATTTAGCATAACACACTTTCTGAAGCAGAGGCTTGTTCAACAGCAGAGACACGTTAGGCTGAGGAAGACAGAATAAAAGATAGCCTGGTAGCTCTAAGATCTCTCATGCCTGCACGCCCACATGCCACCTCCAGGAGGTTGAGCTGGTGGCACAGCCCCTCTGCAAGGCCTGGAGCATACAGCTGCAGGATTGCAGTTTAGCACCTCTGAAAGGCAAGGCTGTGCCTGGCTCTTGCTGCTGGAAGAAAGGCCTTCCGAGAAGTCCTGTGTGAAGGCTCTGCTGGTGCAGCCCATGTTGCCACAGTGCACAAGGCTCTTTGCAGCCCAGCTGGCCCAGTGGAGAGCACCAACAGGCCAGGGCAGCCTGCCAAGTCTCTCAGCTGCAGCAGATTCCTTTAATGCTGCAAATATTTGCTCTGTTCACCTCCACATGCAATCACACCAGAGATCCTCCAGATCACACAGACTGCACCAGTCTTTACAGAAAAAGGCAGAGTAACTTCCTGATTCATCCATGTCCTTCACTAGCATTTTTGAGTTGCATTTAGCATCTTTATTCCTGATACGTATCCATGAGATGAGGAAGCTAAGACCCTGTAAGCGGGTCCCATAAAGCCAGTGGCATCATTTGGATGAACTGTGGTGTGGCTAACTGCATTGCTCAGTGACCTGAAATCTCCTCTTTTGAAACACATAAACAGAAAACAAAACCAAAAAAGGCTAAAACTACTAACATATAAAGAAACCCACTTCTGAGGCACTGCTACGACTGGAATGATACATCATTTAGGAAACAGATGTATCAAATTTGCATTTATCTTATTATGGAATATAAGTTAAAGAAGTTATTAAATAGTAATGTGCCAGAACGTTTACATCTGTGACTCATTAGCCCTGCTGTGCACATGGTCCATTTCTCTTCTAGATAAAACTACAATATCCATGTAATGGAAACGAGAACAAACAAGAAACCTAGAAAAGAAGTAAAATCTGAGTAGCAAACAATAAAACTAATTTATTAAAAAATTAATAAACAGAACATTTTTAAACATCTTCATTTTTACTCAACAGCTTTTAGGATTACAAAACAGTAACTTTCAGTTACCTCTAAACTACCATATTTGCAATTTGACGGTTTAAAAAGTAGAAACTCAAAACTCAAATTAGTTTTATTTCATCTTGACCATGAAGTAGAACTGGAAATTAATCAAGAAAGGAGCTTAATCATTAAATACACTGGTTTGTCATGAAAGATTTTTTTTTCCTTGAGAAAAAATGAAAGACACTGGAAAGTTCTGTGTAGCTGTACACAAAATCATACAGCACTTCACAGTCCAGCCCCAGCATTCTCAATGCTTCCCAACATGACACAGGCAAGTTTAACTATTAGCTACTAGTACTGCAGCTCTTTGCCTATATAAACATCACATGAGAAAAGGGGACAAACCCATTCTTTCATCTGCAGCTTAGTTACTTCTTTCAGCTTGTTCCCAAGTAGGACAAAACTTTCTTTCCTTTGCCCTAAGTGGTCATAATCTTAGACCTAATAGTCAGATACATGCAATGCCAGTTTGAACCTGCATCACCCCCTATAAGTAACACACATCTTTGGAGAGAGACAGAAACACGGGAATATTAAATGGAACCCAGCAACAAAACTACAATGGGTCCATAGTTTTTGCATGCGTGGGAGGCTTTAGAAGGCATTGCATCTTCTGGCATCCATGAAAGATAATGTTGGCACAAAATGAGCTTCTAAAAAAGCATTAAAAGAGCTATCCTTTCCACAAAATGAGTTCTCTTCCTTTCCTGTCACTCTGCTATAAATATAGCCACAAATAACCCCTAGATCTGTTTTATTTTTTCTCTATCTAAAGCTGTTCTCATCAACAGAGTCAAAGTTACTCAATTTTCTCTTTATTTGGTTTGATTCTTGAACTGCCCATAGGAAGGGTTCTTGTTCTACACCCTGGGAGGCCCTAGTAGAATACAAAACACTACAGTCATCAACAGCGACCACTGGTCTACTAAATTCCTCTGCTGACAGCTACTCAAGCTCACACTGAAATGCTATTGGTTACAATTTCTAAATTAGCACATTTGTTGCATACCTCACTGCAATTTTTGCCCAAATGCCAAGGAAAACATGATGCTTGGTGGAGGCTAACAGCCATGTGACCACTTTAGAGTGTCCTGCTTACCTACATGGAAGTGTAAGTAAAGCCTACTTGCCCCCATACAATGGCTACTGAGAGAACCAAAGGATGCCAGAACATTGTAGCATTCCCTCTGCCTGATGTTTTACTTAGATGAAATAGTTCTGTTAGATTCACCACAGCCTTTGAGGACGTCATTCCCACTAGTTGTTCTAGATTTTTCACAATCCATTCAGCTTTGTCCACTGGCCCACATAAGGTCAGTATTGTAAGCTCACCATAACCCTGTCACATGGCCAGTACAATAACATTAAGCAACAGCGTTACTGGTTTTACACTATGCTGCATACATCCCATTTTGACTAATGCATTTGCTTAGTATAGTAAATGTCACAGTCTGACCTGCCAGTAAACTCAAGCTACACAAGCTTGTGTGTTCCTGTGAAGACATGGGAAATGAGACAGGAATTACCACCTGCTGTTCTCTTGCACTTCCTAAGGTTACAGCCAGCTGCTGCTATTTCACATCAAATCACACAGGCTTCAAGCCAGAGTGATCCTGACACTCTTTATGGCTGCCTTGCCTCCCCCCAACACCACCTCCAGTTCTAATTAATCCCTCAGACTGAGTGCCAGTCCTGCAGCTAATTATTGTACCTGCCCTGGGGAATACAGTGTTTATCATAACCCCGTACAGTGACATGGACTCTCCTCAGGAGCTCTTTTATATAATCTTTTTATCATAACTGCTGATTTCTCCATCAGCAAATCTGCTAAGAAAAACAGTGCAACACAACAAGACAAGGATCCAGGAATTTCTTTTCACTTAGGCAAACATTCAGCAAAGAATTTGATTTGAATAAATTATGTAATGATTCAGACTTTGTATTAAAACAACAAAAATGTAGTGTTTAAGATCTAGCATAAACACATCGCTCTAAAAGCATTGTCTTCTATGACGACCTCTGTATTCACAATGAACTCTACCTGACACCGCACTCAAAAGGAATAAACTGGGAAAAGCCAACACTTTGGTCTTATTATTAGATGAATTTTCAGTGAAGCAAATATCTTTTCCACACAACTCAACTGTGAGTTCTGATGAGCGATCACCATCTGACCTACACAAAATACCCTTCCCGAAGGCAAACCTGCTATTCTTCCTGAAAATGGTGGCAGGCATCCAGATAACTGCTGGATAGGTTGGTCCTCCCCATAACCAAGTTGGTTCTCAAAGAAGACATTTTCTGTCCTGGCTTATGTTTCTCTACAAATTTTATACCTGCTGCACTTATGTGATGCAGGTAAGTGGTTCAAGCTTCTTCTATGATGTTTATTAGGACTGGATGAAATTTTGTAAGAGTTGTTTTTGATCAAATTGGTCCAATTCAAATGTTCAGTGTTGCAGCACTGCTGCGTGACAGCTGCACTTTGAGATAAAGCAACTACATGATGTATTCTCAGCCACAGGACAAGGCTGTAGAAAAAGGAACAGGATGTACAGAGACTTCCTTCCTCACCATTCCTCTGGCATTACTAAAAAGGGGGAAGATGCAAACCAACTGGTGGAGGATGAAGACACGCACTGCCTAGCTCTTAAGAAGGAATGACAACATCCTCGTCTTGAGAGCAGGTTATGTGGCACTCTCTCTGGAGTGTCACAGCTGTTCTGCATTCCGCAAGAGTACCTCAGGAGCCGAACATCAAAGGCATAGCTTGGCCCTGGAGAGTCATCCACAGCCAAATGGACGCTCGTGTGAACTCTGAACAGAGACACATCTCAAGTACAAGTGTCCCAATACTTTAGACAAAGTTGGCAGCCAGTACCATCTGAGTTCTTTCCTAACCTCTCCTAGTTACAGAGCTGGAAGTTACCTTGCTCCAATTTGTTACCCTACTTTCAGCTTAATGCAAACAGGGGAGCCGCAACAGCCCAATCCTAGTGAAGCAGAACAGATAATTGGTCCCAGGAACGTAATAGGTAAATACCCCTGCTGCCTTCTGGCAGATAAGGAAACAAAGTCTCAGAAGTTAAATTAACTGCTCACAGACAAATTTGCATTAAACCAGATGTCCAGCAGTTTTCTCAGTGATGCTGCTTTGGTGAAAGGTGGGTTAACGGAATCACGAACGGATTTTTAACCTTCTTATTGTGGCACTTTAAAGGTACAGTTTGAAACAGTGGTTACTTGAACTATAATTTGACTTACACAGGACAATTAATAATAGAAGAAACAACTATGAGGGTAGTCATACTGGTAAAGTATGAAATTAAAGCAGCACTCTGTGTGTGCTATATGTTTGAAGTAACACACAGTAAGCCAGAAAATATGCTTTTATACATACACAAAAATATAATTTGAGGAAATACTATCACTATATCACCACCTCTGCTGCAGCTTTTGACAGTATAGTAATATAAATGATACCAAAGAGTATTAAATCAGAAAAGAAAAAGCTGGGGACAACACTAATTTCTGCTAATAAAAGCTACACAGTCCTTCTACTAAGGCAGATAAAATTCTGATAATGAGCAGTATTTATAGAAGAAATTAAGAGAAACTTTAGTATAATATAATCAAACATCATCAAGGACAGAAGAAATTCATAGAATGTGTTTAAATTGTGCAAAATTATATTTAATTAACATAATACTTTGACTTTAGTACTATATATTTTCGCTTTGACAAGATGTTGACTGAGGATAAAAATAATCAGGATTGGTTTGGGGACAAAGCTTCCTATTAAATCATTGATTTACCTACATTTTTTACAGATATCAATGCCTTCAAAAAATGGAGTTTTGCTTTTGATGAAGGCAGGAAATCAGATTAATTTGTATACTACTATCTATTTGTGAAACAAACCTGCTCCTCTCTTAAAAAAAACAAAAAACAAAAAAAGACAAGAAAAAAAACCAACCTAAACCCCCCACATAGTAGCAAAATAGGATGGCTTTAAAAGAGGGTGAAAAGTTAATGGTTATGGCTTAGCCATCACTCAGTAACTAATATTTTGTAATTTATGACTAAGGCACTGATTCAAATGACATGAATATAGGTTTTTCATGCATTGTCAGCAGGAACAGGAAAAGGCTCAAAATATTTATTATGTATTTCCTAGAAATGTATTAACTAATAGTAATAATACACACATATTAAAACCAGACTTTTAAAAATTTTCATTAAAAAAAATCATGTTAAAATTTATTGCTTGGATATCTTTAATTTCCCTTTAATATGAGACAGTATAAAAGTTGTCTGTAACATAACAAGTGAAGAAATACTTCAATTTAAAAAGATAGCTTATATCTATATACATTTTAAATTGAAGTATTGCTTCATACACCCACATTTGTATGTAGTTATTTAAGTAAAAAGACTGCTTCCAGGACTATTTCTGTTGACATTAGATAATTTTGACATAGTTTGCCAGCACAGAAGAGTAGAACTTGCAAAACAATGATTTCTCTCTATTAGACAGCAGAGAAGGGGCAAATACATGAAAAGTAAACACAGAAAGGGAAAGGGTTAAATAGAAAAGAACATTATATCCCTATCCAAACTTAACTGTTTTACCAGGACCCAAGGAATGTTTTTAATCTTCAAGTCAATAAAGGTTAACACAATAAAATAAACTTTCTTTTCTAGACCTTTATCTTTCCTGTTGAGGATACTTCAGAGATATTATCAGTTCTGTGCCAACCCAGCTAATAGGAAAATTTATGTAAACATAGCAAAACGAGAAAATAATTTTATGGACATAATCAAGTATGGCTTCTGGGTGGTTTCTCATTTCACCTAGACCAAAACCAATTTAAAAGCAGCTGCTAGCTGATGATTTCTAGCCCTGATAAGCAAGAAATCTCTCATGTATCTGAATTAAAAGACAGAAGATATTTATTGTCATTTACAAAAGGATGAGAAAAGACTAAGAATCCCAGAAGCAGTAAAGTTGGAAAAGACCTCCAAGATCATTGAGTCTAACTTTTGACTGAACACCACCATGTCTAAACACTAGCATTAAGCGCCACGTCCAGTCTTTCCCTAAACATGTCCAGGGGTGGTGATTCCACCACCTCCCTGGGCAGCCCATTCTAATGTTTAACCATCCTTTACATGAAAAAATTCTTCCTGATATCCAACCTGAACCTCCCCTGGTACAGCTTAAGGCTGTGTCCTCTTGTCCCATAACTAGTTGCCTGAGAGAAGGGGCCAACCCCCACTTGGCTACAACCTCTTTTCACGTGGTTGAGGAGAGTAATAAGGTCTCCGCTGTGCCTCCTCTGCTCCAGACTAAACAACCCCAGCTCCCTCAGCTGCTCCTCACACAACTTACTCTCTAGACCCTTCACCAGCTTCGTTGCCCTTTTCTGGACACACTCCAGCACCTCAATGTCTTCCTTGCAGTGAGGTACCCAAAAAAGAACACAGAATTTGATGTGTGACCTCACCAATGCTGAGTACAGTGCACTGCTCCTGCTGGCCACACTGTTTCTCATCCAAGCCAGCATGCCCTTGCCCTTCATGGACACCTGGGCACATGGTCAGGCTCATGTTCAGCTGCTGCCGACCAGCACCCTCAGGTCCTTTTCCACCAGGCAACTTTCCAGCCACTCTTCCCCAGGCCTGTAGTACTGCATGGGGTTGTTGTAACCCAAGTGCAGGACTCAGAGCTTCGCCTTGTTGAACCTCAAACTGCTGACCTCAGTCCATCAATTCAACCAGTCCAGATCCCTCTGCAGAGCCTTCCTACCCTCCAGCAGATCAACTCTCCTGCCCAATTTAGTGTCATCTGTGAACTTACTGAGGGTGCACTCAATCCTCTCATCCAAATCATCAATAAAGATATTAAACAGGACTGGCCCCAATGCTGAGCCTTGGGGAACCCCACTAGTGACTGGCTGCCAACTGGATGTAACTCCACTCACCACCGCTCTCTGGGCCCAGCCATCCAGCCAATTTTTAACCCAAAGATGAGTGCACCTGTCCAAGCCATGGGCTGCCAGCTTTTCTAGGAGAATGCTGTGGGAGACAGTATCAAAGGCTTTACCTAAGTCCAGGTAGACACATCTACAGCTTTGCTATCATTTACTAGGTGGGTCACCTGGTCACAAAAATGATCGCACTCAAGATGATCTGTTCCATAACTTTTCCCAGCACTGAGGTCAGGCTGACAGGCCTGTAGTTCCCCAGATCCTCTTTCTGACCATTCTTGTAGCTGGGTGTCACCTGGGACCTCCATGGTTATCCAGGACTGATGACAAATGATGGAGAGTTGCTTGGCAAGCTCTTCTGCCAGCTCCCTCAGTTGGATCCCATTGGACCCATGAACTTGTGAGTGTCTAAGTGGCACAGCAAGTCTAACTACTTTCACCTGGATTACAGGGGGGGTCTATTCCCTATCTACCCTATCCCTATCTACCAGCTCAGGGGGCTGGTTGCCCTGAGGATAACCAGTCTTTCTGTTGAGGCAAAGAAGGCATTAAGTACCTCAGCCTTTTAATCATCCTTGATGACAATGTTCCCCTCTGCATCCAGCAAGACACGCAGTACTAGCTAGTTCCATTCTCAGACATTCACCTCTGAAGACCTATTTCCATTATCAAAGTACAATCTCTACTTGAATAATACATCCTTTGCAAGCCTACCATTATGAAATCTTCAAAGGCTTTTTTTAAAATTGGAGCAGAGCGGAGCAACTGGAACCGAGCAGGAGCCTGACATCAGCATTTATTCTAACAGTCCACAGGCTAAACTCCATCATTTTTAATTTAGCCGTGGCTCAGTACAGTAAAGGAAATCTCCCTAGACATTTCACGAAGCCATGCCCTCTTCAAAAAGAAGAGCATCCAAAAGACACACTAATATTACCACTTCTTACACTGGTATTGAGGAAAGCTAGTTCTGCATTTGACCTAAATGTTTAATCAACCAGAACTTTAGAGCAATTAGAGATCTGATATAAAAATACATAAAGAGATAAAAAATACATAAAGAGATAAAAAAAGAATTTTTGTCAAATAAGATAGGGACATTTGAATGTGTCTGTCACTACCCTATCTGTGGTTTCATGTGACTAAAGGCCCCAATTTGCTGCTCAAATTCACACTTAGGGTATGAATTTCAATATCACTCACACTACTGAAATGTTGTTTAAGCTCACATTTTCTACAGGCAGCATGGGCATAAGTAGATTAAGCCACATGGCACTATGAACTAGAGCCCTTATGCCATCTCTGTATGATGAAGGAGACTGATCCACAGATTACTTCCGCATACTTAAGAAAACCCCAAACACAGAATCCCAGACACATTATGCTAAAAAGTGCCTGACCCCTGGGCGGTATTTGCAGGGTTAAGTTCTTAGTGTGTAAATTTACTAAAGATATTTTTAAGGAAACCTGAACTTCAAAGAAGTTCAGCATATATTCTGCACGTCCACTGGCTGTGAACAAGAACTTTTGAGATATCTGATTACCATTTTTACATTTTTGAAATTATTTCAGAAAGAAGGATATCTCAAAAATCTCAAGGCCCAAGGCGAAAACTTAGGTGGGACAGAAAACAACATCTTGTTTCTTGTAAAATGTTTTCACAATTTTTTTTTTTTTCTTTTCAGCAGAATTTCAAAAGTTTAAGGTCTCATCTTGACATGAACAGTCCTTACATTCTATTTTAATTTCTCCTACTAATGAAAAAGCCTAGAAGAAAGAAAGAAAGCAGCTTTTCTAAAGAATAAGGGTCATTTTGGAATTTCAGTCCATTTTGCTAAGCTAAATGCTTGTTTCAAACCAATATATAAAAACATAAAGCCACAGAAACTTCAGGCACCTTATCTGTAAAAGATGAATTAGATTTACAATGTTCACCACTTTCAGATATTATATCCAATCTGTCTGCTAACTTGTCAAAGCCAAGTGTTACTGTCATGCCCCAGTTACTTTCAGGTACAACATATTTCTCAAAAATAATACTGTATGGTACTCCCTCCAAACCCATTTATTTTACATAGGCATGATGGAAAACTATATGCAAAGGTAACCAACCAGGTTTAAATGGGTTTAGTTTCATTTGGTGCATGACTGGCTTACACAAAGGATTTTCATTAATTAAATTGTAAATCCCCTGGCAAGTTGAGCAGATTCACCCTGAAGACAGTCATCAGAGGAGGTAACTGATGTACCATGAAACATAAAATGGTCAGAGGCTTCACAGTACTTACTACTGGTGAAATACACAAGGCAAAAAAAGAGATGCTGCTGCAGAACACATTCAAAATACATAAAGAGAAAACCAACAACACTGGTCAAATTACCCAAGTCAGACCCATATACTTAAAAAGGAAGTACTTTACCACAACATGCATTGACTAAAAAATTGGTGAAGTTTCAGATAGCTCACAAGAGCCTTTTCCTCTTCACTGCTAAAGTTATTGAACCTCTTTTTCTGTAATCAGATACAGAATTCAGTCTCAGCTGATGGCTGCTGCTGCAGATACAACTTCATAATGTCCTTAGATATGAATTCCTTAGGTTGTAAATTCTCTGCTTTTTATCTGCACTTGAGTTACCAAACCCACAAAGTAGCTATAGCCATTTTGTATGGTTCAGTAAGGACTCCACTGCCTTCCAGTATAGGGACTAGGTCTTGGCAAAGTGGACATAAACACTCCTGCAGTCCTTGCAGGTTCCACCTACAACACTGAACAAACTTGCATCTTCTTATTGGGTATTGCCAACACTTCCAGCCACACGTTTTACCGCTTTCTAGTTCTTGCATCTGTCCAATATTTTGACAAGATTTCTGCATTGTCATTTCCTTGAATTGACCCCACTTGTTTTGTTTTCATGTGTTCAAACCTCTGAGTCTTTCCTTGGAAACTTCTCCAACACTCATAATTCTAGATTCTTATCATCAGCTATGTAATACTGTTTACAACATTGCTCTTCCATATTTGTTACTGAATCCCTCTCCAATACCTCTATAACATTTGTTCTTTTGAATCTAAGGTCACAGTTGTGAATGTAAGAACACACACTCTTCTGAATGTAAGGCCATTTAATGCAAGCAGAACAGCACATACAGACTCTGACATGCCGTCTGAATGGAGCATCCTCTCCAAAGCCACAGGCACTGCTCCACTCTCCTCCCCTGTCCTCTCTCTCCTCCCATTCCCCATGAACTTCTGTAGCACAGAACCAGCCAAAATATATAGCCCAGCATGGCCTCTGAGAGATACTAAATTTGCTTAGAAGTTAAAAGGAAATTCTTACATTATTCGGAACCTTTAGTCTGTATATTAGTTAGTTTAGAAAAAAGCATAATGTGCCTCACATTGTTACCCTCTACTTTCTTTTCCTTCTTGAAGTGGTTTTCCAATTCTTCTTATTGAGTTTCAACTGAAATAATATTTAAAGCTTTTCACTCTTAGGCCACTGTCTTTATAAAGTGCAGTTGTATCACAGAGCATAACAGGACACCATGGTAGTTAACACTGGTAGCACCAATATCAAAATCAGCTGTAAAAGCATGTTGTGACTTTGGATAACATTATTGACTGAAAAAAGTAAAATTCAATTAAATCAAATTACATGAAACAAAACAGTAGAATAAAATAAAGTTGCAAATTCAAAATGTTTAACATACTTAACAGAAAAGGAACACACTGTTATGGAAAAATTTATAAACATGTAACTGAAGAGAGTTACTATATCATCCGAACAATTTAACCAAGCATTTCCTAATGAAGCACAGATGTAAAGAAGAGAAAAGTAGCACAGCCAACCTATCTTAACTTTCACCCCGTATTTCTCTGTAAAAATAAACATGATATTTAGAAATTAAAAGAACCTTTACACTTCCTAAACTAAACCATGTTCAAACTGTTTGGATATAATTACCAGGTGATAATATTGTTATTATTAAAAATATTAAATACATACATGTAATGAAAAAGAGCTAATACATGCATACATTATATTTGTTTATAATTCACTAAATATTAGCTACATTTTACATGAAATCTAGAAGGACATTTATTAGAAACCCACTGGCCCTCTGCATAGTAGAAGCCCATGCATGGCGTGAACACATTGCTGGGGAAACTGAACAGTTTGGTTAGAAAAGCCAGTTTTTATACAGCAGAGCAAAATGCCTGAGAAACCTACTTCCACCCATAATGGAAATTGTGTATTTTAGTGCATTACTATTGCATTACTCAAATCATCCCAGATACTATCTGGTCATGTTCAGTATTACTGTCCTGCAGACACTTACTTCAACATGCAGGGTAAATGCAGCTAATAAGCATAATTAGCTCAGACAGTGTATTTAATTTAGTTTTGCGCTAAAGACTAATTGCCTATTCAGCGAAGGGGAAGTGTAACATTTTTTTTAAGATGCTTACCCGAGGGCCCTGATCACCTTGATCTCCCTGCAAAGTGGAAAGATGAGATGATAGGTTTAACACAGCATCTGTGTGCTACCCAGCTCTCTTATATAATCTAACATTACACTGCATCAATACAAACGGTCTCTTTAGGTCATGCTGGGAGAGCTTTCCATTCACCTTGTAAGAACTCATCCACTCACCTTCTCGCCTTTTGGACCAGGAGGGCCCTGAAAGAAACAAAAGCAAAGATGAGTTATTGATACTGATTAAGTCCTGGGACACAGCAAGAAACAGGTCTGTACCAACTTGCAGTTTCTTCCCAACAATGTATTTCCTTATAATTTTTCACTCCAAATGCCAGGGCTATTCTAGAGATGGCTTCTTCACTGTACTAATAATAGACACTACGCAGTTATTTCTTGAATAGTTTGCTAACCCTGTGCGTTGAATCAGATTACTTATACAAGCAAAACTATGTCTGAAATGACAAAATTTCTGTTGATTTCAGTGAGGGACAACAGTTTATCTCCTATCAGATATGAAAGTTTCCTAAGACTGTAAGACTTCTTTGCAGTGCAGCTAATAAATTCAGAAACATATAAATCTGTCATGTATTTTGGCACCCTCCTTGTCTTAGATTGCCAAAGAAAAATGGATTAGGAAATCTAAAAGTAGGGTTTTCATTCCTTTCTTTGGCAATATTGAAGTCGATGTTTAGTCTCAAGCACACTGTTTTAGGCAAAATGAGCTCTTGGTATAACATGATTTTGCAGAAGTATTACTTATTTGTTACTTACCACCCGACAAACAGTAAGGTGATAGAATCACAAAACACTAAGGTCCTTTTCTATTCCATTTTTACTAAGCACCTTCCATAAAGCTACCAGCAGGTTTCTAAAACACTAGCTTTTCAGGTTAGTATCTTGTGACTAAAAATGTTATCAGTCTGCAGAGAACTGGCTGCTTACATAATGCAGACTTTACCAACAGCTTTTGAAAGATATGCAGGTGTTTCATTACAAAGAAGGACCTGTGATACATATGAAAGCAGCTGGAAACAGAGAAGGAGCCATCCAAGCTAGCAGGGTCCACTGTTATAACACAAAGAGAGGCGAGGGGTGTGTGTATGTGTGTGTGTGCATGCAGAACAAGAAAAGTTTGTCAGCAACAGCCCTTGTAAAAATTCATGTGGTTCACATAAATACAGTGGAAGGGACGTCAGTCTGCTGTGTTTTAAAGATGTGATCAACCACAGGCAAGTCTTCGAGAATCCTTATTGTAGCCAATTTTCTGCTTAGTTTTAAAGGCTTCTGATGCATAACAGAGAAGAGCATCTGCTGCTAAATCTTTCAAGGAGTTAAAGCACATGCCTCTCCTTCCATAACCTGCCATCTGCATAGTCTGCTGCAGAGAACGTAGAAACAACTCTGCCTCCTGACACCTCTACATCTCCTTCAGGAAGGACAGTGCTCGCTGCTAGCTGAGTGGAAACTATCTGTTCAATTAACTATGACCCCTGCCCACTTGGTGTTGCCCTGAAAGCACTTGGCCTCTTTAAAAACAAATTAAACAAAATAATTTAATGAATAGGCACAACCTTGCTGCACCTTTCAGGTCCCTCCATCTATATATATTTTTTTTATACTTTAGCTCTGACTGCCCCTCTCCAGTTCACAAGTTCACACAAATACACACTGAAAACTACATGAAGCACTGTCTACTTTTAGCTACAGACTCCACATATATGTACTTGGACATGACATTACAGTAGAGCACATTTTCAGCAGTTCTGCTTTAAAATTTACACAACCATGCCATCGAGCTTGTGAATTTGCAAATTCATACCATCAGTAACACAGTAATTGCATGATGGGAAGAACTAAAATCAGTCATTCCTGGCTGTTACTGCCTTTTTCACCATGAACATTGAGCACAAGTGAAGGGCTGTGCTCATGTGTTCCATCTCCTCGAATTATCAAGCCATTAATGGCTCTGAATATCTTACTAGCTGCTAACTGCAAATAGCATGACCCCTATCTGCTACAGTCAGAATCCTGTTTCTTGGGCCTTAGGCACAGATAACATGACATGACTGAGACTGTAGACAGATGTTGACTTGTTGGAGTTGTTGCTGCTTTCATTCAGATGCTCAATGTCATTCTTATGCCCAGGGGTGGCCCTGCTTCTGGTGGGTTTTGGCTCAGAACTTTTCTGAGGCGTGCTTGCTACAGTTCTGCCTGCTGGAAGAAACTAAGACAGCACCAATCACATCAGCTGCCTGAATTAAGCTGGTTCATGGAACAGAAACTTGATAGAGTGTGCTCACATGAGGGTTCATCCAGCAGATCTGCGGGGATAGTAGACTGTCTCCCTTGTACAACTGCTGGCAATATCCTCAACCATCTCCAGCTGCAGAAGTGGCCCCTGCCTCTACCCTGCATAATTTCCTCTGTTAAAAGTTCTGTGAAAGCACAATCCATACTCAAACATGCTTTTTAGTAAGACTGAATCATGTATTTCAATTAAATTTAGTTCTTCTTTTTTCTGTGCAAGACTTTCTGAAAATTACCTGTCCACACCATATTCAGAATTCCAATTTGTTTATCATTGCTTGGTGTTTGCTCTCCCTGAGTGCCACACACCATTGTTTCTATCAAGTCATCCTTCCAGCACACAAATTTTTCATATAAAGTATTCATAAATATCTGACAATTTTATTGTACCAGGAGTTAAAAACAACTTTTCAAAAGGCCACAAGAGCATTTCTGGTGTGAACATTCTCAAAAGTCTCTTCACTTGTATTAGCAATGCTTTTGCTTTCCTCAAGAGTCTTGAAAAACAAATAAACAACTGCAAACAAAAATAGCTCTTTTGGATGTAAGTTAAGAGAACCAGTGGGGTTTCTTCAAAAGAAAATTAATGCAATACTTTCATGGCTTGTTCACCCATCTCTGGCTTTCCCCCCATTGTTTCAATTGTCCTCTATTGTTTCTGCAACTTTAAACAGAAAATTCCTGTCTTCAGCCTTTGACATCTTCTTTTCATTTGTGCCGAGAAATTCTCCCAAGGTTTTTACTACAGAATTTATTAGTGTGTGTACACTGAGTGGTGGCAGGGAGGAAGAAAAATCTGAAACAAAGTTGGGTTTGCGGGGGTGGGGTGTGATTAAGAGACAGATTTGTTTAAAGAAGGGCAAGGTTTCTTCTGTTTAAGGGTATAGACACAAAGAACAGAGTGAGTAAAATAACACTAGTTTGCAGGCCACAGCATAGACATGCAGCTTTTTTCCCAGGGAGAATTCTGTGCTTTCGTTTATGAGATGGCAGAGATCAAGCCACTAGCTGCTGAACAAATGTGAAAGCATTTTGTGTAAGTTATATGAAACGTCTGAGGTCAGAGCATTTCTGAAATAACTTTACAGTGTTTTCACTGGAAACAGAAGCTCTTTTCTCAAACTGTAATTATCTACTCCAGACTACTATACATTTCCAAGGAGAGTTTATAGCCTGTTTCACATAAGCAAGGCCTTGTAAATCTCAAACACATGCAAAATCTGCATTCATAATTAGGCGACAAATACTACTGTTTTTAAAACAAGGTCTTCTAAAGCAGCCTGAAAGGCCTCCAGGCACCTGCCAGCCAAGAAAAAAGCTGAAATAAGGGTCAATTCCATTCAACAGCAATGTTCAGCATTATTGACAGGTGATCCTTTATTTTTTTTTGGGAGGGGGCTATCAAAATCCCATTTTGTAAATATGTGTACAAGAATAGAAGGGCAAGAGAACACAGAAGTAGAAAATATGAACCCTGATCCTTATAGCCTTTATTTGGACAATATTCCCTTAGGGTTTATTAAGTGTAATCAGCATGGTTTTTTCATATAGCTGGAATTTTATAATTCATTCCCTGAAAGATGCTAATTTTGCATTCCAGCCTTGAGGCATTGCAGCCTTTATAGTTACATTCAGAGGACCTCTTCAAAAGCCAGTACTTGATTTATACTGGTTTTACAAACATTCATAATTATCAGAATTCTCTTATATTCTCTCCACATTCCTGTTGCTACAGATCTGCCTTTAACCATAATACAGTAGTTCTACTATTAACTCACCCAAAAGGCTCTAAAAATAGGCATGCTACCTATAGTGAAAATGAAAATAATAAGAGTAAGAGGTTCAAAAAGGAAACAATGTTGTAGGTTTGGTAGAAAGCTCCACACTCAGGACACAGAAATCCAGATTTTTTGTGACTGTTAGCCTGTATGACACCATTGGAAAAAGGACCTGTCAGTGCCCCTGTGACAACAAACCAACTAACCAATTAAAATCAGTTGGACTGTGACAGTCCCAGGTCCCATTGGGATCATCCTGAGATGTCAAACTCAGCAGCTCCCATCAGACAGTTATCACAGAAGGCATAGGTAATAATGTTTCAGAGACAGTCACTGCTCTCCTACATTTCAACCACAACAAACACATGCTAAGGCAACCTGGCAGGTAAAGGACTGGATGTAGCTTCCAAGATTCAACCTTCATTTTCATTTGGGATCAAAGAGCATACAACCCATTCACCCCTACTAGCAGCAACAGTATCCATAATAAAAGTGTGACTGGCAGCATAAGGGAACAGCAGCCTTGCAGATACGAACAGAAAAAGGAAACCAAATTGTCCAATGTCATCTAGACAAACTCAAGAAGGACATAAATTTGCCAACTTAATTATGTTTGCACTGCTAAATGGTATGCCATATATTGCCTAAGTTAATTCAATTACTGCAGTTTACTTTGGGGGTAAAAGGTGGCTTCAGCACATAACAAAAAAATAATCAGATACAAAAGTCAAACTTTTTCTTTCTTTGAAATTTGACTCACGACTTCCACAAATTACAAGAACTTATCTGGAACAACAGTCCCCAGGCTAACCTATAATTGCTGCAAAATATTGGGATCAGATATGCTGAATCATAAGAGGTTATACAGCGTATTATGAAGCACTGTTGCGTTTCATAACTATTTCAAAGTTCCTCCACTCATTTCAGTCTTGTGCCCACTATGCAAGTCCTGAACTACTGAGCAGTGTGGTTTTGGCATCTGCTGAGCTTGGCTGTGTTTTGAGCCAGCATTTACATATGCTAGTTTACAATGCCAACATCTCACTTTGCATCAATTTTACAAGTGCTCACAAGAATTTCCAGTGAATCTGAACTGTTTCTACTGCTGAAGTCCCTTCTTTTTTTACAAGTTGTATTCTTCCCCTGTGATATGACTGACTTATGGTGAAAACTTTAAAGAAAAAAAACAACCACCACTCAAAAGACTCTTAGCAATCTTTTATTTGCTCCCTTTATATTCTAAAGTTTTTTTAAAAATATCCTAAGGCAGAGAAAAAGAAACCTGAATATTTGACACAATCATGGTAACTGACCTAAAAAACATTACGTAAATATACTAATCTGGGAAATATTAAACTGATATATATAGCAATCTGGACAAACAGCTCAGTTAACACTCACAAGAAGCAAATTGTGACTCCTGCTGTAAATCCATACAACTGCATTCAGAGGTCAGTGATTTACACCAATATATAAATCATACAAGTTCATAAACTGCAGGCAGGAAAACACGATCAACCCCAAATGTGTCAAGAAAGCATTTAGTCTGTAATTTAGACATTCATTTCTCATGCAGTGTTCTTGTTGAGCTCAGGATGGGGTGCTTTTCTCGGAATTTATAATGTTGCTCACAAAAAAAAGATTGCATCACAAGCTGCAAAAGGGTCATCACTAACTGACTAATTCAGTACCCAGGAAGAAGCATAAGGCCCAGTGTCCCAAGCAAGAACCTGCTAGAGTAGGTCTCCTCCTCTTCCTCTGACATACTTTTTTCCTTTGATTAATCAATAAGACTGTCATCTTCTCCTTTCTCTTCCTCTCAAACCCTACCCCTCTTCTACACACAAACACAATGTTTTTCTTTGAAAATCTACAAAACTCAACGCATATAGTCCGATAAAGATTCTGTGGTATGGAGGGTATATGAATATGTACATGAAAAAAACTAGGATTGGCTTTACTATTTCCACAAATTAATTTAAGCAAATATGATCTGAATCTGTTAAGTTTCTTGTGAATCAAATAGCTGCTGTACATGCCAGTAACACCAACTATATGGTGACATAAAAAATTGGCACATTATTAGAGATAAGAAAATGGCTTCAGGTAATGTCAAAAACCTCCTGACTTCCACTTAATGCTCAATGCACTGTAATACAAGTATTTCCTGAACCTGGGCCCTCATTGCCTTGTCCACAGTGTACCTTCCTATTCTACTATTTATCAGATAAATACAAGTTTACTGATGATGTTTGAGATTTGATGCAATACTGTAAAAAAAAACCCAAAACCCCAAAAACCAACAGCACAATGGAAATTCCACTCTTGTAAACAACTAAAACAGGACATAAAAATACATATGAGAAGATCTAATATTGCTGTATCTGTCATGTTGTAAGAAAATGAGAGTTTCTGATTTCAATAACATCATAGGTGCAAGGAAGATACAAACACATAATCTTGGTTACATCGAAGACACATAAGCACACAAATGGCTGGCACTCAGAACTTCAGGAAAACATTTGAAAACACAACTTGTGTGCCCTACAGAATCAAAATTCATAAAACAGACTGAAACAGGGAGCTTTTTTACTATTAGTGTTATATTTGCTATTTCCATTGCATTCTCAGAATTTTTTGGAGTTCAGTTTATGATTTTCAAGAATGTTTTTAATGACAGTACAACATAATACCAGTTTTTCAGTGTTCAGCATTTGGTTTATAAAACATTCTAAAAATGAGACAGACTGTTTCAGGCTTCCTCTTCCACCAATCCACCAGGAGACCCCTGTCTCATTACGTGCCCACCTGAGACTTGAAAAAGCATCACGTGCTATCTTAAAATCATCAAATAGTTTGGGTTGGAAGGGTTTAAAGGTCATCTAGACCACCCCCCTACAATGAGCACGAACATCTATTAGATCAGGTTGCTCAGAGCCCCATCCAACCTAATCTTGAGTGTTTCCAGGGATGAGGCATCCATCACCTCTTTGGGCAATCTGTGCCAGTGTTTCAGCACCCTCATTGTAAAAAATTTCTTCCTCCTACCTAGTCTGAATCTACCCTCTTTTAGTTTAAAAACAGCAACTCTTATGCTACCTTAGCAGGCCCTGCTAAAAAGTATAGTAAAACCAAGGTTAACTTCTCATTTTCTGGTATCACAGGTGGGCTGTTCTGCAGTCCTTTACCTTCCCAGAGCCTCCCCCTATCTTCATCCTCCTCTTCCTTTTGCTGCATTGAGAGTAGACACTTGGGGATCCACTCCATCTTATACTAGCCTACTACACAGCAGAATTATTTTTATCCCCTCTCCAACAGCAATATACATACATATGTGTGTGTGTCTTCACATGTGTGTCTGTATGTGTGATCATGCTGATAGTGGAATTCAAAAACAATATTGCATTTCTATACTGGCATTCACTTAGTAGTTGAGTGGTTATGCCACAAGGGACAGAAAAGTTGATATATAGCATGGTAACTACAGAACAGACAAAAATGAGTGTGCTGTCAATAGAAGAAAATATTATTATAAGTCTTGAGGTTATTGATAAGATTCAATAGTAAAAGAAAAGTGTAGTTAATAAATATTCACTGCAGTCAACAGAAATGATACCACAGAAATTCAAGGGGCAATGAATTTATCATCTATAAAAAAGAATGTTTGGTGTACAGGAAGAAAAAGTACAATGAAAGGCCACTTTCAAATTTTACAATAAAAAGAACTAGAGTGCAAAGATTTTTCAGTGTAGATTGCTTCACTTTTTCCTCAGAAGAACCACATTATTTCTGTGTCAAACTAGTGAAAAACGAAAAAAAGTTATAGGTCTAAACTTCATGGCTTTTATTTTGCATTGAACATTGAAAGGGATATGAAATGGAGAAAAAATAACAGCCGCTGCTTAATCTCCTAATTATCTCCATTTATTAAAATAACAGTGACATAGTACTACTCCAGAGGAGTTTTCTGCACTCACCAGTGAGAACTGTACCCATAAGCAGCCAATAAGCAGACTGTACAAATATAGAGCTATTTTGCTCAAAAATACTCATACTTCTGGCACCCTGGTCTAAGGAGAAACATTAAGTATTGATACCTTGAACCCAATTAAAACAATCTATTTTATGGAAGCAGTTAATATGCCCAAAACCAAATAAGAACTTGAGAAAAAAAAAACAAACCAAAACCAAACCCACAAAACAACAACAACAACAACAAAAACCAACAAACAAAACCATAAAGGGAAGACCAATCTACTCCAGTGGAATTTAGGGCTTATAAAACTGCAGGGATTATGAAAATACATTCTGGCTTTCTTTCCCAACACAATAGAAATTGAAAAGAAAAAAAACCTACATGTTCTGCCAATCAGACTCATGAAATCCTTTTTCCAGATTTTTGAGATAAAAAGTCACCATTAAATATTTTTTATACTTCCTTTGGCCAGCTCTCTCCTTTATTCCTAGAAGCTTAGTAAGAAAACAGCTCCTCACTGGGACTTAACAACTTCCTGTTATTTTCAGAAACAGTAGTTTCTATTCTAGTGCTTCAGCTATTTTTTTACCTAAAGCTTGAACAGTGGCTTCTGTAATTCAAATACCTCTAGTACTTCCCTGATTGCTTACTGGCCTGGTAGATAATTCAGATGAAATGACAGTGCCCTTTGCTCATTTAGTCTTTTTTGTTTGGCTTTAAAGAACCTTTTTGATGAGGATGTCAGGCCGAACTTCACGTATTTTGAAGAAAACAGACAAGGAGTAAAACCAAAGGGAGGGGGGAGTTCCAGAGCAATGGAGTGGAGCACTACTTTCCAGAGCAAAGTAGTGACCACTGCTGGTGACTATCTATAAAAGAAGTAGCTATGGTCATCGAAATACATCTTCCAAGCTCCCTAGCCTTTTGGATATTTCAACTTTACTGTCTCCATTACTACCATGTGATGAATAACACACATATATCTACCAGGCAGATCCTCCTTTGACCAGCAGTCGGATCTAGAAGATTCATGAACTTCATTATCAGATGCTGCATAGGGTCCAGCTCTATAAAAAAATCATAACTACACAGAAACAGATGATTAAAATACCAAGTAACCCTCTCTGTACATCCATTTGAAATATGGACTAGTTTCAAAACAAGGCAGCTTTCAGAAGAATCTTGGCCTGTACCTGCTATCATATCAAGGCATACTCACACTAAAGTATTAAAGGCTGAACTTGTGTAAACAAGCAAACCTGCACAGCTCCCATACAAACAAGATTTTGCAGCTAACGTGCATGTCAACACTACACTTATTTTCAGCAAAAGGATTTTAACACAGACTTTGAAATAGGGAAAGTAAATTCCATTCTTCCATTTATTGTCTTTCATTTCAGCTGCAATGCCCTGAGTTTCACTCAGTATTTCAAAGGCAAAGCATACTGTACATACACTGTTTTTTTCTTTTGCAAACTTTGCTACTCAGTACAGGAGACATTTGCTCATTCAAGGCAGTACAATGTCAAAGAAAGATTTAGAAATTCTTTTAGTGTTGTCTGCAAATGCTACTATAAAATGCTACTGTGAAAGATGAGGTGTGTTAGATTACTTATAACATGAATGATTAAAAGAAAATGGCACTAAAATAGTAGTATAAATCCACAGTCATGTAAAAAACACCCCAAGGCACAGAAAAGCTTCTGAGACCTCCACAGATTAAGAACAATGAAATTATTTCACAAACTAGGTAACTTTTTAAACTTAAGGGTACACTAATGGTTGGGGAAAACGTGTTTCAGCAAAATACCATATATTCCTCTGAGGATCTTCTTTTTCTTTCTTTCCTATCCCCCCTCTTGCACGTCCTGCAGTCCCTTAAATAGTTTCTGTGCACACCAGGCTCCAATGGTACCTAAAAAAAGCCTTTTTACAAGAACTGCCTGATAAACATCATGATAAAAGCTACACTGCACAAACCCCGCTGAGGCGACCTCCAAGTACTAGGTTACTGCAAATGTCTCCAAACTATCCTAGGTTCTATCCTAGGCATTGCTGAAAAAGGCAAAGACTTGACACTCTAAGTCATAATTCTAGTCTTGATGGGGATGTGTCAACCCTTTTATTTGGCATTAAAGAGTATATAGAAATAAAAGCACATAAAATAGCATATAAAATAATATTTATATTACAATGAGATAAACAAATGCCAGCAGGAGAACTAAACTTTTTTTTTCTCTTCCCCATTTTCCTCATCTACAATGGGGAAAACTGCAATGACATAATTCACAGACGCATTTTGAGAACTGTTCAGATTTGTGAAGTTTGAGTTGAAACACTGGATAAATGCAAATGAATTTTGGTATCAACTAAATTTTGGTATCAAACATACACATACTTTTGTACACAGACATATGTAAAAGTGAGATCACTGAATATATTTTTGTAACCTTTAGGCTGGGACTTTATACAGGAAGCATTTTAAGACAACATAAAGTTTATTAAAAACAAAATTGTTTTCTCCTCAAGACTAATAGTTTGGTCTACAAAATTCAGAACATCTTCAGGGGAAATTACACACATATGTATATGTCTACTTAAATGGATATTCATTCTTTTTGGCAAATGATCACTAGCAGACATACTGGGCAATATAACTGGATTGTATTTCTGAAAATATGTGATTCTCCTACATGTTTCTCAGTAGCTAACAGCTCTTGAATGTTACTGATGGATCTCAGTAAAAAAGATTACTAGGAACTCCTAAGCTATTGCAAGGACAGACAAAGCATTTTTCAAACATAGCACTCTAGATTAAAGCTCACAAACAAAATGGACACTTCCATGCCATGGTCTTTAATAACATTACTGGCAGTACACAAAACACTCCAACAAAAGTAATTGCTGCAGTTTCTATTTTTTCTTCCTCTTCTCCTCCAGACTTGACTCATGCTTACAGGAGAGAATAACACACCACTACAGCTCTTTATGCCAGCATCAATTCAACATAAAAAACCTGAAGCGTTTTTCCTAACATATAAAGTTGCTTAAAGTAAAATTTCAATTCACAGAAGTGTCACTTTATAATGGAAAATAAAAATTTTGAAGCTTCCATATAGCAGTCTGAGACCCAAATCTCCCAGGTCTGCTCTAGTTTATAGGACTTTCAAACTTCCATGAAAAACATCACCAGGTCTCTGGATGGATAATGGGTTTCAAGGAAACTCTGATATTTTAAAAACCATGTCAAAGACCAAGGTCTTTGAATATCACAGCATTATCTTTAAGTCACAATAAGCTTGGTGAAATACACATTTTTATAATTCTTAATTTCTTTTTTTTTTCCCCAAAGATAGTGAAACTACTGGGATCTGCAACAAATTGAACTGGAATTCAACTGAAATACAGCATGAAGATCAGTAAAAACAATAAGCCAGCATGAGTTTAATATCAAATTAAAAACATGTGCAGAAGGATAGTAAAATACTATATAATATTCCTGAACACAGTGCAATACTTTGCTTTGACATAATTCCTAATAAAACACAGAACACACTAGTGTATTTCTGCCATCTGTAGAATAGGAGGAAGAAAATACAAAGGTCATTTGATAAAGAAATGATTTAGGAATACAAGAAATATTTTCAGGGTCCTTAATTATATTTTGACAACCCTTTGTACAGCTCATAACAGAACCACAGGACTAGGCTTGCAATTGCTTTTTTGTACTCATATGTACTATGTTAACCTAAGTGATGCTTTACCAAATCAAGGCTTACAAGTAATTTTTGCTTCACGGTTTTGCACTTGCTGTTAGAAGATCTAGTATGCCCTGGTGACAGCTGCCTTCTAGATGAATAGATGGAATGTTAATTTGTGACTCCCCATAACATTTATGCTAGCATATGTAACCAGTGAATCAGACCTTCACGTTTATTTTATTAAAACAAACCCAATTCTTTTCAGAAATTAATGATGCCACCATGAAAAAAAGTTGGTAACACCCTACAAAAAAAAAAGCTGTCCTGCATATTTTCTTTTGAAGTTTTATATATTAGTTATATGTATTATTCTAGAACTTTTTTTTTAGAGTCAACAGTATCATAAATTGTCACTATGTGAAATACAAAATGAGGGGATCAACTTCTAAAAGTTATGGGCCAAACAATTTACACTCAACTGAATTCTCAAAACTCATCTTCCAATATTTCTTCATCTATTGCATATAGCTACTCTACTCTGGAAGGAGATCTTCAGGTTCAGTAAAAGAAGACACTTTCCTAAGCGCAGAATTTATTTTACAAGGACATCCACAGCATATATAATGTTCCATGAAGACCCCTTTCCACAGAATTCTGTATAATGAATATTCTAAATTTTGTGTTTGTAGAAAATCAAAACCTAGATTGAATTGTTAATTGAAAATTCAAATCTGATAGTTTTTTCTGAATCAAGCAAGCAAATCAGATATAAATTATCTGTTCCAGGAAATGCTGTGGAACATTTGAACATCTTGCAATTTCAGCACCAGATATTAACTGAAATTGTAACTCAAAAGCTTGTCTATCAGAGTAGGTAAAAGAACACAATAGCACAGCTGAGGTAGAGGTCTGGCCTCCCCTTGGGTGTTTGACAGAGCCTGATGAGCAGAGCTCAAAGTCTAATTATCCCCAACTAAGTTCACTTAGCAGCATATTGTACGGAAGTCATTAATCTGTCATTAGAGGCTCCTTTGCAATTCCTGAAAAAAGGGTGGGAAAAGACAAGTAAAAAAACATGTTGGAAACAGAGCACAGTATCAAATACTATGAGAATTTTGCTTGTTGATGACTGGAACTTACTCTCCTCAGCCTTTTTAAATTTTGTGTGGTGCTTCCTTAGTCTGGATAAAACTGATGGTTCAGAACAATTCGCCCCTAAATCTCCGATTCTGTGCTCTCTTCTTCCCAGAGCAATGAATCCTCTTATTTGCACTAATACTACTTGCTTAGCCAAAAAAACTCATCTAATATACACAGCTATCCTGGTTTACACGTGTGCTTAAGTCTGCTAAGGGAAACTGAAGTGTTTTATATTTTGAAAGTGCTCGTTGTTGTCAGTGCCTTTTAACAATATTAACTTCTGTTTTATTACATATGATGCTGAGAAAGCATCATACTTTAATACCATTAAATGCATTAGCTCCTTCTGGGAAGATACATTTCTTGCATCTTTTCTGTCATAAACATGTATGTACACAGTAAACATGGAGTTCTGAGCATGATTTCTCAATCTATGTTCCCTGATGTGGTTCATTTTAGCAACTAAAAAAAAATGAAAAGCCATGATAATGGCTTTTGTTTCTTCATGTTCACAAATCAATATAGGCTGTTTCCTAAAGAGATCTCACAATTTCAATAGTGTTTACAAATTCTATTACCATTTTAGAAAGAGAATGGTAAGCAAATAGTAAAACTCTGCTCACTAAATCCATATGAAATTTATTACAAGCTTGTTTATTTATGTGATGCCCTCAGCTAAGATTAATTTCTGATCTCAAAATTTATGGTATATTATTATTATCAGCAGAGGGATCAAGGACTTTGTTATTCATACAAAGAAAGCAAGAAACAGACTTTCACAAATCTGCTACCTGTAAATTGTAAAGTTTGACAGCAAAATCTGACCTGCAACTTGTAACTCAAAAGCAGATTAGCATTTGCATATACAATCCTTCACCAGGATCAGAAGTTTACAAAGGAGCTTAGGATATCAGTTTCTAGAAGGAGAAGCATCCCACAAGATCATTCTCTACAGTGGGAACAGCTAATGGCCAAGGTACAACCACTGGGCTACTCTCAGGAAGAGCAACATTACTGCACTGTATATCTCAAGCTGATGAACTATTTCTTCAATCTTAGGCTGATTTTTTTCCTTTTTAAGAGTATTTCCTGCTTCCTTCCCCCACTCTCCATGTAAGTAAAGAGTCTTGAGGCATTCCTGAAAGCAAACTGCTGGAAACAAGTAATATGGAGCTTACACCTCAATTTATGGTGATCAGAACAAAAGAAGCATGTCCAACTCTTAAGGGTCTGACATGTACTTTGCAGCTTTAGTCAATAAGACATATTATGTACCTTGCTCATAGCCATAAAAGCACATTTAACAGATCTTGGAATGCAGGTGGCTATACAAACTACCAAAACTGAAAGGGAAACTCACAAGAAATAAAATGCATTTTCTTTACACACCCTTTTTTCCATCTTCCCTGCTGCCAGATACTCAACTCTTTTCTAAGGTCTAGGAGTGTCCTTACCATCATGCTGCTCTCTAGAAAATGAAAAATCTCTCCCATAGACTGCTGCCTTCCAGAACCACTCAAAAATATGGCCTATGTCCTGTTGACTGTGTTTCTTTGTCCTTTGACAAAAACCAGAAAACTAAAAGTTAAACTGGTTTCCACCAGCTCTGTTGACAGCACAAGCCAGTAATAGCCAGTTTAACCATGAATCAGAATTTCTGTAATCAGAAATTAAAAATACTCCACTGACATACCCTAAAGCTTGATGGTGAAAAAGACGCACATGTGCATTTGTCACCAGAATTGCTATGGTAACCCTTTATCACACACAAAGCACTGGAAAATTTCAGACTGTTATAACATCACGTCCATAGACATTTCACACAAAGGAAAACAAGAATCCCATGAAAACAAATATCAATCATTAATATTTTGTCCATTTCTAATGCAGATTTGGATGGCTGCCAAAGAGAAGGGAGAAGCATCTGTGAGGCTGCTGTATCTCAAAATCCCACACAGAGAGTGATCATGTGTGCTGACACAAGAGAGAAATTCTGTTGTGCTAGAGATAGGCCAGGGAGAGGATATTGCCCTGAAGATAAAAACAGTGGCTGACTGAGACAAAGTTACACCTAAACACCACCCTACCACTCTATAATTGTTATTAGTTCTGGTTCAGCAAGATTTTTTAAAGTATTATTTTGTCTTCCTTCACCATAATACTGAAAGCATTGGTGTCAAGTATTTAGATGAACTTCACTTCTAAACAACCAAAAAAGTTAAAAAGAGTGAGCCTACTCTCTTTACCCAGACAGTACATTTCTTAAAGAATTAACTTTAGACTAGAAGCTAAACCCTGTTCTTTGACAAACAGGAATACTTCCATTATTTCAAATAGAGGATGCATGGGCAGAATTTGGTTGTACAGATTTACTGGGAAAAGAAACCTTTCTGGTACAAGGTAATCCAAACACTTATTTACATTCTAGAGAAGAAAAAGCAGATATTCTTTGAGGTTATTCAAAAGTCAGAATATAAGTTTCAGCAAAAATATTAAATATTTTATTACTTGTTCTTCTACAAAGAAACGCAGCTTACATGGTATTTAAAACAGCTCTTTTTTTAACAAAAAACCAAAATCATAAGAAGGAACTTTATTTTTTAGAGGTTATGCTAGAAATTTTTTAGCTGTTGATTGTCGTCTTTACTTTTCAGAGATATAATAGAAAAATAAGTTTTTTCTGAAAAAAGAAAAAGAAATAAAAAAAAGGCCATGAGTTGTAATAAAGTTTCTTTTTACTTAAAATGGGAATATATGAAGCAAAATTTTCGTCTGTTATGTAATTTTGAAGAAAATAAGCAGTAAAAAATTAAAGAGAAAAAGACAGGAAGTGTTAATGATCTGTTATGGATTTATATTTGTGTGCATTAATTATATATGTGTGTATGACTGAATGTAGTGCATACTTTTGGAAAACCATAGCAAAAAAGGATAGGTGTTAGTAAAACACTGAGCATAAGAAGGATTAGAATCTCTGATCTTAGTGTGGACTTACATGGCTATGACATCAGAAAATTTCTAAGTGCTTTTCTAGTCAGCATAACAATTCTGTTGTTTAATGCCAGGAAGCCTTTACTTACTAACCAAACTGACAATACTTTTTATTTTGAATTTCTTATGGACACAGTTAAGACCAGGGAAATTGCTGACAATCATAGCTAGATGAAATGTCTGCATTATTTCAAGGATAAACCAAGAGAGTTTGACTTATTTTATTTGTTTGTGAACAGATTCTGTTTTCAGTTGATACTTTAAAGTTAACTTTTAAAAGTCTTGAGATTTTCAACCACAGCTTTCAATATTTAAAAAAAATGCTTGTCTCATTAAGTTATTTGGATCTGAGTTTTAGTTTAAGGGGAAAGACATCTAAATGCGTAGCCTACATGTAGTTGCCTGAGACACGTAGATGTCAACACTGGCTAGAAAGCAATTCAGCAGAATAGTTATCTGATTCAGTAGCCGCCTACAATCAGAATGTGGAGTTAAGAGGCATGAATGTGTGCAGCCAGTGTTATGTGAGAGGTTCTCTAGGTATCCAAGACAGCTGCCTGTGACTGACAGCTACAACAATGGTCCAACACAGACTCCAGCCTTTGTACATAAAGCAGTCACTGGCTAGGCTGGAGACACTGGATCATCTCATGCAGCAACAAATGCCTGTATGCAGGCAACGTAATTGAGCCCGAGGAGTTTACAATGAACTGAACAGGTTTCTAGGTGCTCTGAGTATTGACTTAACCTTCACTGACTGCAAGGAGTGCTTAGACGCCTCCTATGTCAACATCTGCACACAAGCTTCTAGGTTTAGGCATCTTGATCGAAACTCTTGACTGTCTGATGCCACTTTGACTTCTCCACCAGTGCTCTTGCAAGAATTATACCTGGACTCAATCAGCCAGTCAAAATACAAAATACATATCCTCCTGACACAACCAGTGCATCTTGAGCTGAAAAGGAGGAAAAGGCATTAATAAGAATAATGGTATGTGTTGCTCAGAATAATGGTGATGACCCAGAGATGAGCACTTCCACTGGGTGGAGTTACTGAAGTTAGGATGTAAGAATTCTCTCTTAATACAATTCGGGGAGGGTGTGGTGTGGGATTTTTAGTGGGTTTTTCCTGTGGTTTGCACCTCACTTCTCTTAAAACCATGACAAGATTTTTCTGCCTTTCTGCCCTTGAAACTGCACTGAATACTGCAATCTCTGCTGTGGTCCTTTGCCTACAGCTACCTCAGGGCATTTTATGTAGAGATATGCGTTCCAAAGACTGAGCAGCTGTTTACAAGCAAGAGACACTTGCTAAGCAACTGAAATGTGGGAGGTGGAGGTCCAAACCCAGAAGGAAAAGACAAGGGTGGCAGCACGAGCCAACATCAACTATAGGGCAGCCCATGGGCTCAAGTATATGCCTCAGGTCCTCAACAGAGCTTGTTCAGAGCTAGAGTGCCACACAGAATTACAATCTCCCTCTTCATCAACCCCCAGCAGCACAGAGGTTGAATATATCTCTCTCTCCGTGTAGTCCACACATCAGTAGCCCACTGTAAAACCTAAGTGCTATGGGCAGTGGTCATTTCCAATATCATACAGACTTCTTATACAATACTATTAAATGGAGCCTGCTACTGCAAGGATACTGGGCATTCAGACTAAGTGGTTTGAGGCTTTCTGACACAGTGTCTTTCAACAGAGAATAATGATTAAAACTAAAAATCTGAAGAAAATGCTTGCTTCCCATAATGAAAATCTTAGCTTAAAAAAATTATCAGTCAAAAAGGCAGAAAAGCTTTAACTTTCAATTATGATTCTGAAATATAAAAGGCCCTCATGGAAATCCTGGTTCAGGCAACTCACTGTGCAAAGACAGTCCCACAGACCAAAGCTTCCTACACAGCATCTGGAGTACACAAAAAGGTTGAGTTTTTCAACTGAGTTCAGTGAGTTGGGCTTTGGTATTGGCTTTTTTTTTTTTTCCTTGTTCCTTCACATTTTTATAGCCCTCTTTCACTTAAACAATTCACATTGAATTTTTGCTATACATAATGTTTCCTTTCTGCTAGTCTATTTCTACCTTAGAACTGAAGTTTGGTCCCTATATTTCCTCGTCTTCAATTACAACTCACAAGACAAAGTTCTACTATTTTAAATAAAGCAGAACTAATTCAAAGCAGTGTATATAATTAATCAAAATAGCTAGCAGTGCAATATTTAAAATAACTGAGGGCTGCCTGGATTATAGCAACATTATTAGCATGTGATTAATAAGCAGTTGAAGTATTACATTTGCTACACATTTGCTAAGTTATTTTATCTTGCTTTAAAGTTCAGTGGCAAAGTTTCAAGCCATAGTTAGGAGATTTGCTTTATTCAGTATTACGTTGTTAACCCCACCATCTGGTCAAACAGCTGAGGGAGCTCAACCATATCAGGGGGGCATATTTCTGTCTTGGGAAATATTTGCCTTACTGAATTATGCAATGGTTACCACTTTCTAGCTTATTACAGTAGGATTAAAAAAAAATCGTAATACTTTGTAGATAACCTGAGTTTGGTGGGCCCTGTATCTAGCTATTACTTATGTAGGAAAATAAGATAGCACTTACTTGAGGACCAGGCTGACCCTGAAAAAACAAGAAAAAGAAAAGGTTATAAAAGTTATGACAAGGATAAACTCCTTAAATAGTAGAAAATAGTTACAGTACTTTCTAATTAGGAGATAATAAAAAATATATTAACTGTATTGAAGTCAGATTTTTGACTCTTAAGTCTATATTGAATTTGAAAGTTTTAGTTCAAACTGATGAACTTTCTTGCAACTGATTCCAGAAATAAATTACAATAACACATCACTGAAACCGCATTTGAGAAACTTCATATTTTAGGCAGTCATACAATTTAGAAGCGACAGAAAGACCTATTTTAACAATTCTCAAGTGAGAAAGAATCCACAGATGCTGAGCTGATTTAAAAGCAGGTATTGGGGTTTTTTTCTCGATTATGGCTCAGCTCCGTGTTTCAAGGAGGTGCTAATTACTGCTAATTGAATGAACAAAGTCTCAGAGCTGGAGGAACACATTGTTGAACAAAAAACAGTCTTTCTGTCTTTGCTGCAAGCATCACAGTTCTAAGTAGGTATAATCAAAATTTAAACCAACAAGCCAGAAGTAGATGAACCTTTGTCAGTCAGCCCAAGAGACAGCTGATGCATTTCCTCTCTCTTATTTATCAGCATCCCCTTTAGAGCAGTTTAGGAAACTGGAGAGGCACCCTTTGACCAGTGAGGATCGGTGTGTATCTCTTGTGGCTGCAAACCCTTACAGAGAAGACTTCCTATCAGTAAGGTCCCTAGCCTAGGATAGCCAGTGAAAGTCATCAGTTATTTTAGCCCACTTATTAAAAATTATTGGCATGATGCAGGATTATTTTATCAAACCGTATAGTAGCTGTGACTATGAACTATGTCACCCTGACAAACAGCTCACACTGTAAGACAGAGACAAATATTTATATATTTCTCTCTATAAAGAGAGAATTTCTTTAAACTCTTAGGGCTAGCTTAGCTTTTAGTGTTTTATGACACTTTAATACTTCAGTTGAACTGAAACTACGTTTCCTTCTGTTGACAAAAACTGAGCATGGAGAATTCTTCTAAATCTTATAAAACCTTTTCACTTTAGCTAGGAAGTATTGCTACAGAGAGTGGAAACTTTTTTGTTGGAACATCAGGAAACACTTTTCTTACTGTGAGGATACCCAAACACAGGCACAAAGGAGATTGTGGAGTCCATATTCTTGAAGATATTCAAAAGCCATCTGGACATGATCCTAGGCAAGCTGCTCTAGATAGCTCTGCTGGAGCAGAGAGGTTAGGCCAGATGACTTCCAGAAGTCCCTTGCAACTTCAACCATTCTGTGATTCTGTGTGATTTTTAAGGTGATTGGGGAGAAAACATTTTAATTGGGAACAATTGTGTACAAGAAATGCAGCCGAAGAAAATGTTTGGGGTTTGTTTTTGTTTTTTAAGCAACTTATAAGACTTTTTGCTCTAAATTAAAAAAAAAATAAATTTGCATGAAAATTTTAAAATATTTTTTTGAAATACAAGAAATATTAGAAATCATGTTACAGAGGAATAATGGTAAAATACAGAATTATTGTGGCTATCTAATCTTTACACTGAATGCAGCTAAAGCATTCCTTGTTGTAGATGCTGCAGTCTTGTATTAGTTCCTTAGAACAACACTGCATCATAGAGGTTAAAAAAAAATAAATTACTGTCTGAGATTTGCAAGTTCTAATATTAAGTAAAGCTTTCTGAATTGGTGAGTTCTATGAAGACACAAATCACACTGGGCTAATAAATATGATTGAGACTCCTCAGCACTCAGACTTTACTTCAATCTTCCCATCACATGGGTTTTTAATTTATTATATGTTATACCTGATCTTAAAATCATCAGGAATTGCTTACTGATGCAGTATTGCTGGTACATTAATTCATATAAATTATCTAAATTGAGGCCTCTGCATACAAACTTTATATATAAACCTTAGAATACATTTGCTCACAAGTATATCTAATGTTGTAATACATTTTGGCCAAATCATTAAAAGCTGTTTCCAATGCATATGTATTAAAAAAAACAAAATGTTAAGTGAAGGTTTGAAATTACCAAAATGTTGCAACAAAAAGTTGATTTTAAGTGTTAGAAAGCAAATAAACAGAATATATTCAACCAAAGAGATTTGAAAATTGACTTTTTTCTTCAATGTAAGACATATAGGCTGCTAATTGTCCACATGGTACATGCAATATGTATGATATACAAGAATACACACGTAACACAAACATATCCTGAATTGAATGTGAGGGTTGAAATCATGCTCCCATGAAAGTGTTTTCTACTCTCAGACTCAACAACATTACCAGTTTGCCTTTCTGTTATTGTGCATTTATAATTACTTTCCTGCAATACAGAGAGAGGAAAGCTAGAAAATCAATTTTTATATGAAAATTTTTTTTATGTAGAGAATTCTATGAGATATTGGGGAATATAACAGTTGCATTGCTCTTAGTTTATATAAACTGTAAACATTGTAATTATCTTGCATTTAGTTGCATATACATACGATGAATACAAAAGTACTCTTAGCAGGATTTTTTTAACTTGTTGCCTATGAACTCCTTTAGCATGGAATGATCTTTACACTAGTGAAGGTAATTATGTTTTTTACAATGATTCCCAATCGTTCAACATTTCTGTATGCTCTTAACTACACCTTGCCTTACCAGCCACTGCAGTTACCGTGTAATTTTCCCTTCTCACTAGTGATCCAGTGACACTACCCAGAGGATGCAGCAAGCACTTAATTATGGAACTCATCAGCTCTTCTTACAAAGGTACAGGTAGAAAGGCATCAAAATAGTAACCTTTGTGATTGCAAAGGCTCACTGTCACACAACAGCAATTCAAAATGTGGGAGACAAAAAAGGGCTGTTAATTTTGCCTTCTCATATTTTTGTATGTTGTGAAAGGGTCAGGAATAAAACTCCGTGAGTTACTTTTGTGTTCATAAAAAAATCCTCTAACATAAATTCAATCTGATATTATAACACATTTGAGCAAGCTCAATCTCAATTCATCTGTTTGTGTTCCCAAAATGACCCCAGGACTGCTGAAATCACTTTTGGTTCATTGCTGCATAAACCACCTCCAGTTCATGTTACTTGTGGATTAAAATGTTTTAGCTGGAAGTATTTCTCTAAATTTCAGATAACAAACAGGGTGAAAATACTCATAAAGAAAAGTCAGGATTACTCTGATTTTTTTCTAATCTCTTAGAAAGAACATCTCTATTCAAACCTGTTACATACTCTAAAATTCATTGATTGTAGCTACCACCTGACTGATGTTTTTTGCATGCATTTAGGGATCAGTCCCAACACCAGTAACTCATCAGGTACATTTTCATTGCTGCTGCTTTGAACCTCTGGATCATTACTCACATACTTGATTATCCATACTGAATGTTGATTTTGTTGTTTTTTTAATCTCCATAGCTAGAGTGGGTATAGCTGCATAATATGCCATGGTTTCAGTAAAATCTTCAGAGCAATTTTCCCCTCTGTATTCCTATTTACTAGCTTAATACACTATTATGCAGTAAAGAAAGGGCTTACATTTGGCAGCGTAATTACCATGATGGAAGCTCTTCCACTGTTGATAGTTAATCCCTTCCTAGAAATTTAATCTAATATTAGCTGCCGATAAATAAATGATACTAAAACAAAAAAAGGAAACATACATGGTGGGGCTGAAGTTAACAGGTAAGCTATCAACCTGCTAAAAGAGGAGGTTAAATAAAAAGCCTACTGACTGTATGCTGCAAACTTTACAGACAAGTTACTTAATAGTGGAAAGAAACCTCAAGGAGCTCAGCAAAAGTCTTAAGAGAAAAAAATGAAAGTTAACATGGCAAGTCAACAAATTGAGCTTGAAAAGGAGCTGGGGCTTGTAGTAAGTAAAAGTACAGAAAAGAAAGTATGTATCCAGGGTATCAGAGAAAACGGCTATCCTGGAAAGCGAGAAAGAGGGAGCAAAAGCATAGCAAGAAAGTGCAGAAACTGGATTTTCACACCTTTTCCGTGGTGTTAAATCTTTAAAGAGCTGGGAACATAAACTTCCAGGCTCATACATCCAAACATGTAGCTATACAAATATACACACAAGTACAAATGCATAAAGAAATGCATTGTATAAAATTAAAGGTTAATTCTAACTTAATTCAAGCAGCATATTCCTAAAGAATATCTGGAATATCATACAAATACACTTATTATGAGACATGAGGCTGTTCATACCTAACCAGCAAACAAAATCCAGATAGAGAAAACACAAAAATTAAGAATTTGTGGAAAAAGGAAACCAGCAAGAATCACAGATAAGTGGTCAGAAGGGATATCCTGCTCTTTTAAAGGCCCCACCGAACTACACTTGTGGAGCATTCTCTGGACAGAGCATCCAAGTAGGAACATCTGTCTTCCAATCTAATTCAGACAGAAAATGATAAGGAAACAGGAATAGCACAGCTAACCCCCATTTTCTTGGATAGACACAAAAGACAAAGCGGCTTTTCAGCAATACGTTGAAAATCCATGCTACTAGGGTTGAAGGAAGTTACTCTGAAGGAAGCCAGTATGTGACTAAATATACATTTCAGCACGAATAATTAAAAGAGCGAAGAAGGAATATATGCAAGACCTAAATTACACTGGTTTTGAACAAATCACCTACCAGCTTTCCATCCATACCAATCGGGCCCTAGGATAATCAAAAGTCAAAACAAAATGGAACAGTTAAATCAGAGGAACATTGAAGATGAGGACAAATATACAGACTCGGGGAATACTGTGGACTTCAGAAGATGAATAACTCTATGCCAGCAGCTAAATGCAGTATCTTAAAAATATTTTGAGAATGAAGGCACAGACAAGAAACAGCAAAAGAAGCAGACCTAAGAATTAATAAAAACAGCATGGTGAGAAGCAGCCAGGCAATAGCTGGTGTTTAACAAAAGACAGGTTCAACATGAAATGAAGAACTGTTAGTTTGGCAAATCACAGTGGCCCAACATCATCAAACATATGAAATAATGCATCTGGCTTGTGTATTTTTCTTTAAATAACTGAGAAAAGAGAATAGGTAGCCTATTTGCTGAACAACCTTGTCATATAGTGGCAAGACGAAAAGAGCAAACACTTCAAATCTCATAAGTAATATGTACTTATTTACAGTAAGTAATGATAGTTAGTAAGGAACTTCAGCTGATGCAGTTCACTGATGTACTGTAGACTTCCACCTACACTTTGTCCAAAAAGTCCTGTGCCTTATCCTGCTTTTTTTTTCCCTTGGGAAACATGGAATTTTTCTCGCTGATACCTTACAAGTTACTTATTTTCTTCAGAGTCCAGAAGCTTGTTCTAGTTATATGAATGCAAATTATATGACGGATTTGAAGTGTATTTAAAGTGGATGTACAGTGTTGTAACTAAGTAACTGGTTCTGTACCAACTGTCCATTTAGGAGATTAGAGGAGAGAGGAAGGCTAGAGAAAGTTGGATTAATTTTAAATTCGATGTTTATTTGCTATGTCTTCTGCCAATAAGCAGTCAAGTTACCTTTCACTGACAATGGAATAAGAGCAGGCAGAGTAGTGGTTTTCTGCCACCAAATTCCTGTTTTAGGCTGAAATTGTGAGCTCTCAGGTATTTGCCCTGTGCAAAAAGGATACTATTTTATGTCTGCTGAAGAGAAGTTTTCTGTTAAATGCAGCCAGACTTTCTCCCTGGAGCTTCACAGGCAACCCTCTCAAGACTGCCTCTCCTAAGCATATGGCCCCTTAGGGCTGATTGCTCACACTGCTAGATTTGGATCACTGTTGCTGAGAAGACAGCACATAACGTATTTTCTGGATTTATGTTGATCCATTTTAACTGCTTTTTGTCCCCTTTCTAAGACTTACTTTGGCTTGTGAGCAAAAATCAGCAGAAAAGTTTAGTCTAAATCAGGTCTGAAGGTTCTGCTGACTTCTTCACCAAGAAGCGTGCATTCCTATCTTTAGCACTATTACTAATAGGTACTATAACCATATGAACAAGTTAGTTCAACCAGCTATCAAGAAAATAATAAGTACTATTAAAAACTGATGCCATATTATCTAGTGATTTCCCTAACTATCTGTCTTCTCCTGGCTTACATCCTGGACTTTGCCAAAAATTCCAGACATACTCAGTATGAACAAGGACATTGTCAAAGTCATTATTTTTGGTACATTATTGGCTTTGTAAGAAGCCTGTGCACTAACCTCCTTGTCAGATCCAATAACAAGTTACTGTGTCTGGGAAACCCTACAGGAATAAAATGCCTTACCTCTCTTTTCCCCCAGCTCTTACTGTGGTTTCCTGTCACATCATGAGTAGATGACATGCTGAGAGAGCAAAGCAGGTCAGCACCATCTTGGTTGTCTGCACGACCACTACCTTATCTATGTGCTGACATCCTAGGAAAGTTTGTGACTGTTGGGATGACCTGCAGTATCTTTCAAATGTTGTCCCTGAACAGTCCTTCCCTGGTAGCAGGGAAGAAAAAAGCAACACTTCCCAAAGCACTAAAACAGCACAGCTCTTATTATTATGTTTCCTCTATGCCTCTTGATCCCACACATGCAGCACACATAAAGCACCTACTGATTATCTCATAATTATTTAGGAAATTTCTAAATATGGTACTATACACCCCAAAAATTAAGGTATCTGCAAGATATTAGCTTTTCCAGATTTTTTTCTAGCACGGGGTAATACAGGATATTTATCTAGTAATGTTTACACAGTCTGCTGCAGGTACAAAAACAAAGGCTGAGCTGAACCCTGGCTATGAATAAATTTTCTTCTAGAAAATAAACTACAGATATTACCAGTTAAAACACTCAACTGTAAGGTCGTGGTAAGTATATAAAGTTCCCCACAGGGCTCTGTGGGCCTGCAGCTAAGTTTAACTGTCAGGTCTGCTGCAGACTTAGCCCAAAAGATTTAATTATTCTTATGATGAATGAATACAGAAAAGAATTATACAAGTATTTGTAGAAAGAAAATTATGGGGTTGAACTGTTGGCTCAGAGGGACCAATCAACAGCTCTTGCATCTGTATCAATGCTTATATTGTTAATATAAGCACTGTTTTCAGGAAATGTTTCTTTATCATAGGGAAAAAACCCACTACTTGGGCTCCCTTAAAATAATAGGTGTTCTAACTACTGTTAAATTTTTGCCTGCTGTTTACTGATGCTATATAGCTCCTGCACTTGAATTACAGGACTATAAGCAGCATCTTGAAGAGTCTCAGAAAGAAGAATTAGAAATTCCCAGTAGGCTGAAGAGAAGCATCTGCTCACAATGGAAAATAAGAGGAATTTCTCCCATGACTCCATTTCTATCAAGGCTATTTGGTCTGAAGCCTCAGAATGTCTTCTGGGATTTGCTTTGTAGAACAGGAGAGGAAAGCAAAACTTGATGGAGATATAATACCCTTCAGAAGAAAAAGAAAACACTGTGAAACAGAATAATATTCTTTCATCAGAAAAATACTGAATCTTTAACAGCAAACCATGGCAATTTCCTTCTTTCCTCAATTACTTCTTTCTAGTGTTAAAAAGAGAGAGAAAGCACTTTTTAAAAATGGAAAAAAAATTAGAATCTCCACAACCAATGCAGGCTGGATGAGAAAGATGAGCTGAAATAGTACATGAGGTCAATTCAGGATGCATTGAGAAGAATCCTATATATGACAATATTTATTGAGGTTCATTACATGATTGCATTGGAAGTCTCATGGAATACTCAGAGTCATTTTCATTCATTTTAGAGAAAGCATTCAAGCCATAGTCTGATTCAAACCTGAATATCTTCAGAGCTGTGCTATATAGTTCAAACTACTTTCTGCTTCGTTCTATGAAATAACTGCTATTACAGATTAGCAAGTAGTTTTTGACAAGTACCAAATACATGGTCTTCTCTAATCCAATCTCTGTAACACATTTTAGAAAACTAGATGAACAATAAATCATGAAAGAAAAAAGGGATGAGTAGGTTTATATAACACATGCATACTAGATATTGGTTTGCTTACTGTAGATACTAGAGAGGATACTGATAATTTTTCTTCTGGACAATGCATTTCCTTTTCAGGTTTCTGCTACGACTTTTAAATGTACAGAATGGATCGATGTGCTGGGTCTTGCAGTAGCTGGAGTGGGGCTTTGTTTTGTATTTCTCTCAAAAACAGCATTGATAACACAGAGGTGTTTTTGTTACTGCTGATCCCTGCTTACATGGAGTCAAGGCCTTTTCTGCCTCCAGTGAGGATGCTGGGGGTGCACAAGGGTGCTGGGGGTCTGCTGGGAGCAGACACAGCCAGGACAGCTGACCCCAAATGACCCAAGGGCTATTCCATACCATACGGCGTCATGCTCAGTGTACAAAGCCAGGGGAAGAAAAAGGAAAAAAGTTTACATTCAGGGTGATGGTTTTTGTCTTCCCAAATGACTGTTACGTGTGACGGAGCCCTGCTTTCCTGGTGATGGCTGAACACCTGCCTGCCCACGGGAAGTGTGGAATTAATTCCTTGTTCTGTTTTAACTGTGTGTGCAGCTTTTGCTTTAACTATTAAACTGTCTTTATCTCAACCCAGGAGTTTTCTCACTTTTGCCTTTCCGATTCTCTGTCCCAATCCCACCAGGGAAGTGTGAGCAAGTGGTTTTGTGGGATTGAGTTGCCATTTGGGGTTGAACTATGACACTGGATATTTACCTGCAGTATTACATACACTTTTTTTTTTTTGCAGAATCCTCATAAGCAAAGCTGTTTGTACAGTAGATTTTTTTTCCAAATAGTACCCAACTATTTACTTAGCATTTAACTACCTGTATCATAACCCTAAAATGGACTTAGACAACACATGGGAGAAGGAGCATATAAGTGCAATTTCAGTCTGTTTTTGTGCAAAATAGCTTTCACTCCTCAAGAATATTGTAAATACAATGTCTCTCAAAGAAAAATAGTTTTAGTAAGATTTTCAGTGCTACACAAAATGAGTTGGTTTCCATTTAAGCAGTTATCTTTTTACATATGGGTTACTCCACAGGTAAATATTTTAAACATTTTAGGGGTTATTGTTACAAAGTGAATATGTAAGCAAGTGCATTCAAAACCTTTAGAGAGTTTCTGTCAGACATAGCAAGTATTATTACTTTAGGCAACTTTAATGAGATATTAATTTCTTTGGAAAATTCTCACCTAAAAGAAAAGGTAAGAAAAGATACCACATGTTGAAATTTAGTGTGTGATAAAAGAATCTTCCAAGAAAAGGAAAAGAGGAGGTATGGATTATTTTCTTACTCTTCTCCACTCATCCTTCAGAGATCTTTTTTTATTTAAGGAATACTCATCAGAGCACTCAGTTGTGAACCAAGAGATATATAACAAACAGAAAACAGATACGATTTCTTCTTTATAAACTGAAAAAACACCCTCTAAGGGAAGGGGGGCATTTTCATTTGGCAGTTTTTTTTTTTTTTTTTTTTTGTTTTTGTTTTTGTTTTGTTTTGTTTTTTTCAGAATTCAGAAACCCTTTTCCTGATAAAATTATATTACTAAATTATTCCACATTTCTAAACAATCTATCATAACTTTTATTGTGAGACTGCTACTTTCAGCTGCCTGAACATCTCTTATGTCAATACACATACAATAGGAGATTCTGAAGAAAACAGGAATCATAGAATCTACTGCAGATTCTATGAATCATAGAATTTACTGCAGCTGTATGAGCTGCATGCCAGTTACTATGTCAGACTGATTTAAAAATACCTATGTAGAGGAGAAATAAAAAAAAAAAAAAAAAAAAAAAAAAAAGAGAAAATCTGTCTCAAACAGCAGGTTTGAATGTCACCCCCAGTAAGTTCAGGTAAGGTGAAAGATGACACATTGCCTTTTCAAATCACATATTTTAGTTCAAAACTGATAGAAGTAAAAACCCCATCTCTGTCAAGTTTCCTCATCGTGATACCACTAAAACGATGGATCTTCATTTCTTTCTTTTTCTCTCTGTTGTTTAATTGCAGGTTTGTCAAGGCTCAATGTATTATATTTAATATAGTATTCCTAGCAAGTCCGATGAGATTTCTTTTTAGTTAAGTTTTAGCTTAGAGCTTATATGAACACTAAGATCATCAGCAAGCTGAATTTCTCTACTGATGAAATATTATTGGTTCTTTTGCAGTGACTGGAAATGATTGCTGTTAGGAGCAATGTGAGCCAGCAGTCCAGGTACAGAAGTCACTTGCTCCAAGTCTGGGAGAAGGAAAGTGCACTAAATCAACCTGTAACGAGTCTCTCTGGCCAGCAGTCAGGACATTACTGAAAAAAACCCACCCAAAACCAAACAAGCCAGATCATTTGGGCAGGAGAAAAAATTACTGCAAGAAGAGTGAGCTACAAGAGTACAAGAAAGATGAGCTGAGCCTCTCTAAAACCACTTTATTGCAAAAAGCAAAATTACTGACAATGACAAATGAAGCACTAGAAGGCTCTTTCCAAAAAAAGTCAATTTCAGAGTTTCCTGAATTCTTCCCTCAAGCAGTTTGCATTAGCTACTACCTGAGACATAAACCTCAGCTAGATGGATCATCACCTGGAGATTTTACAGCAAGAATAACTGTGTTCTAAGGTAGGGATTTAGAGGTTTAAATGAAGAGGGTTTCTTTAAAAACAACATTCATGGTGCTGTTAGGCTGCTTGATCTTCTTGGACCAGAAACTTACAGATCCCATCATAACTGCTAAAGACTTTATCACACTCAACCTTCAGAAACAACATCTTGCTTCACTTAGACTCATTCAAAACACTGATGCAAAATTAATCATTCAAGATCTGAACTACTACCCCTCACTAGTAGACTTCACTGATTTTATTTTGATGGGAAAGCTATTCAAGAAAGAAAAAGAGATAAAGAGGGGAGGAAAGGAGGGAGGCAGTCAGGCAGGAAGGCAAGAGCTTTCTTAATACCTTAACAGCATCATTCTGTAATCCCAGCAATCTCTCACTTGTTTGCAAGCCATATATTAACTCTCTCATAAAAAAATTCCTACAAAATTACCTTCATCAAACTAACAAAGATCTCAAAGCATACCCAGGAAGCACAGAAAAGCGTTAGAAGCAAGGTCCTGATGAATAGGACCACCATGATCAAGGCTCCAGACAAAACCTCCACCAGCCAGAGAAGTTACACCATGCCTAAAATAAGTTCTCAGTATTGAGACTTCAGTTCATAAGGGTAATCATAGATTATTCCAATTTATATTTTAATCCATCCGTCTAGTGTAGTGCCTTCTGTACAGAAAAATATGCAGCATGCACATGTAAAGCAGTAAGTCAATGTTAACAGTTATCTGCCAAGCACAACTGGCAGGACTCTTAATATGTATTTTGCTGTTCTTGTCACAGAAAAGAAAATGTTTGTGGTTTTTCATACTTTTTAGTTACTTTGAATTTCAAAAAAACAAAAGCTGACCTGAAGCATTTCATGAAGTGGATCTAGTGTCCATACTAACCTAAATTAGATGATGGAAATTATAAAAAATGGAACAAGATGGAAAATGGGGAACAGTTTCAAATTTTTCAAAATAAACCAGAAGTACCAGGTAATCTCCAAAGTTTTCCTTGGAGCAACATCACTCTACATTACAAGACTCCTAGCTTGGAGCCCTTCTTGCAGTCTGAATACTCCAATAGTTCCTTTGCAATTATAAGATGGACTGGTTATGTCTAAGAGCAATTTAAGGAAGAAAAAATTGTTCAGAGTTTGGCTATTCAGGGAGTGGCTGAACTACACAAAAGTTCTGCATATGGTAACAATAAGGCAGTACAAAGAGTTCTATGCAAGAAAAATTATAGTCACAGCTCTACAAAAGCATATTTCACAGCTGAAAAATAATTGCCAAGATACGTTTTACAGTTTATGCAGGAGATCTAAAAGGCAGGTTTTTTTGTGGTGCAGATGCATTTTTGAGTATCTGAGCACTGTGACTGCTTTTGTTGAAATATATATGTAAAAAAACCATGAGAAAAAGCTGGGCATATCTAAGTTGGAAGGTACTCTTCTCAAAGACTGTGGGCGGACATCCTTCTATTTATCATGGCCAACACTGTGCACAAATGTATACAAAAAAAGGGCCAACTGTGACTGTGAACCCCAAACCACGGAGTACCTCTGTTGTGTTCATACATCAGGCTAGCAAGACTATTTCCAGACAGTTTTCTTCCTTGTAGCCTATAGATCTCACCAGCATCTGCTACATTTTTCCAGTTAGACCTGTATGACAAATTACTGCAAAGGGAAACTACTGTTGATCCCAGAAAGAGTAAGAGCAACATAGTTCAAGTTATAGTAAATAAGGGAGCCAAAATGCTTTACCCATCCATAAAATCCATAAAAACAGTCTTGTGAAGGGTTGCATTTCCATAAAAATATTTAATTATGCTACCTAATTCCAGTATAGCTTAACAAGTACTTGAACAAGGAAAACATACAGACAGACCAGAGAGAAAACTCCTACATTCTACTTAAAACTTCTCTTTTCACGCAAAGAAATTGAAACTCCCGTATTCGTAAATAGAAAGCACATGGCTAATTCATCAACGCCAACATCACTGTGTGACTATATTTGATGTGGTTGGTGCCATGTTGATGAGAAAACAATAAACTGTGAAAAATGTCACTTCTCAAAAATTAGCTGGCCAGCGTTCAGTAGGAGATAGATTGTTGTAACAGCTGTGGCATGATGACTTTGATGAATTAGATTTTTGTTCTCCTGGAATAATTCTGAAGAATCTGTCTCCTCACACCATCATGGAAGTGAATCCATTTGCTCACTGAACCTCTGTTGAAGAACAATCTTTCTTATTACCTGTGTTTTGATGGCTTTACAGAATATGAAAAAAATAGCCATTTCAACTCTGTAATTCAACCTGGTGGGTTTTTTTTGCTCCTACAAATCTTTTTTTTTTTTCAGGGGGAATGAGGTCCATTAAGGAAAAATAAAAATACAGTCTTTTGGTAAATAACACAGTATCATATAGAACTAACCTTCAGAGACCAATTTTTTTACCTTCCCTCAGCTTTGGAAGATTAACAAATTCAGGAGCAGGAACATAAAACAATTTTTGCTCCATGAGGATAGAAGAATCCCACCATCATGCTCCTTTTATCTGGCTATAGAGGCACATATTTTGAATCGGTCTCCCAGGGATTTAAGAAAAAAATACAGCTGCCATAAAAATAATTCTCTTTTGACTTACAACAAAGAAGATCAACCAGGGTGGACACATCTCCATAAAGGAGGAGAAGAGAATGGTTACAACAAAGAACCCTTTAAAAGAGAACAAAACTAAGAGGCAAGGTACTGAAGTTTTTATAAATAAACACATAGATAAAACCCCAATCTCTTTCAATTATCATGTGGTTGAAGAAAGCTTTGTTTGAAAATTCCAGGGTAAGAAAAAAAACTTGTGCAGATATACTACATCAAAAAGTAAACTCCAAAGAAGTGCTTTCAGCTGTGTGCTGCCTTATGTGGTCAAATACTGGAATATAAAATTCTGTACATGCAAGTCCATTCAGATACTTGTCAGGTACTCCCAGTTTCAAAGGGCACAGATATACATGCAGCTAATGTAAATACACTACCGTTTCCTACATATACTACAATCTAAATCACTTGTTAAAAGTTGGTGCTGCATACAACTATGCCCCCCTCCAAAATTACTTGGAATCAGTAAATTCTCAAAAAGTGTAAAGCATCATGGAAAATAATATAGGAAGCACACTTACAAAGATCATTTTATTCATGGAAATAAAGTAGAATTCAGGGGTGCAGTACAACCTTTTTTATTTTTTTCTTCATGAAATGTTTCCCTACATAATTTTTAATGATGCACCACCTGTTCTATTTCCCCAATTAACAAGAAAAGAGAGGTGTAACAATGAAAAGAATTTTAAGAAAAGATTATTTCTAGTTCTTGACAAAAATTTTCACAGAAATCATGATTAGTTTCCAGAAGGAACTTCTATTACTGTGACTTCATACCCAAAATCATTAAGCATGTGAAGTGGTCAGACAGGCATACAGCATCTATATTTGCAAGTCTGCTTTTATTAGATAAATTAACTGAGGATGTGCATGTTACTTCATTTAATCTTAATATCCTGTCCCGTTGATCTAGGAACTCAGTTTCTAATGGCCATTCTAACAAGACACTGGACATTACAATTAAAACCCAAAGCACACATTTGGAGGTTCATGACAAGGTTGAAAGTGTCGGGCTGACCCATTCATAACACTCTGAAGGATGAGGAAGAGGAGAGAAGAAGCTTGGTGTTCTTTATTTTAAGACCAGGTGTAACTCATGCCTGGAAGGCAACAATGAATAATGTCTGGATAAGAGATAATGTTCTAGACAGGATAAACTTTCTATTGGGGCCAGAATTTTTATAAGAATTATTGGGAAAAGTTAAGAACTTTCTTAATTTCAATATTTCACTCAACAGCAAATATCAAAGGGGTTAAAGAGGTGAAAAGTCCTTATTACATTAAAAATGAAATAAGTGTTATTGGAAGATGCTTGAAAGAGTATAGATGCAACACCATATTTGCTGCCAAAAGTTTTGAGGGACTTAGAAACCATATTGCTGAGTAAGGAAATAGAGAAAAAAATAGAGCAGAAAGAAAAGAAACTCAGAGAAGAATACAAGAAAGCGCCCATGAAACGGGAAAGCCTGGAGCCATATGTCCATCACCTAAATAGAGTGTCTAAAGGAAATTTTGGGTTGTTTGTAACTGGCTCAACAGAGGCTGCTGAGAGGATGCTGTAAGAGTCTTGTCATTTTAATTCAGAGCCTCAGCAGCAATGCTGCTTCAAACTACAATTGTTTCTTTTTCAGTAGGTGAAAGGATATATACAGGCTCAACTTCCAAAATAACTTCTCCTGTCAATTCTTTTTCTTTTATGGCAAATTCCATTAATACTTTTTGAAATTTATGTGAAAAGCAGCAGAAGTTCTTTATGTGGAGTGGGGTTTTGGTTTATTTTTGTAATCTTGTTTTGTTGGGGTTTTTTCCCTGGTGGTTTTTGTTTGTTTGTTTTTGGGGGGGGGGGGAATTTTTTTGGGTTTTGTTTGTTGTTGTTGGTTGGGTTTTTGGGGGTTTGTTTTGTTTTTCATTTTGATTTGGTTTTTCGTTTGGAGGGCTTTTTACATTGGAGACCAAAATGTTCTACAAAATGTTTTGTAGAGATACCCATACCCCTACAAAACCTTCCTATTGAGTTGGTGCCTGTTTCCCCAGATAGCTATTTAGAAAATGCTACTAAGTTTCTCCACATTTATACATCTGCTTTTTGAAGTTTTCCTATCTAGAAACAAATTGAGAAATTTTTCTACTTTGATTCTAAATTCCCTTTAAACTCCAAGTACAGCCAGCACCTCTTTGCACAGTTAAAGAGAAATCTCTCCTTGACAAACTGCTGCACAAACAGAAACACATAAACTCTACTGACAAAACATTTAACCAAGGAAAAAAAAGTTACTGAAATCAGACTGACCTACAATACAACACAGGTTACCATCCCAGCAAAGAAAACTTCCAAATCTCAGTATGTCATACCTGTGCCTTTCTGAGCCATATTCCAGCAAATCATGCACTCCTCTCACCTCTTTCCTAACTCCAGTCAAATTATGCAAGCTATACTGAAGTTCATCAGAGCTGAACAGGTGAATCCATAGACAGAATATAGTTCAGTGAAACAGCTTTTAAAATCTCCAAGCATTTACCAATCTCATTAACTCATTTAATTGCAAACTCTCCAGACTATTCTTCTTTAAAGTTTTGTGGATCCACACATGAATACCTCCAAATAAAACATTTTCATTACTTTCTTCTGACATAACTGGTTTTCAGGATTATAAAAGGATTTTTGCAGAAGCTGGTGACAGCATGAAGAAAAAGTGCTTCTTTGCATTCCCATCTAGGGAGAAACAATTTGTACATGATGGCAATAACAGATTACACTTAACATACCCTAAGGGCAGAGACCTAAAATGAGAGATCTCCTATCACATTCAGAGTGGATTAAAAAAAATCAGTGTAATTGATCCACACAGCTGGAAGTGGAAATGTTGAGGTCATTTTTTCTTTGGAGACTGGCTAATTAGAGTACCTGCATGAAAACCACAGGCCTCACTTAGTTCTTTTGGAGCACTTTCTTCCAACATTCACTCTCACCTATGGAAAATCATACCATTATTAATAATACCCTCTGAAACTAACTGCAAGTGGCAAACTAAGATCATTCCAATTGCTGGAGTTCAAAACCTCAGTGTACATGTCTAATACTACTGAACTAAAATATGACATTGAATGCAAGTTTAAGTCTAGTACAATGATACAATTTTTTATTTGCACAAAAATCTGTGTACAGAGAAATAAAGAACTTCCTTAGCACACACAATTTGTCTATTTTTTTTCTCTCCCAATTTCACTTTGCTCTCTCATAGTAAGCAATACTTATCTGGAGGATTACTTCTCTGAGTAAGTGCTGTTTATCATGAAGAAAAGTAGAAGAATCTACCCTTAAATTTGCTTATATTACTTGCAATTGACCTAATAAAACGAGGAACTGTTACAGAAAGAATATTGTGACTTTTAAAAGTTTCCAAATATTTCCTGGATTTATTCACTTGCTAGGAATTCCAGCCTTCCAACGGCAGTTAATTTCGGTTAGAATATCATGTTGCAGAAAGAAATTGATTACTACATCAAAAACTTAATATTCTTTTCAACTGGTGAGTGCTCATGCACATCATGGTTTTTCATCATGCTCCTTCTGTGAGTCAAAGCAGCAAAGGGTTAAATTCCTCTAATTTACACTGGGAATAGCCACCATGAACATGTACAAAATAATCCAAAAAGAATTTTTAACTCAATTGTTCTGTTAGATTATCAGTACTGTGCAGACCTCAATATCTCAATATTAACAAAAATAATAAATGTTAACTGCTTTGCATTAGACCTTGGAGGGGGTGGGAACCACCACAATCAAAATATCCCCAAATCATTTTGTTGGCGATTTATGATCTGTATCCTACACAGTCATGTAAAAAAACTTCCAACTGACATTCCACACTGCTTGTATAAATCTTTCCTTCCAGACAAGCATGTTTGCTTTCAAAAACATCTTTAACTAATCTTGATTTTGATATGCACAGATATAGCCGAGAAAATGAAAATAAGAGCAGCCCAAACATTGCACCCTATGGTGCAAGAGGTGTAGATTAAATGTGCCCATCTCAAAGATCCCCAGAATGGAGGAAAAAGTCCTTTAAGGCTTCATTCTACGAGCTAACTGTTGGCACTAAAAAACAAACCCAAAAACCACAGAGCTAAGAACCTATTAACTTGACAAACACTAGCCAAATCATTTTTGGTGCCATTACTGGATGATGCTAACTAGTGTGGGGTCCAGTACAGGTGTATGAAAGAATGATTTGATTCCCAGTAGGGAAAGAGTTCCTCATTCAACTTTATAAAGGAGAGCCAGTTCAGGTGACTGCCGGCTCCAGATGTTCCCCTCCTCTCATCACTTCTCTCCTAAATGGGATCTGAACACTGATTGAAGGGGAAAGTAGAGGTGCAAACACCTTCAAGAAAACACTTCCACCCTGCACTTTCTGGAAATCACAGAATCCAACCACCTAGACTTGCAATTTAGGAACAGGTTTCTCCAATGAAATGTTACATCCCTTGACCTGAGCTAAGATTAACAATGCACTTAAACTCCCACACAGGAATATTCATCTGGGAGCTGTATGGGTAGTAGTTTTACATATCATTCAGTATATCGTAAGTCCAAATGACAAACCCAGCATGAAAGAAAACAGCTTAGGACTATAGGATAGTTTAGGACTTCCCTTCCCATTTATGGAAGATATAAACAGAATCATAGCATCATTTAGGTTGGAAAAGACCTCTAAGATCACGAAAGTCCAACCATCAAGTAATTAAATACAGGATTTCTACTGTAATTGATTTAACCTTACCTTCAAATTTCAAAGCTTCTTGTGAAAAGATGATGGTTCAGGCAAATGGTAAAAGGCATCTTTAACTATCACTGGTTAATTACTCTACATTCACATGCAACAGTTAAACACAAATTAAGAAATGAGGACTAGAATTCAAATTCTGTTGGAACACAAAATTTTGCTGCAAGGTAGTTTGTTTCATAAATAAAGCTTGTTCTGTTACACTGGAGAGCTACATTGTGCATTGGGAGGAAATGACTGGGAAATTTCAAGTGGCATGCCTGACAAAAAGCAAGAATGAATGATTTTAGGTAGAGTTCAAGCATTAATTAAGTCTGTCAAAGCATAAATGTTAAGATCTTAACTACAGCCTTCTGCATGTCACCTGCTAAGCTGCCAAGCTGAACCCAGTGGAGTAGCCTAGGGAGACCAAAAATGTATGCATGCTGTCAAAGAAATGACAAACCAGCTTAATTCCTTTCTCTACCTATACATGCTTTATTATGAAAGAGAAGAAGACAATTACTAAATCTGCAGAGAAAAGTACTGAACAAATACATTTAATTCTTAAATTACATCTATCCTATCTATATACCATCAGCTAAAATTCTTTATTTATCTGATAGATGTATGAGGTTGTGTCATTTTGAATTGATGTCAGCTGTGAATCAAAACTGCACTGACTCACATTAGCCCTCAGTATCCCAGTATTTTGTGCTCAGTTTTTAATCACACATTGACATCTAGAAAGCCCCATGCAGAGATGTGGATTTCACAGTACTGGAGGCCATGCATACAAGATGGAAATTGCTGGTTTAAAGAGGGTCTTGGTGGATCTACCATATGGAAACAATTGTCTGCATTACTAATACACTGAAGTTATCTATTATTGTGTTGTTTTATTATTCTATTAGTTTTCTACATCCTTATATATAATGCTATGTATAAGATGGACTAAAAAAATTTAGAAAGTTTAATGAGTTTAACCCAAGACACACTATGTAGGCAGGCATTTATTGCAGCACAAGTAATTTTCTTAAGTCACCATGTGAACTTTCTACTTTAGCTTATCTACAGAAATTTCTTTTTATAATTTTAAGTGAGGTAAAGGGTAGAAATATCTTTTTATAGTGCTGGCTTTTGCAGATGAGGCAGTTGTTCCTTCACTGTCATAATCAAAGATATGGATAGCTTGGGGCACTCTGAGTTTCCTCCAGGGAAGTGCATAAATAAACACTGCCTTCTCTTATTTACGGATTCAGCATTACGGTTCATTCAAAATGGCAACTGACTTATAATAAGCTAATAAATGTGTTCTGTTGTGTAGCTTCATATCTGTGACATAAAATTAATAGCAACTGTAATCCTAAGAGGTCTCAAAATTGTCTGTTCCAAGTCAAGTTTTATGATTATCTTCAATCACTGTGAAAATATTGGCATACAAAGAAATTAAACTGATTAATTGTATTACATATTATTTATAGATCCAAAGCTTATAAAACCCCCTTATTGTATGAATGTAACTAACATAGTTACAAAGGCCACAGTTAATACTCAGCCAGGCAAATTTAGAGATTATTCCCCGCTTTGTAAGAAAACTGAAAGTTTATTTGCTGAATATTATCAGTAGGGCACAGAAATACTACACAGTTAACCTGGGCAGCAAATATACATTGCACCTGTTTAAACCGAAGCATCTATTTGGGAACAGCATTGAGTATTGTTGAGGATACTGCTATTGTATTATTGAGAAATTCTGATACATTGTCTCATGACTGTTGGGAAAATTTCTGAGGTGTGATGGAAGTTTTCCAGGAATATAGTGACAAAACTTGCCTTTATAGGCCTATTAACCAACACTACAGGATGGCAAGCAGGAAAAGTGCAACTCACTTTTTTTCCAGAGTGGGTATCATCTCCTCTTATGTATCAGAATATTAACTGCCAGAATGTATTTTTGATAATGCAGTTAAAAACTACAATTAGGACCATATCCATGGCTTGATATCATGGCAAAATTCATACTTAGGCATGTGACCAACCTCTGGTGGACCTTTGTTCAAGGATCATACCATATAACACAGGTGTGGCTTGAAAAAAATCATACTGGTATCCAGCAGTTAGAACAATCAATTCCAGTAGCTGCAACTACCACTGAGTATCGGACTTACCATATTGAGCTGGTTTTGGCCAGGGTAAAGTTAATTTTCTTCACAGTGGCTGGTATGGGGCTGTGTTTTGGACTTGTGCTGAACACAGTGATGATAATATAGAAATGTTTTTGTTATTGCTGAGCAGGGCTTACACAGAGACAAGGCTTTTTCTGCTTTTTGTACTGCCACATTGGAAAGGGGTCTGGGGGTACGTGTGAAGTTGTGAGGAGACACAGCCAGGACAGCTGATCCCAACTGACCCAAAGGATATTCCATACCACATAGCGTCATGTTCAGTGTATAAAACTGGGGGAAGAAAGAAGGTCGGGTATGTTTGGAGTGATGGTGTTTGTGTTCCCAACTAACCATTATGCACGATGGAGCCCTGCTTTCCTGGAGATGACTGAAAATCTGCCTTCCCAGGAGAAGCAGAGAAACAATTTTGCTTTACTTATTAAACTGCCTTATCTCAACCCACAGTTTTCTCATTTTTACCCTTCCAATCCTCTCCCCAATCCCTCTGGTGGGGGAGTAAGCAAGCGACAACATTGTACTTGATTGCTGGCTGGGGTTAAACCACAACACAAATGTATCCCCGGAAAAGACTGAAAACATCCTTTGCCTACAGCTGTAGAAAACTGGCTTACCTTCATGAGTGAGAGTAGAACTGAGTACCTTATCTCCCCAGCTCTTACTCCTGCAGTTGCTGGCTTGAATACACCAGAAAAGTCCAATTCTCATCACAAGCTTCTGTAATAAGACTGTAGCACTTGTGTACACCATACAAAGGCAAACCTAGGGGCTGGCTGTTACAGGTTAGTATTACACTCAGTGTGAGCTGAAGTAAGTTCACGGAATACTCAAAACAAACAGCTTCTATGCAGAATTTTGGTAAACCATAGCAATATTATCTGGAGTTCTGATATGCTGCAGTGAATGTATTAATGGAAAGGGATTAAGTGAAATAAGAAAAAAGGTCTAAGGACTCAATTAATATTCAACCTGAATAGTCACTCATTTTCAGATGAATTTAAAGCACTAGCACCAGCTGGAAACTTTTTGGAACAAGGAACAAGGAGTACATGGCTTCAGACAAATAAATCTCTAAATCCAAGAACGTTTTAAGATGGACAGCTGACCAACTGTATGCCTCTGAAGAAAGCAGAGGATTCTTTCCACTCCATGAGAACAAGCAAGGAGTTTGAAGTAAATGAATTGACTCAAAACCTCATGTCTCCCAAGCCAATTACCTCTATCAGGACTAAATGTAAGGATAAAGATCTAAGAAAACACATACTAAAAATCACAGTACAAAGAAGCTTTTGAGATTCCAGATGTTTTGAATTTTCTGCTCATTTAAAAGGAAAAAAAAATTAGAAATAGTTATCAATGTTTCACTACCAAACCTGAAATTTATTGCAAAAGTTTCACTGGTATATGTTTAAGAGTTACTTTGGGAAAATTCCAAAAATAAAATGTGGTTTCCAAAGACACCTATTGAGAAAAAAGAAATGCTATAGAGCGTGAAATTTCTATAGGATCACTAAGCCAAATCCTTAGGGTAAGGTCAGGAGTTGAGATAGCTGCTCCTTGAGCTTAGACATTTATATTTTGGTACAACTGTGAAAAAGAGGAGATCTGACCAGCCACTAGAAATACCAAAACTGATGCAAAATGCTTAATATTGCCATAGGCTGTGATTAATCACAGATGAAAACCTCATGATCTTTGCTCATTTCTTCTCTTTTGATTATTCCAGTTGTATTTGTTCTATAGCAACTGAGCTGCCATAGTATCTGATGTTGAAAAACTTGCATTTGGATGGGATTAATTTTACATATA
>JAWWLV010000144.1:25878974-25909062 GCA_035041135.1 Platyrinchus mystaceus
TTGTTCTATAGCAACTGAGCTGCCATAGTATCTGATGTTGAAAAACTTGCATTTGGATGGGATTAATTTTACATATACACATTTGCCTACACAACCCCACCCTCTAAATGGAGACAGAAGAAAACAAAATAGCACTGTCAAAGACAAAGCAACACAGCAGGGTAAAAATGCCTTTTCCTAATTTCTTACAACAGTGGTTTTCACGTTCTTCCCCACCAGGCTTATTTTCTCCAACTCAAATGCCTCACAGCCCTTCACTGTCCTACCTGGAATACTCTTTGCCTTTTGTAATATAGGAACAGAAAGGGAGGTGAGGCAAAATCAGAGATTTCTAATAGCAACCTGAAATTCTTTACAGATTAGAACAGCAGCTTTTCTTATGGTGTATTGGGACAAGTTTTCATAGGTACAAAAATCAGAAGTATGATGATAAAGACATTTTCTAATCTAGAAGGAATCATATCAGGCTAAAGAATAACTGAAATTCTCTATCTTTAGTCCTAAGATTTGGCACTTTGTTTTCTTGAGATAAGTCCTTTATGAGCTAAGAAAATTTTAAATTAATTGACAGGTTTTAACAAGTGTTGATATTTTACAGTTACCGAATAACAATCTCCAATTTAGACACATTCTTTTCTGCAAGAGAGGAATCTGTCCACATTTCTTGAAGATGAAACAGGCATGTTAGTAGAAACAGGATTTAATACAAGGTACACCATCACCTGGAGCATCCATGACCCTCCACAGCTCTTAAAAGTCTTGTAAATGCATCAGGTACTCTGCAGACTGGAGAGATTTAGAGAAAATTTCTCCAGTCTTTTATGAAGCAATGGTTCAGGCATTTTTGTATTTCGACAATTCTGAAGACAGTGCAGCTTTACCACCATACATGTGACAACTTCCAGGATTATTTATTTGGATTTTGAGCTGGATCTGCACTCCAGCTTGGGAAAAGTTGTAGGAAAAATTTTCTGTTTGCTTCAATTTTAATGGAAAACAGTACATAAGTGCCACCCATTCAACCAGCTTATAAGATTCTTTTTCCTTTGCAGAGCACTACATGTCTTCTGTATTAGGCCTCTTCACTGCATTCACAAGCTGTGGGGTATTTTTAGTAGTTGGGTTTTTCGAGGGGGGGTGGTGTGGTGTGGGTTTTTTTATTTGGGGGGGAGGTATTTTTTTCCAAGTTCTAGGATCATTTCTGAAGTGACACCGTTATAAAAAATCCCTGCAAAAAATGCCTACCATCTCATTCTCTAACGTTTGCACACTCTTGCTCTCTTTTATTTGAGGAGATAGCCTATTTCAATTTTAAACTCAAAAGAGTTACAACTCTGAATTTAGTCACTGTCTGTTATACAGAGCTTTTAATGAGGAAAAAAAGGAGCTGTACCAGTGTACACTTTTTCTAGTGTTCATGGTACCTTAAATAATAACCAGTTAATCATGGTCTTATAAGCCTCTAACTGAGGTACTCATTAGCAGTAAATCCAGTTTATTTTCTTGATTTTTGATACCATATCTTCCTGGGAACTTAAGATTTCTCACTGTAATTCCTTTTACTGTTATTTTTATTAGTTCTTAAGATAACTTTAAAATTAGAATGAACACAGGCAGTGCAAAGTTAAGTCTTGGAGAAAACAGCCGCTCGCTCTTGTGAGATCACAACAAGAGGTTTTGGCCTATCGAGCAGAGTTTTTTTGGGTTATGTGTGGCAGACATACCTTGCTATCCTCACAGAATATCCTACAAAATCCAATAAAGATTAAAGCAGTAAGGTTTCTACAGGAGTCAAGGAGGACTCTGCAGAAATAACTTTAAACACAAATAGCCTTTTCATAGAGCTCTACAGGGCTGTATAAGTACTTTTAAAGTGCATTGCACCTGCAGTTACATATTTCTTATTCAAAGCAGGAGGATATGACTATAACTGAAAAGATCAAAACATCCAGCCATGTGACAACTTTCAAGAAGCAAAGCCAAATTTTATTCCCAGTCATTTTCAAGCAGAAAGAAGCAGCACTCAATCAAGTGCTTAAGCACTGCTGAAGGCTCACATCTGCCTGTGCACACATGGATGACTGCACACGTGCAGAGAAATGCATTCAGACGAAAGGCTGCCCATAACAATACCACTATCAGACCCAGCAATTTCAATAACATGGCTTTGAAGAATCTTTATTCCTTTCAGATATCATAACAAAACTCTTCAAGAAAACAAACTTATGCACTCACCTACACAAATTAGGCACTCTAAGAGAAACTGTAATGTACTTGGAAACCTGATAACTGTCACAAAACATCCAAGCAGGTTTCTTGATACTGATGATCAATTCCTCACTAGCTGTCTGTCAACTACTTGTAATAGTGAAGACAGACATTGGATGATGATCCACTGGTAACACTACTCTGTAACCACAGTATATGCCCAGATAAAGGCACCGAAACAAGCAGTTTAAAAGAAGTGTGGCCAGCACACGTTTCTCTCTGCTTCACTCTCATAATACCCCGTCTGCAGTACTGTGTCCAGCTCTGGGGCCTCCAGCATAAGAAACACATGGATCTGTTGGAGAAGGTCCAGAGAAGGACCACCAAAATGATCAGAGGGATGGAGCAGCTCTCCTATGCAGACAGACTGAGAGAGTCTGTCTGGGGTTGTTTAGCCAGGAGAAGAGAAGGCTTCAGAGAGACTTTAATGCAGTCTGTAGTGACAGGACAAGAGGCAACGATTTTAAACTAAGAGAGGGTACATTTAGATTGGACATTCTACAGTCACAATATATTGTTTCTGAAATGTATCCACTAACACATTTAGTCACTTCTAATACCCATGTGACGGCAGGCATAATATATGTCTTTCCTTGCATGGGACACTGCAGACAGCTTACCTGACCACTTGAAAGAAATATCGTGTTAACAGATTTTAGAAAGATGCATTATTTCATATATTTTTTCAGGCAATAAATCCTAAAGGTATGAGTGAAACTGACAGAAAAATGAATTGCATCCATTATCAGAAAATTACTCTGTATAGGCAAAGCAGCTAACTGCTAGAATCTCTGCCATAGCATCTTACTCTGCTCAAAATGCATTGAACAAAGCAGTCAGGAGTAACAGGACAGAATTAAAAGAGAGGACTCAGAGGTTCTATATGGCAACTGTACTGATTTCTAATATGGAAAACTGAGATGCAATATCTTACTAATTTCTTTTTTAAGTTACAGTAAAAAATTTATTTTGTATGCAAGAATGCAGAATCTCAACACAAAATATGTACAATGTCAAACAATCTGTGCATTTCCTTTTGCATTGTAAATAGTCTGGTTGTTTTCAAATATTCATCGAATTTTTTTTATTTTGCTTGTTTTCAAAGGAAAGTCCTACATTTTCTAGGCATCTGAGTCAGAAACAAACAAACAAACAAAAAGTCCTTTTGACAGCAATAAAGAAAAACCAAAATATAACAACAGAATTTTAGAGTAATCAAGAATCACTATCATAAATATATGATGAGTTACCGGATAGCCATTTCGCCCTGGTAGACCCTGGTTGAATGAGATGAAATGGTATGACAAACATTAACAACACAGTCATGACATATGACATAACAAACATGCAGAGTACATTACTAGTAAACTATAATTTGCATATTGCTTATTGTTTTTATATGTGATGATATTTCAAACCAATAAATATGAGATAGGTACTACACAGTGAAGAAATGAGGTTTTGGTAATGGAAATTCTATGTTTTAATTTAAATAAACCCTCTTAAAAGGCTACTGACTACTTCTGATGCTCACTGAAATTCCACTTTTTAGGAAGAGAACTATCCATGTAGACTGAAAGGCAATATGTGGTTAAAAAAAAATAAAAAAGGCTTAATGCTTAGGTAGTAAAGTATTCAATTCCACTAGAACATAGGTGCCAAAGAATAAAAGTACTGCAGCAGCCCTTGAAATAAAATGTACACTTAACCCCATACAGTGTTATGTGGGATGTACAAATATTTTATATTTTAAATGGAAACTATTACCACAGTCTTCCTGGTGAAAATAATAACTAAGTTCACAACAGTTGCCCCTAGCCAGTGTCTGTGTATATATATAAGTGAATTAGGAAGAGATATTACATTTTTAATGCCTTGTAACAATGCCTTATTGCCAGTCAGCAAGATGAACTCTTGTAAGTTTTGAGTATTAAACTTGAAATTTAAAGTCAAACAGTTCTAAAATTATTAAGTTTTGGAAGTTATTTCATGTTTTTGTGACTATTGCTACAAGTATGATTTTTTTGTTGGGTTTTTTGCCTTTTTTCTTTTTTTTCTTTTTTTTTCTTTTTTTTTAATGTATCTATACTGAAACAGTGGGGAGCTCATAGTGAGGCACATAGTGAACTCTAGCCATGTTGCCTTGCTACAGGAAAATAGCTCGTATCGTGATTTAAGTTTGCTCTTTGTGTTTCATGGGATGACTGCAAAAGAAATTGGGGAAAACCAGTGTCTTTCAAATAAACAGCATCTTTATGCATTAAGCCTGGCTTTTCATTGATAGCTTGTTAAATTAATTTGTCACCATAAATAGCTAAGCACATGGTCAAAATCTTACAAGGATAAGCAATATCACTGCTCAGTTTATACAGTTTACAGTGAAACCATTAGGTCACAGCAGGGATTCAACATATTAATTCACTATTCTTAAACATGCATATAGCATATGGTAATACAGTCTTGAAATTTTTGTAGAAATACAACATTTCCTAAAGAAAAAAACCACAAAAGTCTGCAAACTGTAAAAGAAATACTGTTTCAATGGTCACACTCTTACATCATACGATGCGCATGGATGGCATGACAAATACAAATGTTTGAGATATATGTGCTTAGTCCTGTCCTTCAAGTCAGACTTTTGACCTAGTCTGGGAATATACAACAAAGCAAACAAAAGACAAACTAAAAAACCCAAGTAAAAACTGAAACAACCAAAAACCTAGAGAATAAAGAAGCTGTTTTCTTACAAGAAGATTCACAACTTACACAAGATACACAAGATTCAACCAACTTACTAAACTGAATAGTAATATTTAGTATTAATTTTACTGAAGCACTTACTGGCTGCAGTAGCAATTACAAAGAAATGAGCTGAACAACCTGCATAACTACAAAAGAACAGGGAGCTTGTACCTCAAGACTTTGCGATAAATGCAGAGGAAGTTACCACCCAGCAAAAGTGGATAGTCCAGTCTGGACTCAGGATACGCAGACATTTTTATACCACAGTAAAATACCTGTTATCAAGCCACAAGCAAAATAAACATGACATACTTACGTGGACTTGTGATCCAAATGGCTATTTGGAGTGCTGAATATAAAGCTTAATTGTTTTAGAGACTTTTTTTCTTAAGGAACTTTCTGATTAAATTATTCAGTCCAAGGTACTGTATTCGTATAAATGTCAAAATTCCCTCTTGATTATACATTATCATATATCATCATACATCACGGTGACAACTTAACAGGATCTAACAGATTTCTCCCTGATTCTGGAAGAACCAACAATGTGGCACTGTACTTACAGGAGGTCCTGTGGGGTGGGGGAGAGGGAAAGAGGGTAAAAAAAAGAGAAAAAAGAACACGTAAGCTTACAAAGCTATTAAAGAAAGACACATATGTAGAAGTCAAGCACAAGCCTCAGGACTGTCAGTGAGCAGCACTGCTGATACAGTGTGCACATTTTCTCATTCAAGGAATCTTTAGCTTTGGTTGCACTCTGAAACTTGTAAATATGACTACTGCTTAAATGCATGCGCTTACCTTACCAATTCTTCTATTACAGTCATGCAATCTTATGAAAATTGTTTCTCCATCCATTTCCATGCAATTTCATGCCAGTCCAACAATACCAGCCAAAGACTACAATTCCTTTTGTCAGACTCCACATAAAGCATATGTAACCACATCACCAGTTTCAGTCAACCACACAGCTGGCATTTGATCACAGCTTGGCTGCAAAATTGCACAAAGTAGCCTTGGCATTTAACCTGGGCATCTTGTCAAGACATACGTGCACCAGCATCTTCCTGCCTTCCAATTTTGCCTGTGAGGGGAGGTTTCAGTGGCCACCTGACAGTGCTGAACTTTGTTTTCATCACCTTCCTCTCTCAAGGCACACATATAAAATGGTCCCCATTAAAATGTCACACTTAGGAAGTGATATTTGCACATTTTTTCAATTATTTAGACCTCAAAGACTTTTGTATAGCAGTTCTTAGAAACATTATCAAAGGGCCACAAATCAAACCTACTATTTCAGTCTTATTAAGTTGAGCAGCTGCAGCTCCCAAATCAATGGCATTTCATTAAGCTTTTATGCCTCTCTCTAATTTCTGAATAAAGTGAAGTGCAAAAGGAGTATAAAACAGCAGCAGCTGTACTTTGAGATTGCTTTTAATATTGACAGACTTTTGGCTTTAGCAATGTAATTTTTATTGTCCAGCAACTAATTTCTTTATCCTGGCAAACATTCTTAAACAGCATTTTAAGGTGCAGGTCTGTTTTTAAATGAGATCAATTTCCTTTATTAATAGTTTAATATGTGTTTATTTGAGATGTAAAATGAATCGATGAGCATCCCACAAAGTAATTGCCAGGATCATTTGTAACTCAATCTTCAACCACAGAATTTCCTTCTGCATCATAGCCTCTTTCTCTGAAGTAAATACTATGCCAACACTGAATGGAAACACCAAGATGATTTCTATCAACCTTTGGCAGGGATTGGCTTCAGTTTTGTGATTCAGGGAGATACAGAAATAGTTTTTAAGAGCCAGATAAATTACCATGTACATAGATAAGAAAGGCTACAAAAGATTTGCAGAAATCAATTTGATTGAAAGATTTTCCTAGCTGGCAGATTAGACAAGAGAGAGTAGAAATGCTCATTTTCTACTGCATCACCTTCAGAACATTCACCTTGATGAAAAATTCAATCCCGCAAGGTAATCAACAGTTTCAGTTTCTGTGGATGTCAGCAGGAAGAGGTCCTTAGCATCTCACAACTTTGTGTCAAATGAAATTTCAAGCTACACGCCACCAGCAGGATTCTATCAACAGCAACCTCCATGTTTTTTTCCTATTTCTCTTAGAACTTGAGAGCTATTCATTTCTAGTAAACAACTTCTCTCATACAGTCTACTTATCACATTATTTCCCTGAGTACTGATATTCTTGACATAAGGAATTTTATTTCCTTCTTTATTTCCTTATAAAATTGCTCACCTCAAACCAAGGGGGCCCAATATAACACTGACCCAGTACTACAGCTACTGACTTACATGGAGTTATTCTAACACGTGCAAGTGTGAGAAGACACTTAAATGGCTTGACAATTACAAATCTGTTACCAAAGATACTACACTGAGTATTATGAAGTGTGCCTAAAAATTAATGATGCCCAAGGCTAGAAAAGTATGCCAAGGGTCTCAATTTTTAACAGAGAAGTTTCGGAATTCTCTTTCAGAGTACACATGCAATACAAGTAAAAAGGAAGGCATGCTGTGTATGCATCCTCACAAAAACACAGACATCACATAACAAGAGATCTTATGACACTGAAAACTTACCTGTCTCTCCTCTTCTTCCCCGCTTACCTCTTTTCCCCGGAGGACCTAAAAAGAAGATTGTGGATTGTAACTTTTTTCCTTGAAATTACATGAAGAATATAATTTTTTTGGATGTAAGGGTACAGAATGATGTATTACATGAAGTTCAGAGACTTTGGCCAAGCAGGGATAAAAGATAACCCAAATAAGATTTAGGAAGTTGCAGATAAATTTGACAGCTATGTTACTCACTACACCCTCTTTAAAAAAAAGGCTGAGAGAAACTTTGGAGGTCATCCAGTTCATTCCTCTTTCTCTTGGAAAAAGCTAACCACATCTAAATTATTACTACAACTTCCACAGGCATTTCCACCTCCACCCCCAACCCCCCCTTTTTCACTGTTCTGACAATTGGAACATTTTTCTTTATGTCCAACTTGCTGCACTGAAGCCCATCAATTCATATGCTTTCCACCATGAACTCCAGAGAACAAATTGTCCCTTTTCTCAAAAAAGTCTTGGTATTCCTCAGAATTGCTGCACCACTCCTTCTATCATCTTAAACCAAATATACCACGGGACATTAAGTTTTATTCCATTATTCCCATAATTAGCCCAAAGATTAGAATTTATTTATAAGAGCAAATCCCCTGGAAAATGTTTTCAGCCTCTACCTGAAAACATGCAACAGATGAAGAAAGCATCACGTAGCTTGCCATGCCCCAAACATTCAACAATGGTATGTTGCCAGACACAGTCTAAGGCACTTTGCCTCCAGTTTATACTTGTTAGCCATAACACAATGGCCTAGTCACTGTATGCTTTTTGCTAAGAAATCTTTACTTCTCATTGTCCTTCCTCCACAAATATCTACATACTGCAATCAGTATCTGCTGCCAACTCTGAAGAAAAGGAAAAATCCTTTTTGTCCCTCATTTCTGCCTTCAGTATAATTTTCTAAAATCTGCAGACATCAGATGTCAGACTGCAGACATTTTTCCCCTTCTTCCTGGTGACCTTGACATACTGTTCCTGAAAATACAAGGAAAGTAGACTTGCACTTCTCCTCGTGTAGCTTGAAGGAGAAGCAGCAGCTGCGGGGATGACACAGAGCACTGAAACGCGGCTGCTCGGAACAGAGAACCACAGGTGGGACCCTCAAAGCTGCCAAAGAGAGGCAAGAACACAGGGGGAATTTCCAAAAGCAGCAACGCGTGCAGGAGCACAAGTACCTCTGCTGTGGCTGTATCTCACCGTTTCCAATAGATATTAGATGCACAGGTGTTTTTGTGCAAATAGTTAAGCAACTGTCTGATACTTTAAACTTTAAAAATCATCTGAACTACTGTTTCAAAGCTTTTAAATAGCTTTGCATTACATATTTGCAGCAATCTGGCTTAAAAGATTAAGATACTGAAAAGCAACATTAGTGACACAATTTCAATGTATATGGGAAACAGCATTTGTTTTCCAGACAAATAAAATATTATTGATTTAAAAAGAAAGAAAGAAGGTAGAAGGAAGAAGGAAAAAAAAAGAAAAGGAAAAAGAACAAAAAAAAAAGAAAAGGAAAAAAAAAGTCGAAAAAAGGAAAATGAAAAAAAAAAAAAAAGAAAAAAGAAAAGCAAAAAAAAAAAAAAAAAAAAAAGCAAAAAAAAAGTAGAAAAACGCAAAAACAAAAAAAAAAAAAAGAAAAAAGAAAAGCAGCTCTTGCCTTGAAGGTAGAGAGGTTTATTCCTATCAGAGCATTGTAAGTCTCACCAAAATCCTTTCTTTTTATTTCTGTTTTAGTAATTACAATAGTGGCATAGTGCAACACAAGTTTAAGACAATATTATACAAAGCAGGAATGGCATAGGTTATTCATAATCAAAACCATACTTAACAAGACAAGAATATTTTGGTATTATGAAAAATAGCAAAAGTGGCACTTCTGTGTGGGGAGAACCCTGCAACTTCCTCCTGAAACACTCCATCCTCTGCAAGATACCTATGGAAACTTCTTACATAGGAAATGGCATGTTACAAACATAGCAAGTTCCTATACACACCTCTTCTCCCCCTCACCCCCCCCAACTAGTACTGCAGCGTTTTAGAGTTCTTCTGCATGCACACACCCCTTCAGTGGTCCTCTGTGGAGACTTCCTGGGCTGTCCCTAAGCTTACAACACGGCTGTGCAGCAATTTGGGCTCATCAGAAACATGGATGTGCAGCAGAAACTTAAAAGGTTCTTCTCCAGGTAATGACATGTCACTCAGCATATAGCAAAAATATACTGCTAAACAGGGTGGTAATATTTTATTTTATTAAAATTTGACTGTGCTATAGGTGTGCCCATGCACACACACAAACAGCTCTGCTTTTTTGAAAAAAGAACAGAACTTTGAAACTAAAAAACTTCAGCTACAGACCAGCAAAAGGCATCAAAGTCACTGAGAGAAAACCATGAGGGTCATTTCAAGCTATGAATTTTAGGAAGGAATGGAATTTTTCCAGGAAACCAGACTTCCATAGAGCACTGAGTTGCCAGTTTAGTAGCTGTGTACAGTGACGGCAAAGAACAGACTCCAGTTCAGCTCTCTCCTCAGACACCAAGTGCTGATCCCTTATAATCTATATAATAGTTCTATATATTTATCTAATTATTTACTTTTTGCCAACACAAACTAATTCATTTTAAACAGTTAATCACAGATGTTTTCAATTCACAGAAACACTGACGCTGACATTTACGGTCATCACTAGATGACCTGCTACTTCAGAAAGTATACAAGCTTTTATGTTTTCCTGAACAGGCTGCTTTCTCTAAATCTTAACTGCTAACATCATCTGTAGCTCCAAGAATTTCAAATTATCAAAACCCTGGGCATTTTTCTATGAATATTAATTTTCCATCTGTCTGTAATTTTATAGCTTTGCACTAATTGCAGGATTTGGTGGAGACTAATCACTGCTGAAGGAGCAGTGAATAAAGTTATACTATGGACAATGTCAGCTTACAACAAGTCCAGTGATTTTTACAGCTTGCATAAAATACTCAATGTATGACACAATTATTCTGAACTTTCTTGCCTGATGTAGAAAAAGTCTCTCTTTAACAGTATCAGAAATGTCCATGCTGAATTGAATTTAATCCAGAGAGAGTATTTTGTTTTGAATAATTTTCATATTAAAAATATAAAACGTCGAAAAATAGAAGTTTCAATCTCAGTGGAGTAAGTTGGGTTAGTAAAGACTAATGATACTGAGCAAGAAGCATAAGCTAGTTTATAGTAGTCAACTTTGCCAACACATTCTTTTCCCAAGATCACTACATTTACCTACAGGTAAGGACTAAATCAGCTGGTTTTAATTTTTAACTTTGTTTAGTTTTAAAAGACTTCAAATTATTTGTTTCTCCCAAAGCCAGTTATGAATCTAAGTTTCATGAACAAAAAGCTTAAAAAAGATTTTTTTTTTCATTCAAGTGTTTGAAAAATTAATGCCACTGCTATTTCATATCTATGAAGGGAGTTTTGGAATTGAAAGAAATTAAAGGTCAATTGAGACTAAAAGTCAATTACTTATCTGAATTTATCTTCTTAAGCAAAGGACTGCTCAAAAAGTTTTGCCTTTCTTACCTACCATAAGAGACTGGCAAACTGTCCACAAGGGACTGGCAAACCCCACAAATCAACAGAAAAAAATCCTCCCACCCCACACAAAATGGACAAAAACTCCTGTATTCTGTATTCACCTGTATTCACCTTGTTCTTTGTACTGATATATTTACAGCAAACAAATTCTACATTTCAAAGCAGCAGACTGAAAAAAAAAAAAGGCGTAAAATCCACCACATTTGGTGGATGAGACCTGGAGTCACTCTATCAAATGCTTTGCTGTTTGGTCATAAGCTTATCTAGAAAGTCAAGTTTGTCCTAATTTTGGAAAGAATTACAGTGGCATTATCAAGTCAAAGGAAAAGGATTCACCCATCTTGGGTTATACCAAACCCCAAAAGCTATTCACTGTCATTGCAAGTAAGAGCTCCAACAGCACACTATGCACCAACCCAAGAATGAGAGTTCAGCATCCTGTTTCCTGTTTTACTGGTTGCTCACAGTTTGACACACATGTACAGCTATTGTTAAAGGTAACAAGCATTCCATGTGACACAAGAAGAATAATATTTTCCTGGCTATTTCAAAGGACATCCATTTCACATAAAGTTTACAGTAACATAAGATTTTGCCTGTCAAGTCAGAAAAATGAATTGACACAATTACATTCTCAGAGTAAATCCTGAGCAACTGTATATAGTAGAAATACTTCAGTATCATCAGGCATAAAACTGCCAACCTTGCTGAAATAATGTGGTTAAAATATTGGAAGTCGGCTGAACTATACCAACCAAGCCTCCCAAACTATCCTTTCTGATGCAAGTCAAACACTAGTAAAATAACTGCTATTGGTTGCATTTCAAGCTCCATCATCCCAAGCTGTCAATGGATCCAACTCTCTCCGATTCCAAAATACAACCCAGCTGCCATCATTTTATCCCACTTTGCGTTTCTCCCTGTCAAAGAAACTTGGGCAGGACTTGCAGTACAGTGCTGAACAGAGCCAACCCCTGATCACAGGGAGAGGAGCACTCCCCCAGCAAACTGACACCTCTCTGCTTTACAGCTATAGGAGCACCAAGTGACACTGCAGGTGGACAGCAGAGTGGCAGCCTCTGAACCTAACACCTCCTCCTGGGAAATATGGATGCCATGAGCAGAGCAGCATGTGACTCCAGTTAATGCTGTGTGACTAAGTGCCCCATCCTGCTAGCCTCCTCCTGCTGGGATGGTCATCAGCTTCAACAAACACACTGAAACATCCTGATGGGCTGAGCACTTACCCAACGGATGTCTGTCTGGGCAACATGAGATTCAACAGGCACAGCCATCCTTCTCTTAGCATTGCCATCAAAGCCATCCCAGTTAGGGGAGAATGGAAACATTTCTATCTCCAAAGCTCAGCATGTTCTTATGCTGCATGGATCTGTTCAAGGCTACTTCATCAGCCTTTTCTGCTCTTCCCTTTTTTCTCAGCTTTTTTAACTCGCGTAACACTTGGACTCTTCTCTCACTCTGCACAACCATTCCACCTGGTGTGTCAGCTTTGTACTCCTGTCTGTCTGGGACAGCCTGCCTGAATTTCCTACCACATAAAATTGTCTATCTCATTTCGAACCTCAGCTGGATAAATAGCATCCATTGTTTCTCACACAGTACATCATCTATTCGGCTTACCATGAAACAACATTGCACTGCAGGGCTTGGATACATGTCCAAGGCTATTACGCAACTTGGCTGAGGAAATGCCAAAATCAGTCTGTCTGATCCCCACAGCAAAGAAACCTAAGTCAGATTATTTGTACCATTTCTGTACATGCTAAATATCATCTGACTAGTGATATCTAGCCTAACATAATTTCACTGGTACCAGATACTACTAAGGAACAATCCCAGTATCATCACTCGTAAAATAGTCAGACCTCCGCACACATAAATATATTCACAGAACTGTAGAAAGGCCTGGGTTGGAAGGGACATTAAAGATCATCTGATTCCAAACCCCCCACCGTGAGCAGAGATGCCACCCAGTAGATCAGGTTGCTCAGGGTGCCATCCAACCTGGCCTTGAATACTTCAAAGGAAGCAGCATTCACAGCTTCTCTGGGCAACCTTTTCCACCATCCTCACAGTAAAGAATTTCTTCCTAACATTTAATCTAAATCTCCTGTCTTTTACTTTAAAATTGTTCCCCCTTGTCCTATTACTATCCACCTATGTAAAAAGTTGTTCTCCCTCTTTTTGATAAGCCTCCTTTAGGTATTGAAAGGCCACAATGAGGTCTCCCTAGAGCATTCTCTTCTCCAGGATGAACAACCACAACTCTCTCAGCCTGTCCTCTTAGGAGAGGAGCTCCAGCCCTCTAAGCATCTTGGTGGCTCTCCTCTGAACTCACTTCAACAAGTCCACATCCTTATGCTGGGGGTCCCAGGGCTGGATGCAGTACTCCAGGTAGGGTCTCATGAGGGTAGCATAAAGGGACAGAATCACCTCCCTGGCACTGCAGGCCAAGCTTCTTGCGATGCAGCCCAGAATGCAGTTAATCTTCTGGCACGAACATATTTCACCTGTTTGGTCTTATTTAGATCCAGGCACTGGGAGCATTTGAAGTCTCCACCGAGCCCACAGATAGTTGGGTTGAAGCTAATCTGAGGGCTTTGCAAATGCTGCTGGTGCTGCTCCCTGGGACTAAATGCCTGAGTTCCTAAGGGATATTCCCCTTTTAGGTGCTCTGCTACCAGCTCCCATCCCTCTCTGAAGACTGGGTTCATTAAACAGTGTTCATAAAATATCAGGTACATGTGTCTTCTATCAATGCCAAAATATAAGGTGGGTTATCTGCTTTCTACAGATGCCAGATATGACCTTATTAACACAGGTAATATGTCTGAGACCAAGTTGTTCTGTCTACAAATCCTCCTCCCACCAGTTTTTTTTCTCAGTGTTTTTACATTATTTTTGTTTTCATGTTTTGTATGAGTCACCAGCAAAAGTGGAACCACTGGTTTACCCAAGAGAGCTACAGCATATTTTGCATTATTCTTCATCCCTGTGTATGCTAATACTTTGGCCATGTCCTTGGCCACAGCTGCAGTTTTAGGAGGGCCTTCACTGACCTATTCATACATATATCACAACTTTACTGAATCACAGGAGTCTTGTGATGTGTTACAGTCCCAAAATTTAATCATCCTGATATTTTCTGTCCTTCTTTTCTGTTTAGGAGGAGGAGGACTGGGATAGAAAAGACTGCTGCTTATGTGAACTCATTTTAGGAAGACTTAACAGTGCAGAAGTCATAGGTTCTTGAACTTTGCATTTTTCACAGTACTGCATCACTGCAGTGCTTTGGAAGAACATGTACCTGATGATATTTAAAATACTGTCAGAGGTGAAGACTCACATTTATAAGGCAACCAACAAAATTATGTAGGTCAGATCCCAGTATTTGTGTCCAGATATAATTATGATCTGTTTTGCTAAAGCAGTCTGAAATAGATCCCAAAACCATGGGCTGGAACAGTTTGCTGGCTCTTAACAGACTATATTTTATTGGTAAGAGTGATAAACTATTTTAATGAACATATAACACTCCATGCACATATGGTCATCTTTGCAAATGCAGAAATAGCTGCCATCACCTGGCTGACAAATATTGCTGAGGGACAGCTGAAGCATGTAGGGATAGCTATTCTATACTGCAAGGCATGAAAGTGTATCATTTGAACTGCCCATTCCATTGTATTATTACCAAGGCATATCAATAGATGGCCCTATGATGCAAAAAGCATATGTCATATTGAGAAAACCTATTTAAGCTTCATTTAACTTTTTCAGATATTAACATAAATGAAATAAGGAATAAGGTATCAGAATTAGATTATTCTTCAGCCTCAACAGAACTTAAATTACTTTAGGGAGAAATTAGACACTTTTTGAGGACACAGAGCCATACCAGATGGTTAAGTAACTACACAGTACAACTGCAGTCATATAAAAGCAAAATCCTCAGAATTATAAGTCCTTAAAGCCTAATCATGCATCCACCTTTAGGAAGTCTCATTATACCTCAGTGTCAAAGTTCTGCCATCAGGAAAATGACAAATGACAACAACATAACAGCCATGTGTTTTATCTTTCTCAAATGCAGAGCTTTGAACATGCTAGGTCTCAAGTACAGTCAATCAAGATTCCCAAAAATGAGTCAGTCTTTCTCTACTATTTACACAGTAACACCAGCTATAGGTCAGGACAGAGAAGTACTGCAGCATTTCAAGTAGTCTAGTTGAGAGATAGGAACTTTTCCATGTCAGTCAATACACTCCCTCACCCCAGTAAATGGCAGGTACCCTTCCACACAGTAAGCACAGTGCAACCATCTATCCTGGCTGTAGCTTTCACGTTACTTTTGTTGAGTTACACTCAGTCTGAGTGATTTTTCATCTAAGCACATGGCCTTGCATGTGCATGGGAGACTTTGGTCATTCCTTTCTCTGAGGGTTCACTCTGACCTGAGGAAACCTATGACCTCAAACCTTCCTCAAGAAACCAAAGGTGTACATCTCTTCTCTCCTCATGAAAAAAGGACACCTCTCCCACGTTACAGTGGTTTGAACACAGGTTTAGATGTGTGGGCCACACCAGGGCTGAAATCCCTTCAGCGTGTTAGAACTGAAATGGCTTTTTCCATTTCCTCACAAGTCCTTTATCAATTTATTCCTTCTGCTATAACTTCACACCAGATTCATGATGTTCCTTTCCTTTCACATTTCATCAATCTGATTCAGTTTGCTTGTTTTGCTTTTTAAAATGCATTCTTTCTCCTTGGTGGTCATATGGCTCTCAGCTGCCAGGCCCAGTACTCCAGTAACTAGGTGCAACAGCCAGAGAAAAGTCTTGCTCAAGCACCCACATCAGGATTAGACACACTGTCAGTACTCTTGGGAGATAAAACACAGGCTGTTGGTTTTCCTTTGGAGCGTTTGCACTGGGATAGCTTGCCTCAGTGCAAACACAGGCTGTGTTAAGCACATGAAAAGGATGATTTTTCCAAGGCTTGTATAACTTCATGAAATTTGAGTGTCATCTTTTCCCCGCACATGACAACAGCAGAAGGTCATAGAGACCTGATGTCACCCAAGGTTAAATTTCAATCTTTCACTCCAAATTACGGATAGTTGAGATTCAATTCACAAAGAAAAGGTAAAGCCAGGATATGTTTCCTTTAACTTTCATTCCTAAACATCTGGTCCTGTTTACAAAGAAAAAACAACAGACTGCAGTTACTTTTTGGCAAAAACTTAAGCCACTGAAAACTGAGTCTCACAATGAAAACGGAGAGGAAATGCTAACAGCGGCAGCTACTCAAAACCCTTATCATAGTCAGTCACATTATTTTCCCTGGCAGTAATGAAAGTAAAATTACCTAAGGATCACTGATACAGATTACTCTGAATGCTCATCACAGGATGGGAGTTTTGCTACAATTTTCAACAAGTGTCGATTTAAATTAATAGAAGTGCTTTTGAGTGACTACAGTCTCTTTCAGTCTTAGTGCCTTTTGTAAACCTGATGTAATCTACCTTAACTTATTTTTATAAGGTACTCAGCTTTTCCACATATTCTTTTTTTTCTTCTCAGCTCAAGAACAAACCTAAAATCCAAAGTATTGACATTAACAAATAAAATTCCCATGACATAATTTGTCATGTCAGTTTCATTTTATTCCAAAAACTTTCTCCTGAAAAGTCACTAAATAACCTTTCCAGACTTTTAAAGATGTGAAGCAACATCAACACTGTATTCATTTAAAACTGTACAATGCAAATGAAACAAATACTTAGCATCCTAGACTATCTCCACTTACATTGTGGAGTCCAGGTGTCTCCTCTTACTACAGATTTGATCCGCATGCTTAACTTTTAAGCTATGATTGACAAGAGTTCGTGATTATGATGACAGATTAAAGTGTTCATTGAATTTTGAGGGGTTTTATTTCAGTTGTGACAGTAGTGTGCTGGGAGACAATGAAATACAATATCACAGGATTAAAGGCAGCACATAACTAGTCAGGCACTGGTACTGCAATCATCTTGGTCTCACACACATGCTGATCACCCATTTAAACATAAAACCCTACCCTGAGCAGTGCATATTCCTTTCAAAGTCTTGCTCACGTGCCTCCTCTCATTTCTAACATAATAAATATATCATCTGACGAGGAGCTTAGTGACAGCTGCACAAGTTAGTTCTAATTACAAAAAATAATAAGTGGCTTTAAAGGGTTCAATAAGTCTCTATTGCATAACAGCAGCAAAGCAGCACAATTTCTGCTTACAAGCAAAAGTAAATACATAAATAAAAATACTGCTAGGAATCCCTTACTCCCAAACTCCAAATGTCAGTTTCTTCTGGATAACCTACAAAAACCTTCCCTCTATTGATGCACCATTCACCTATAGAAGGGGAAAACAACAGACTGGGCACAAATGCTTCAAAATATTTTGTCTGAATAAACACAGGAGGTACACAACTACAAAAGACCAAAAATAATAAAGAGGAAGTAATACCTTCGCTTTGGTTTATACCTTATAGCTGCTTATGAACTTTAGCAGTGATACAGATTCTGGTTTCTAAGGAGACACATATTCAACCTGACAGACACCAGTAAAATATTTTTATCATCCCGGGCTACATCCTGCCCTTTAAGTCTCGATTAGTTCAAATAGTAAACTTCTCAGAAAAAAAAATCTTCAAAGAAAGTGCAATCTCCCATGCTTTAAACACTCTCATGAGAGCTCATGAAATATAGCAGCTTGTCTTTGATCCACTGGACATTACTTTAGGTTGAGATGTGAGTGCAGTGCATAATGACAATAAAAGAAGACTCCAGCAGATGCCAAAACAACCAGAACTTGGATTATTCTTTCTGTACAAGTCTCTTTCATAATTTAAGAGGATAACCAACAAAAGTTGTACTCGGTCAAGCTCAGAGTAAGATTAAAGAATTACTAGATGAAAGTCTCTTATATCGCTATAGTGACTTGTTTCATTATATTTTTTTAATTGTTTTTCAGTGTTAAAAATTTTCTAGTATAAATGTAAATCTTAGTACATGTCCCACATATGGAGAACTCACAGAAAGGAGCACAAGAGAATGGATGCTCTCAGCTGCTTCTCTGTGACCAGCTGTATCTACGGTAGCTGGGAAACCATCCAACGCTGTAACTTCGTCAGCCAACTGTAACCCCATGTTGAACTTAAAGAACTTAAGCCACTCTATTATTGCCTTTTCACAGGTGGAACCTGTGCCCTTTTCTTCTATCAAGATCTTTTTTGTGTCATAATAGAGACTCCAAAAATCTAATGACTGTTCATATTAACTTATATATATCATCGTTTATCTGTACAAACAAAATGGACTAGCAGTACAAACAAGTAAAAAAATTCCATCTCAAGCAAAGCATATGGAGTTGATCTATCATTTTAGACTGCCAGACATACAAATATACACTCATAGTCAAGCACACACATAAAAGAGCTTTCTACTTTAAGGCAACTCCAGAGGGCCTTATCAGCTTTGACTGAGGCAAATCTTCCCCTAAAGCTACAGGGCTTTTACATGGACAAGTGCTGAATTTAGAAGAAACATCTTGAGATTTGGCACAGTTTCAAAGAAAAAAACAATGGATATTCTTCATATTATATTACAGAACTAGCTGTCCTCTAGCAAACAATAGTTTAACATGCTGCTTTGTAAATAAGGTAATAAATAACACACAGATTATACATAACCTTTATTATTTATGCAGGAAGATTAGGTGCAAACTTTATTCACACTATTTTCAAAGAGTGAAGTAAAGACATTAACAATGTTTTTTACATACCTACTACTAGCACAGAGTCAAAGCTGGTACTTAAGTCAATCAAGTTAATCAAATTCATAGATATCACAGGATACTTTTCTAATTGTGTCCATGCATGAATGGGTATGAGTGTAAGCCAGTTGCAAAGAAAACCCACCTCACTCTCAACAGGGCAATTTGCTTTTGGTCTTCCATCTACAAAACACAATTTTAGCTTTCCACAACTAGTAAGTAGCAATAACACTTGGAGCGAAATACAGTAATTTGTAACAAGCTTGGAAACAGCGAGCTCTTGGCTTCTTACCTACAAGACAAGCTGCAAAGAGTCTGACATGTTCTGTGTGCAGAACTATTGAAAATCCAGCTCCGAGCATCAGAACAGAACCTTCAGGGAGCTGACCATAATGGAAGGCTGTTCCTTGTACAGATGTTTCAGCAAGAGTTACATTCTTAACCTGCCCAGATGTGACATATGCAATGTGTCACAAATGGAATAAACCACTTTTTACAAACATCTTTCTTAGTGAAACTGGACAGCATGACTTAACACAGCCTCAAAAGAATGGGATGTTGAAAAGCACTAGGCTCTGTATTACATCTAAAATGCTGTCTAGAGTTAATAAATTTATATAGTGCTGTACTTAAAATACCCTGAGAGTAGAATTCACAAGTAGTTAAACATTAGCACTTCGCTATGACTAAGTGTTGCATTTTACTAGAGGCAGGGAAAAGCCATATTTATCATATAATGGAAAGTTATATTTGTAACCTCTGTCAAGGTTAGCATTAATCAAAGAATCTTCCTTTAAAGTTTAAACTTCAGGACTGTCTGAATCAGGAAGTGAGTCATCCTCATACCCCCTTAGTTACAACTATATCCTAGCAAGGGCCACAGACCTGCTAACAGTGTCCCGTGTTCTTCTTGTGAAAACATCTGTGCAAATCTCTCAGGCAGGGAAAAAAAAAAAAGTCTGTAGCTTTACTTAGATCCCAAAATCAGTGATATGAACTCATATGTTCCTGAACAAAATACAAACTTGGCAATGATCTTTGGAACAAGTTACAGTTTGCATATAAACTTACTTGGCAAGACAGACAACAGGGTATTGCAATAATTTCTCTTGGATAAAGCCACAGACTAACTCCTCGATATCACTCATGAGCAAGCATGCTTGGGTCTGGCAATATTTCTCAGACGTTAGTACAGGGTCATGACCATCTGCTGAATATCAAAGCCCAAACATCACTGCCAAATTAAGACTACAATACCAACCCTTGTTAAAGTGATAGTGAATGCAATCAGCAAAAGCCTATCCAAACTGAAAAGACATTGGAAAGTCACCTGTTTACTGTGGCCTTTCAAATACAGTCACAAAGCAGACTGTGCTAAATGCACAAACACACACAGCAAAGGAAGCAAGGTTTGACAGACCCTTTCTGGGGTCCACAAAAGGCCAAATCTGAAAGCCTACCAAGTTATCAGGCAAGTCATACAGAAATAAAAGACCATAAAGCCAATATCAACCACATTATTACAAAGTTTAGCAATTTCAGTATAACATGGCAAGAAATTCTGAGAAGCGAAGGATTTTTACTGGTGTTATTTGCAACTCCTCACACAACCTGTTGGTAAGAGCAAACAATTCACATTGCCCAAGCTAAAAATTAAAAACAATCAGGAAAAAACATCCACAAACTTCATTATTAGTGAATATGAGTCTCTAGTCTAGGCCCAAACAAGCTTAATTGAATTAGGTGACAGATTCAGAGAGTGTCATGAGAAAACTGAAAGGTAACCAATGTAGGAACAATTTAAAATCAGGGAAACGTTCACTTATATTAAAGGCAGACCTTTAGCTATCAATCTATGCTTTTGAAAGATTTTATTAATTCCTGTGCAAAAAAACATCCACTCAGATACTGGTGCAATACTAGACATGTATCATTAAAGTTGCTCTTTGGATGAGGAGAGATGGGAACAGGGCAACAGGGTCACTTAAGAGGCTCAGTAGGAGTTCCATAGGGGCAGCCTATTCACTCTTAAGCTCTTGAAACTCTTGCTCAGTTCACCATAAAGAGTGCTTTGACAGACAGATACTGAGTCGTGTAGCGATTATCTATTAAAACAAAACACTTGGTGGGGAAAGGGAGGAGGAAGGTAATCCCTTTTGAGATATCAGTATCACAATATCCAAAGTAACAGATTGTTTCTTCACTTTTGAAACAATCAGTAAATGCGACAACCACCTTATGATCAAACCCTGATTTTGATTATTCAGGCTTTCACAAAGATTTTTTCTGTTTTACCTCTTCTAATGTATAACAAGACATAAGCAAACTTTCCTCTGAAAATAAAAACCAACAAAGACAAAAGCCAGGAAACAAAAGTGTTGCTGGTTGGTTCAGAAGGTCTCTGAATCAAATTTCATTTGATTCATTAAGTCTGATAGTCTCCTTGGCCTTGCCTAAAGCCTGTCTAAACTGAACTACAGACAAGGCATGCTCTCCATTGAACCTCAGCTCTCCCAGTTTTGAAATACAGTGAAGGTAACGAATATGAGGTTGGGTAGGACCTTTAGCATAACATCTACTCCCTTTCAGTCTATTTAATAAAGGCTGGTTTTCAATGATGGAGTATAAGCCCCTCTTCCTTTCTCCTCCCAAGACACAAACTTTCCAGCACTACATTACAAACTGCATATGCTAAGTACACAGGCTACTACAATTTCCTCTGTAAAGCACTTAAGAATCTAGAGAACAAAATGTTTAAGAGCCAGTTACTGGTAGTAGCACCATTACCATTGGTGTCACTGCTACACTGTCCATCTTAAATAAGACAGAGCTAATGTTCTGAAGTATAATAATGTAACTTTCACCATTCAACACACAGAAAAGTAATCTAAGGTAAAAATAGATACTTTTGATGTTAAAAAAATCCTGAGACAACAAACGCAGAAGTAGCTGCCTCATTTATCAGACTGTCATGCATAGCAAAAACTTCTTAATGCCTCTGAAGAGTTTTGCTATAGATGTTATGGCTGTTAAGTAATGTATTTCTTCTTCATAATCAGAAAGCGTGCATCCTAAATTTTTTATGCTAAAGTATGCAAGTGTATGCAATCTATGTAAATACTTAAGAAGAACAGCTTAGAGCGGTAAAGCTATTTCAAATCAGGTTATTGCTTCTGCTTGAAGAAACAGACTTAATATGGAAAACACTTTGCTCGCACTAGTAAAATTGCAGGTACGTGGAGCTTTTGGAAATCTTCATTTATTTAAATTCTCTGGCTAATATAGATTTTTCACAGCAGGACCAGCAGGGGATTAGTGAAATTACCTTCCAGAACCTTCTGAATTGCATAAGCAATTTTAAGAGTTTGCTCAGCGCTGTCTCCCAGACAGAGAATCTATCATATGGAAAAATCGAGATGTACTGAATTAGCACTGGTACGCAAGACATTTGCTCAGCATGCAATGTAAAATCTTGATCTATGTTTTTCATACATCAGAGAGCTGAAAACTTCAGTCATGACTATGAAAGCAACTTTGCTCCACTAAGAAGTTTTGCACCAAATAGACAGAACAGGGTAGAAAATACTAGGCAGGAGTACAAAGTACTCTCTCATTGCAGTAAAGGTGCAAGTATTTTCCTGTTCCTCCCTCTTCCTGAAATTTAAACAGTTGTCACAGCCTCCTGCATCCAGCACCAACTCCAGATCAGTCTGTTTTCTGAACTACCTCATTCTTGCTTGCTACCTAGTGTAGAAGCATCTTCCAGATACTTTTTTGCTTTCCATGAAACCTAAGGGTCTACATTGAGACGTTCTTTATAGCACACTTCCACAAAGAATGAAAATGCTAGCCAGTCTTCCAAAGGTACATCAATACTTCTTCCATGTCATGAGACTCTCAACACATCCCATACAAGTGAAGCACACAGGCATCACACCTTTTTTAGATAATTAACTTTCAAACCACAAGATGCTGTCATGTATATAAATTACAAAAAGAGTTACAGTCTTCTTAACCCATGTTCACATCTTGTAGAACACCACAAGTAACTGTCAGTTTTTCCACCTTAATTGTCACAGTATATGTTGAAAACTTCCTTTAATTAATACCTGCCCAAAGAATGGAATTTTTTATAAAAGGACATAACATGTAGTGCTGGGAATTAATAGTTCTTTGTTGGGGCTTTTTATTAAAGTAATTAAAATCTGACAAGCATGTAACAATTATTTTGTAATCTTTGTGTCAACACAGTAACAAAGCATTCTAAGGATTATACAAAAACTGAAAGCAGTTTTTCTCAGACAACACAAAAATTTAGTTTCAAAGCCTGAAGAGACTGCCAATAGAAGTGGTACTGAATTTAGAATCCTGCTGCATATGTGAATATTCTGAAACTTTTCTGTACCTCTAATATCTTCGTACTAATTTCCTATTTTCCTCCTATCAGGATTCACTTGTTTTGGCTCTTGGCATCACATCATCACCACATGAATATAGAATCTAAAAACTAAAATATAGAAAAATATAGAATCTAAAACTAAAACATGAATCACTCAATATTTACAGTTGCTATGCTTTGCACATGAAGACAGGATATTTACTATCCATTCTTAGATCAGCCATCTACTGCAAAATCTTATTCAAGTAATATTAAAAGCATCTAACCCCCTTTTTATTTTCCAGTGTGGATTGACTCTGCTTCCTTTAATATCTGAACTACTACACTACAGAAGAGATTAAATGTTCTGTATTCACAAATCATAATAACCTGAATCTGAAACATTTAGTAGGATTATCATGTATGAGAAAATATTACATTACTATGTTTATTACAGTTACTGTCAGTGCAAGGTCAACACCTATGTATCTGGAATGTTCATACTATTAATACACTACTCAATATTTCAAGCCTGAAAATACTTAGCTCCTCACAGTACTGTGGGTACTTCTCAAATGAAAATGTACAATTTCTACTGGACCACAGCAGACAATACAGCAGTCTCTAGTAGGGGTTTCAAGTCCAACCTTGCAATGACAGGATTAAGAAATATATACTGGTATTTTAATGGATCAAAAAAAACCCCTCAAAGTTGACAAAAAAAAAATCAATCAGTAAGAGCAGATTTTTTTTTTAATATTAAAATATTTTTAAAGACATTTTTCAATTATTTCAAGGTCGACTTACTTCTCAAAACTAACTCCTGCTAGTAAGAGGTATCATATACCAAGCACTGCAAGAGCTTTAAAAGGCCACATCTAAACACACCTACTCCAGAGCATTAGTTTATATCAGCCCAGATAGCTATGCATGTTTTCACATCAGTGACTTATCATTATCACTACAGGAGGTGTAACTGTTTTAATAGTCAGCGATCTTCTTTAGGAGTTCATGCCAACTCTACAACAGCCACGTGCAAACTTGCAGAATGGGATTTTATTCCTGTCTAAAGCAATGAACTCCAAAGACATCTGCAGCTGGGCATAATGCCCACACTGGTACAATTACAATGCTATGTCAGCTTCTCATTGTTTAAGGTGATGGATTTCATATCTGGGCACATTATCTTGCCAGAGTCAATGGTATTTTTTTCTTGGAAGCAAGTTGGAATGGCATAGGACTGTGCCAATTTCAAAGCACTGTAATGTGTTTCTATAGCCTTTTTCATAGGTCATATTATAAAGCAATTTCTATTGTGAATCCTGCCAGCACTTTGTCCTGAACAGGTGCTTAACAAACTTACAGACTGCTACAGTGCAATCTATTTGACAAAATCAAGGTATGAACAGCCAACCCCCTTGACAAAACAGCAACAGTAGCATGCAAGTAGAATGGCACATTAAGTTTAACAGGCCCCTCAAATAGGATCCCACCTCATTTATTAGATCAAGGATCACATATTACATAGACAAGGGCAAAAGACCTTTAAATTTTAAAACAATACACAAAAGTAATTCTCAGAGATAGTTCCCAGTTGTATTCACAACTAGAGAGAAGCTTTTTGGCTTCCAAATATAGTCTTGTTACTCAGCCACCACAGAATGCAGTGTGATCCAAGATGTTTTCCCAAGGCTTACTCCTATTAATGCAACACTAACAAATACAATACATTTGGTACCACTTACATACTTGAACTTACAGACTCTGAATAAGGTTTGTTATACTCCATACAACAGACAAAAGGACTCTGAACATTAAGTAGCTGGTTGCAATGTCTCCATCAGTAACACAGACAGTGGAACTGAGTGCACTCTCAGCTCAATGGTGCAACTCAGATGCCTGAGGGACTAGATGCCATCCAGAGGAACCTGGATGGACTTGAGAACTGGGAATGTCATGACGTTCAACAAGGCCAAGTGCAAGGTTCCTGGCTGTCATAAAAGGTCCCTTTCAACCAAAATGGTTCTATGATTCTATGAAATGTAGAGCATCCTGTCTGGTTCACAAAATAGGGAAAACAACTAATATAGAGCACTCTAGAAAACAGTCCTGGATAAAGAACAAGAAAGAATTTACTCGGTGCCTCCCACCCCAACCAAAATCTACTGTTTAAATACGATTCACTATGGAACTATTCATAAATATTGAGACCATACCAGATGTACATTGTACATTAGCTACTAAACATGCAAATTTGCCCTGATGAAAAAACACCAATTCTTGTAGAAAAAAATAAATATGTGCAGTCATATAAAAAAATCAACCAAAATTACTTTATATAAGTATCTTTTTAGAAAAAAAATATACATGTTTCCACAAATATAGCTACCTACAAACATCTTTGAAACAATTATTTCAAACGTAAGCACATAAGAAGCTGCCAACATTTTGAAAAGCCATAAAGGGATAACTTTCCATTACAGACACTGCTCACAGGGATGCACCATCAGGCATTAAAATCACCTGGAAAAGGTTCACAATGTGACAAGAGGATGCTTTCTCTTCCTTTGTAAAGGTAGCCCACTTAGCAATGTTTAGGGTTTGTTGGTATTGCACTCTGCAGACCTTTGCAAAGTCTTCATTGCAGACCATCCATGTAAAGTGCTGTTAAAACACACTGATGCCAGAAAATCCTAGAAAGAAGACAATGCCAGATTCTTATTTCATTTCTACTTTGTGATTCTGTAAAACCTCTCCAGACCTCAGGTACAACCATCCCACACTCTGGATGACACTGGTAAATATGATGCGTGCAAAGCAGTTTGAAATATTTGATCAACGTACTGTAAAAGAGCAAACTTGTTCTTCGTCTCCTGCTCCATGCTTAGGAATCCAGTTTTAGCAAAACAGTACAGAAAATCATAGTATCTCCATGAATCTTTTAAGAAGCTAGTAAAAAGCCCCATCAGAATTTTTCAGGCACCTACAGAGCACTATCTGAGTGCCACAAACACATTCAATCACAGGTCCAGTGGAACAGTATGTTGTATTGTGTTGGTCAGCAGGGGTTGAGGCAAGAAAAGGGTTATCAGACAGTGAGTAATGGAACACCTGCTGTCACCTATAGTCAGCTTTGAGTCCAGGCTATACAGTTCCATCTTTGACAGCATCAGAGTGTAAGTAATGCTGCAGGCTGAATATGGACCTGTCTGTCAACCTCCTGGTGTTTGGACAAAATGTCCTGGGAAGATGATGTAGTAGCAACATTCAAGAAATGCAGGAATCATGGCTAGATCCCAGAAACTCAGCAATGGCATTAGTGATTCATGCTGTGGGTATTATTCTTAAATTCTATGAAACCTTTCAGTGTATGAGTCACATACATGGAGTCAATATGGTCCCTCAGGACTACTCAAAACCTTCCTCACTTTTAAAGCTTTTCAACACTGAAAAGAATTAGAACTGATATCTCTAAATCAAACCATCAGTTCCAACAAAAGTGTTGCGAAACATCCAGACATGCTTTCTGAGTAATACCAGCCTGAGCCACTGCCACATGCTGATCCAGTGCATTACTCCAGATCCAGCTTCCAAGCTATCATTTGCACAGGTGCAGGACAGGACTCCAGACTAAATGGAAACAACCTAAGTGCTGCTCATTTGTCATGTACAGGATTTGTGGTTAAGACCTAGAGGCTCTCCTCTCTACTTCGCCTTCTCAGCATCTCAAAGAAAGCAAAGAAAAACATTTATGCAGGCCTACAGACAAGCGTTACAAGAGCTGGATACAGAGCCCCACTGAAATCAAAAGGCTGAATTTTCTCTCTTCCCTGAGTACATTACAGGAGAAAAAAAATTCCCATCATGACTTTGAGAGTTCCCCTTTGAATCTGAATCAGCATTTCTGACTCTTTCTAAAGTCAGCTTTATTCTAGGAAATTTTCCACCAATTTAAAATGTTTTCTTGAATATGATCTGCAAGATTTCTGGTACCTACTGCATTGGTACATTCTACAAAAAGGTCAAACAGCTCTACATCTGTTTCCTAAATCATTGTAAGTCTCAAAAACTTGACAATCAGTAGAAATATGTAAAAATGCTTCTTTATAATAGAATCATGTAGTTCAATATTTATACAGAATTATCTATTATATTTTTATATTGGGTTAGGAAAAAAAGGCATACTGTGGTGTTCATTACTATACACTTAGAATTAATAGACAAAGTCTCTGCCATTGAGCAAGAAGGTGCCTGAGAAACTGACTTTACAGGCTGGCAGTACAGTGATAGCACTGAAAGATATTATTTTGCTTTCTAGAAGGGATTTCAGCCAAATGCCACTGAATCAGTAGCTACCGCTCTTCTCTCATGTTCTTCAGGTTCTTCAGCCAATTTACACTTGCTGTCTACCTAAAACAAATAGACATAAAATCCCTAATAAACCCCTCCGAGTTTATCCAAGTCACTGAAAAACACAAAATTAGCTTTCAGTGTCAGCCCTAAAGTAAAAGAATAGCTGTTTAGGCACCCTTTCACCTTGCTCAATCACTGGAGAAGTACTATATTTCAGGCAGACATCTGAGAAGAAAAAAGCTTCTAGAAAACAGATCTGAAAATCCAATTTCTAACCACTCAGTTACTTGAGCTCTGTGGCTCCTTTCCATATGAGAACAAAGAGGTTGGAATGGATGGGATGGCGAGATGAGAACAATCAGTGGGTAATGCAGAACACTCCCTTTATTACAATATTCATAACTACATGCCACCTATACTATCAAATAGGTGGCTGCAAACCACTCCTTACCGTGGGGCCATCATTAGCCTCTCTAGTTAATATTCTGCCCAGAATTCTCATTTACATTATACACAACACCTGGTGGAACACACCCAAGGCACTGCCTAAATAAATGAGACTTGACTAAACCTGTCCAGTTCAAACTGACTAGATTAATCCAGGATGCGCTGGATAACAAAGGTAACATTTCTTAAATCACATACAGGTGGGCAGTGATAGAAACCACAGGAGAAACCACTATTTAGCCTCAAGGAAGGAGGAAGTCAGAGAGGTTGGCCTGGGGCTATATGACTGTTCCAATGATCTCATGTAGAGAGCGACAAAAATTTAAGACAATAGTCCCTGGGCAGGCAGAGTGATCAGAGGGGAGAAATGCAATGCATGGATTTCAGGTACCTCACAGAAGCTGCAGTCTGATGAGAACAACTATTACATGTAGTAGCTGAGCTGTGATCCACACACGTTGCACACCACCTGGTTGAGTGAGTGTCCCATTCCCCTACCACCCAACAGATCCAAAATGTAGGATGGAGGCTCTTATTTGTGATACATGCCTGTTTGTAAAACAGGAGTCACTATTGATCCACTGTATCTGTCCTGACAGAAAAATACATTATAGACTATATGTTCACATGTGGCATGATTCTCTTCCAGCGGCCACCTCACTGATCTCCCATGACTACTTCAGTGGGTAGCAAATCAGTGCGTTACTAACTACAGTAATATGAAGACTCAGATTTGTTTCAGAACAGTTCTTAGAAGAATTAAGAAACCAGGAAAAAAAAAAAAGAAAAAAATAGTATTTAAATTACCTCATGAAAAAACAAACAGATTAAGTTTGCAATGTAACACACAAACATCATATTTTCTTTTGGAAAGGCTAATAACAAAAAATCTTACAGAAAATGCAAAGTTCTGTGCCTGACATCTGAAAACATGCCAGGTGTATGCTCTTAAAAACAAAAATTTCCTTTAAATGACAGAAATCACTTGTGGAGAAAGAATGTTCTTAAACTAAATGATTTCTCTTGAACAAGAAAGCCTTTCTGCAGTTATATAAAGCAAGCATTCTAGACAGACAAGGAAAACAGACATAGGAGTTTGTCAAGCTTTTCCAAGGTTTAGTCATTTGATAAAGCCTTTGATAATTTATTCATGAATGTTTAATCTGCAGCTTTAATCTTCAAACGGCTTCCTAACAGATTTACTTTATTTCTCTTCCATATTCTTCCCCCACATAATTAATTTTTAGTTTTCCAAGTGATTTTCTGTATTGATTACCCCAGCAAGGAGCACATCCATCATCCAAACTTAACTGTGCTCATCAGAAATTACAGAAAAGTAGTGGTGGAAAAACCCCCACTCATCTTTGTTTATTTAAGAGTAAATTAAAGGGTATGTTTCTGGCATATGTGGCAACCACTAAAATATAGTAACCCACCTTGTAGTTGGTTTCTGTGGCTGGGTTTTAGTAGTGGCGGGGCTACAGGGGTGGCTTCTGTTAGAAGCTGCTAGAAGCTTCCCCTGCCTGGTGGAGCCAATGCCAGCCAGCTCCAGGATGGACTTCCTGCCGCTGGCCAAGGCCGAGCCAATCAGGAGTAATAGTAATGCCTCTGTAATAACATATTTAAGAACGGAAGATTGTTGCACAGAAAAAATTCCAGCCAGGGAAGAGCAGAGTGAGAACACGGGAACAACAATGCAGACACCAAGGTCAGTGCAGAAGGAGGGGCAGGAGGTGCTCCAGGCACCGGAGCTGAGGCCCCTGCAGCCCGTGGTGCAGCCCATGGTGGGGCAGCTGTGCCCCTGCAGCCCATGGAGGACCATTGGGGTGCAGAGA
>JAWWLV010000144.1:25909162-25928546 GCA_035041135.1 Platyrinchus mystaceus
CTCCAGGCACCGGAGCTGAGGCCCCTGCAGCCCGTGGTGCAGACCATGGTGGAGCAGCTGTGCCCCTGCAGCCCATGAAGGACCATCAAGGTGCAGAGACTCCTCTGCAGCCCATGGAGGAGCCCATGCTGGAGCAGGTGGATATCTGAAGGAGGCTGTGACCCCATGGGAGGCTCGAGATGGAGTAAGGTCCTGCTGGAGACCTGCAGTCCATGGAGAAAGGAGCCCATGCTGGAGTAGGTTTTTCCCAGGTAGGACTTGTGGCCCCTGTGGGGGATCCACACCTGTACAGCTCATTGGTGAAGGACTGCACCCCATGGAGGAGTGACCCACGGGACAGCAGTTTCATGAAGAATTATACCGGAGAGGTCCATCAAGGACTGTCTCCTGTGGGAGGGGCCCCATGGGACCAGGGTAGGGACTCCTTTCCTGAGCAGCAGCAGAAACAACAACTGACTGCAACCCCCATTCCCCATCCCCCTGCACCACTGGGGGTTAGGAGGGAGAACATAGAAGGAAGGAGGGGTGAGGGGAAGGTGTTTTTAAGATTATTTTACTTTTCACTCTTTTGCTCTGATCCTGTTAGTAATAAATTTAAGTAATATTCCCTCTTTGAGTCTGTTTTTCCCATGAAGGTAATCAGTAAGTGACCTCTCCCAGCTCTCAACTCATGAATCCTTAGCTGGATGTTTTTCTCTCCTCTGTCCAATTGCAGAGGGGAGTGAGAGAGTGGCTTTATTGGGTACCTGGCATCCGGCCAGGGTCAACCCACTACAACCTTCCAACTACTGAAATGTAAGTGAACACTTTCCTTCATCTCTAGTGTGCTGTGTTACCATAATACTTTCCTTGTCACTTTCAATTAAAATACTAACACTTTAATTTGAATGTCCAGAAGAATATGATAGATTGAAATTATACTTGAAAGTTTATTTTCTCAATCAACATCATTTGAGCTTATAAAACTAACAGCACTCAAACGAGTGATTATTTTGTGTTGAGAATGAAGTACTGGTGATGAAGGCAAAAGGATGCAGATGGACACAAACAGGACTTCCCAAGCTCAGGAAAAACAACGCTTATGGTACTCTTGAAGAATCCCATAAGGATAAACACACATACTAGCCAAAAAACCCCAAACAACAACAACAAACAAAAAAACACACAACACAAAAAAACCCTAAGAATATAAATACCTTCTATAAATGCACTGCCCAGTGTGTAGAATAATTTCCTAATTTGTTAATGTTGAGGGCGGAAAAAAGAATTTGTCAGTTGCAGTGTGTATTTACAAGAGCCTCAGAACGGCATGAAGAGCATTCGTGTTCTTTCTGAGGTCAACAAATTATTGTAGGGTCAAGTGGGTCAACTTTTCACAGCCTAAGTATAATGTGTAGCAAAATACTGCATCTTTTGTAACAAATGGCAATTCTTTAGCTAAAACAGTCATTTAACCAATTTCATTCTTTAAAAATTGATGAAGTTAAATTAGTTACAATCTCTAACAGGCTGATGAATTTCAACACTTACCTTGAACAGTCTGTCGCTGGGCTTGCATATAGCAAGCGGAGTAAAAGATTTTCCAAGGACTACACTCTGCTGTGAACATCTTGGATCAGAAACAAGCCCCAAATCTGAACACTTGCTAACAGAAACACTGAAAGCTAGTGAACCCCTCATGGTATGGAGAGACATGGTATTTATTTAGGTGCTCAAATACAGACCAAAGAACATAAAGTCTCGGATTATTACTTACTGACATAGACCCTTCACCTGGATGTCAAGGGTATATAAAGAGGAAATTTGATATCAGTTACATTCCTGTAATTCAAAAACACCTCTTGATGTCAACCGCTGTAAAAATCAGGAGTCAAATGTGAAGAAGAGACTAGGCACACATCCATACAGTTATGGAAACATAACTATATTTGGCAAACTACTCGATTGGAAGGTGACTTATATTAGGATAAAAGCACTAAACCTGAAACTTCCATACCTAGAGATTTTTTAAAAAACGCACAACAAAGTACTACATTTTATAAAAACATACTTTTTTTTCATTTTATGACTCTCCTTTTACATATTACTATATCCCAAGTTCTATTGATTTTTTAATAATAAGGTAATCCAGATATCCACACTGTTTTCAGATATTTTCATGTCATGTATAACATTCCTTTATAAAATTTACAGTGTGGATTTCCATAGTGTGGATCTCAATTCCTTTCCCATTCCAGACAAAAAAAAAAAAAGGTGACAAAAAACCCTTAATACTAATGGTATTCTGTTTTTCCTCACAGTAAGGGACTTACTGAATTTGCTGGAATGAAAGGATTTGATGACTGCATGGAATAAGGTCAATTATAGACTTCATTATAATTCAACACGAACACTTATGGAGAGGTGAACTTGGTTATCTAGGGCAACAAGCTAAATTTTTAAAACCAGGATTGGACTTTCCTAATTTAGGTGGTCACCTGCCACTGCATTCCCTTCCTCATATCTTCACAGCTCATTGTTTCACTACTTTGATGTCATCCCATCCTTTGACTAAGTTCTTCTTTCATGGTATCATTACAGAAAACTTTCTACAGACACAGCTGACACATCTCCCAGAAACTAATTATACAAAATATGTAAAAGCATCAGCCTGCTCAATAGGTAAAAGCAAAGACACAAGGCACTGAGGTACTACTGCAAAACTTAGTCTTCACATGAAGCAATAAAATAGCATACGGTGGATTTTTTATAAAAAAGTCCCCAGTCACATGGGAGATATATCCTCAACAACTCTTGACATATTATTCACTAGCTGTGTCACAGTTGAAGCAGGGTCTGCAAAGCCCATGTGGAACTTTTTGAGCTTCAACAACCATAACTACATGAATCTTTCTTCATATGCACTCAGTGCCAATCACTATTGTATATACAGCATGGACAAAGGCCACTGCACAAAATGTACTTCTTTTGCGAATGTGAAGGCACAGGGACCTTATAAAGTACCAAATCCCTTCTTATTTGCTTTAGGGCAATTAAACACCACTTATTCCACCACCTTTGCTGCCTCCTCACTTTGAGAGGCTTCTCTTTTAATGCTTTGCTACACCTGACAGTCAGCCTCCAGGAGGGAAGCTCTCAGAAACAGTTCCACAGTCAGAAAAGGATCCAACAAACAGCGGTTTTCTGATTATAAAGGCTATGCCCTTCTGAGAAACAAATTTCCACACTCTTTTCAGATTTTTCTATTTATTACAAACATTTCTTTAGTATTAACGAGATTTCCCCATGTGATTAAAAAAAAAAAAAAAGCTGACAAAGTGCACTGCAATCAGAACAAGAAACTACTAATTCAGATAAAGCGTTTTTAGAATAAGCATTTTTATCTTTTCTGGGAAATAATTTGTATTAAAAAAGGGCCAATTTCTAAAGATGTGTCAGAGATGACTAGCAGTGAAAAATGCTAAAAACTGAAATCAACATTATGTTACAGTCTTATTCAAAAGCTGCATAATAGATAATTTTCCATTTGTTACTTTAAAGTATCTCCTCAAAAGTATGACTAAAGCCAGCCTTGACAAGCTTTTTTTTTCCCAATAAAACTTAAGTGCCACCCAGCACTTCGCTAGGGAGTGGCATCCATCCTTCCTGATGCTTAGACAGTCCCACACACCACTGCCAACCAACCCAACTATCAAACGTAATCTTGTTTTTATGCAACTTGCAGATAAGTCAGCAGACAGCCAAACCAAAGCTTCAATGAAGTGCAGTCAAGCATCTGTACAACAATGTATTAACTAGTCTTCCCAGCACAGAGTGGGCAGAACCCCTGAAGGGTCATTATTGGGAAAAAGATGGCAATCGAAGTTGTGGAAAGTGATAAGCTCTCTCTATACTTGAACAGTCTTGTCCTTGGAGAAATACGTGATCATTTCTTTTTATTAAAAGTAAATTACTTCCGCTAAATTCACCGTATAATTTCCTTGTCAATCAAAAGCATTTTTAACAAACACGGAGAGAGAGCAGACTGTTTACACAGAATGTCCTGTGAGGGCTAAGAAAGTCTGTGAAGTTATTCTTCTAATGTGTTTCTATGCAGAAATAACCTGGCACCTAGCCCACAAAACAAACAGATACCTTGGAGTCTCACAGCAGAGCTATTTTGGGAACCTAGAGCTATTAGAGCTATTTTATGAGTTCTAGAAGCTTCACAATAACATAAGAAATTTCTCCAGAGAATCTACTTTATACTGCATTTTAAGAGAAACGGATTCCGGCCTCAATCAGCATGCCCTCTCTTCCTCTGTAAGGAATGATTTACTTATAGTGATACAGCAGTACAGGCTAAATTAAAAGAGAAAAAATAAAACTCATCCAAAAAAATCGTAAAAAAGGTGATGTATGCTAAGCAACCAAACACACTCTGTATTTTGGGTCACTTTTTTGTCCAGGGACAACAGACCTCCCTAGCTGTCCTTTGACAGCATTCCATTGTAGCTATGCACATGTGCTTAACTTGAAAACTTACTATGATATCAGACTCATTTCTCCATGAAAACCAGCTTAGCTTCAGCACTGTATATGACAGATCCTTCAAGGTGCTGATTCTGAAAATGTATTCCCCATTTCCTGGAAGTAACATTACAGAGAAGCACCAAGTAATTAAAAGGAGACTCTGTAACAGGCTTGTTGACCCACTGACTAAAGAGGAGTTTCAATGAAAAGGCTATGGAGCATATACATATTTTATGCTTTGAAATACCTGTATCTAACATTATTCTAATAGAAAAAAAGCTGCACAGTCAGAAAGTCTGGTAGAACCTAAATTTTATCCTCTTTCATCCTACAGCATAAGAACACATTACAGGTGGATTTAAAAACTATTTCTTTGCATTTGGTCTATTTATCTTTTAAATACTTTGTAAATATCTCTCAGCCAAAGACAACAGAAGAAAAGATAAGTTAATTCCCACCTTAAAGAAAAATTCATATTGCTTTAGATACAGCCTGACTTGTATCTCAGGGATTCTGGCAAGTTCTTTTTTGAACCTGAATTTTATTCTTTTATTTTTATTTCATAAACTATTTATGTTTCCAGAGTAATTTCCTTCATAATGGCATTTTAAGCATTCAAAAAATCCATATGAATGTGGCTGGAAACAAGTGCTCATCTTTCCAATTAGTTTTAGGAGAAATAGTTTCAAGGTAGCTCTGCAGACTGGATAGTCTCACTGTTTTCTAATCCTCTTGCTATTACTTGACTCCATTTTCTAGAAAACCATGCCCTTCATTTATTTTGTGTCAGCACTGTGATTGCTATTACATTTCTCCTCCTTTATCAACTGCAGCTTTCCAGTTACGTGCTAGCATAGCTGAAGTCGAGTATTGAGCTGAAAATGTTATAAGGTTGAACTGTTGGAAGAAAAGAAGGCAGAACAGCATGTCTAGAGGCGAAGCACCATAGCTATAGGAAGGGAAGAATTTTTAGAACAAATTACAGCTCTGTGTAAAAGCAAAACACAGCATCCAATACTGTACTCTAATAAAGGATAGATGTTTGCAATATTTGTCTTCACTGAGTAATATGAATTAAAAGTTTTTCTGGTTGTGAAAGCAATTATCCAAAGGTTATAAAAAGTCCAGCTCCAATTCTTTTATTTATACTTCATAGCAGGATTCATGTATCATGTTCTCAGGTTTTATTACCTTACCTGTCAAGAAGTAAAGAAACAGCTATTTTAACCAAACTGTTTAGTGAACAAGCTTGAGTCTGTATGTTCAGCAACTGTTCACTCAATGCATAAAAATTGTATCTTGCCATACACACAGAGGCACCCCATAACTTCACCAATTCTTCTGAATTGTTCCCTGTAGGGTCAGTTATGTAACAAACTAACACAGCTACCTCCCATCCTACAGGAATATATTCATATTGTACTGTTAATTGCTTAATACATAAACACAAACCAAGCAGATTATGTAAGTGATAGACAATACCATACCTCATTTAAAGATCTTTAGAAAGAAAAGGGCCCCCTATAGAGATAACACTGACTTAGAATAATAAAGCCATGTAGGTTGGAAAAGGTCTCTGAGATTGAGTCCAACCATTAACCCAGTACTGGCAAGTCCAACACTAAACCCTGTCCCTAAGTGCCACACATATAGTTCCAATGGTGGCGGCTCAACCATTTCCCTGGGCAGTCTGTTCCAATGACTGACAACCTTTTGGGTAAAGAAATTTATTCTAATATCTAATCTAAACCTCCCCTGGTGCAACTTGATGTCACTTCCTCTCATCCTGTCACTGGTTTCTTGGGAAAAGTAGAGGTTGAGTGGCAAAAGGTGTGGACTTGTGGACTCTCCTTCTCCATAAATATTCAAAACCCACCTAGACACAATCCTGTGCAACCTGCTCTAGATGAACCTGCTTTAGCAAAAGGATTGGACTAGAAGATCTCCAGAAGTCCCTTCCAATTGCAACCATTCTGTGATTCTTTGAAAAGAGACCAACCCCCATCTTGATACAACCTCCTTCCAGGTAGTCCTCTGAAGTCCTCTGCGAACTGACTGAGGGTCCCCTCAATCCCCTTATCCAAATCATCATCAATAAAGATATTAAACAGGACTGGCCTCCATACTGAGTCCTGGGGAACCTCACTAGTGACCAGCCACCAGCTGGACACAACTCCATTTACCACCACTCTCTGGGCACAGCCATCTAGCCAGTTTTTAACCCAATGAAGAGCATACCTATCCAAGCTATTGGCTGCCAGCTTCTTCAGGACAATGTGATGGGAAATGGTGTTCCAGGCTTTACTGAAGTCTGCAAAGACACAACCACAGCCTTTCCATCATCCACTAAGCAGGTCACCTGAGGATGGACCATATATATTCAATATGGTACATTAATAACAATTGATTGTCTGGTTTCTAAATGATATTAGCAGTATAATTTTACAGTTTTCCCTTCTACATATATGGGAATCCTTTTTCATTTATTACTACAGAAGAGTTTATTTTAATCCATATACGTACCTAGTGCATGACGTAAGGTTTATGGTTTGGTTAGCAGGTTGTCAGAGTTCAGTTAAATAATTTACATCACACAGCAGTAATGCATGGGCTTTGGCAATACATTTCATGCCATCTGTTTGAAAAGCTTTGAGACTTCAGAGATTAGTCAGACAGAATTATTAATTCTTACTTTGAATGCATATTATAATACTTAATTTGCCAGTAAGCCACGAGGGAAGGCAAGCTTTGAAGTATTAATTCAATCCACACAAAAAATCACCAAAAATAATTTAGTGGTTCATCTATAAAGTCAGGTGAACAAACTAGACAAAACCAAGGACTAACTTAAAATTGTCAAGAGACCTTTCACAATTCAAGACCTTTGAGGAAAGAGATAAAAAATAAATGCTAGTCAACTTGGTTTTATATTGGTCATATACAGAGAATCAGGTAAAATGGTAAAAAAAAAAATGTAACAATATTTTTATTCTAGGCTCTGCAGATTTTCTCTATTCATAACTTGGAGAAGTTCTGAATTTTATGTTAGGTAAAGACTCATAAAAAAAAAACCAGGTTGCATCAAGCATACAAAGGCAACAAAGTAACTCCCAAAAAATAATCTCTAAAAAGAGAATTCTTTAAGTTAATAATACAAAAATCCTTTGACCTGGTTAAGAACAGAACCTGGACTCCAGGTAAACACCACATGAAACAGAAGCCCTGAGCAGATCAAGGCGGAACAGTGGGACTCGCACTGTTCACACCACTTAAAGCCTGAGAAAGGGCATCCAGCATTGCAACCGTGGATGATTCTCTGCCGAAGGAAGCCAAAGTATTGCCTAAGAAGAGGAAATCAACTCTTGCCTGATAAGAGCTCAACATCTAAAAGGAAAATATAAAAAACTGTGTCATATTTTGATGACATAAAGGTTAGAGTGGCTGATGGGTAAATATGATGGACAATAGTTGTTGTGCAGTAAGGGAAGAGGCCAAGGTAGAAAGAAGTTTTACATTTCTCTTCAGAAGTCTCTTAGCTAGTCTGTTTTCTGAGGGCAAGCACTTGTTTTCCTGATCTAATTACTTTAAACAGAAATTCTCTCATTTTACTGTATATTAAACAATATACAGGGAGAATAACTTACTGGTGAGTTATGGCATCACCTCCTTTCTAGGTTTTCTTAGGCTTTACATAAGATATGCATTACTATTCATATTATTGGCAGTTTTGCATAGGAATTTACCACTACAGTAGCAATATTTCACAGCATGAGCTATTTCTGATCACAGGGCTGCTGCTGGCACGTGAACCTCCTAAATAGGTACTATATTATCCTAAGTGAATAAGAAATGCCATTCTTAAAGCAGTAAATGAAATTCATTTGAAACAATGAGAAAATAACATCCGCAGTGGGACAGTTGGTCTATTGGCTTTCTAAAGACATCCTCCATGCAGTCCTACTGCATCACTCTATGGCAGACTGTACACCAAGGCCTTCATTGCTTCAGACAGTAATTATAGTCCTTCATCAAAATCATGTACTTCCTGAAAAAAATCCCTGGACTTACAGCGTGCTGCTTTTATTAAAGCAGATGCACTGCTGTTCATTGCTTACAGCTGACATTTGCTTTGCTAGACACAAGCAATTGAGTATCTGTCTGTTCACAGAGAAAGTGGTACCTGCTAGCTGAAGTGGAACATGCTGGTTTAACACAGGGGAAGACCATAGGAAATAAAAGGAACGTTAGGATGCCCACAGTCTTCAGAGACCTAGCTGCTGCTGAAATGTATCACCTTTTGCCAGTGCTTTCTCTCAAAATATATTGTCAAAGCCCACACATCCAAAGATAATGACTTAGAAGACATGGGGAACCACCTGCTGTACTCTAACCTAATGAAATACTTCCTAATGTGCAAGCAAGTATGCTTGAATCCAGTTACCTTGGGCATGCCAGTACAGGTATTCTTTTCCATTTCTCTTTCTTTCTGGATAATAATTAAACATTTTTTTAGCATGAGACTAGCTTTGATCCCAAATTTACACTACCCGTCATCACCACCACTTGAAAGCACTCCTGTTGTTTCCAGTTCTTTGTTTAGCAAACTTGTAACACAGGCTAATCTATCTCAGATCACTTCACCTGTTTGTAAGAAATTTAATACAATACAGGGAGGGAGAGACAGGGATAAAGTGACATGATGCATCAAATTCCTTATGCCAACAAGTTTTTTCATGGAAATCACTGTTTGGCAAAGGAACATGTCAGATTACTGAACAGTGTGCCGCCTCCAGTATTTTGTCTATGGGGTATTATGTAACGGGCTGCTCTACTGACAATACTTTCCCTTTCTGGGGGAAGGTAGGCAGGCAGTAGGAAAGTAGTTTCACTTTGAGCACAAAGGCTCTTACTCCCTGCTTGGGAAAGCTAAACCGTACAGAAAAAGAGATTACCAACTTATTGGATAGGCAATGCTGAGCTCATTCTAGAAATTCAGTGTTAGCATGAGGTGTCGAAATCCAGTATTTTGATGTCTAGACAGAGAGATGCAATGTTTTAATGCTGCATATATACCCATTAAATAAAGGAACGGGAACAAGTTTTTCATGCAAAGCTAGTGTATTTCAATCATTTCATTAAGGCAGTCGTGCTAGTAGTCTTCAGTAAAGACAATACTCTAGCCACATTTCAATATCACACTTATATATTACTTTACATGTACAGTGAGAGAGAAATTCAGGAAGTTCCATGTGAAACCAGCAAAAGTATGAAGTATGGCAGGAGTGCTTTTGGAAGCAAAACCTGTGCTCAATTCCATTCATCGCTGTGAAGGAGAAACATATTTTTTTCCCTCTTCAAAATAAGCTGTGTTTTATTCCACAACTTAACAGAGACTTGAAGAAAACACACAGCTCCATTGATCTACTTGGCTTGCCTATCACAGGGTACTCGGACTTGTATGTCAGAAAAGGCATACAGTTTAAAGATCAAAGCCAAGCAACTGGGAATCAAGCCATCTGGTTTATTTTACAGGGAAAAAATATAAAATGGATTAATTGATTAAGGGGAGGTTGGGACTGTTACTTGTTCAGATACTTAACAGAGGAGGAGTTCAATTCTGCAAGAACACTAATAATGAGGTACAACCTCAACCTCTGCCTTCTCCCTAGGCCAAGCCTGTATAGCGCTGATATTTTGTATAAAAGTAAGGATGAGGACAGAAGTACTTACTGCTCTAGGGTGGCTAACTTGTCTTCAGCTCTGAGAGAGGCAGAAATGCTAACAGAGATCTACACCTTCCTTTGGGGTCTCACTTGCTGCCTTCTCTTAAGTGTGATGTTCTCCTGCATGCACAGTACCTCAGCACACTCACAATCCAAACCTCTGTCTCCCAAAAGGCAAGTACTTTACATGTTCAGCTTTCACAAAATGTTTTAAGTTCCTTGAATGTGCACATTAATCTTGTGACTAGGAATAATAAGCACATAGTGTAGGTTCGCAAAGGCAACTTCCCTGTCCAACCGTCCAGGCGTCACTCTGACAGTCACAGTCACACCACCTGAGCTGGTTTTCCCATAGAAGAGTCTCAGATATCCCTTGGTGCAATAACTAAATAACAAAATAACAGCTTGAGCTGGGTGCCTCAGAGGAGGGACCACAAAGGAATGCTTGGGCTTTTATACTCCCACTCTCTAAGCCACTGAGAGTTTGAGGTCCTGGCTCCCACTGTCTCTGAATGTCCAGCCCCAGGTCCCCGTGCCTTTTTTTATGCAAATGAACTCTTGCCCGGCGCTCTCACCACCCTGAGCTCAATCTGCAGCTTGCACTGCAGCTGCATACCGAGCTACTTGCACTGAATGTATTTCTCAACGGGTTTGGATGAAGATACATGTGCAAAAACCGTATCAATAGACAGGTGCAAGGTTTATGCAGCAGAGACAACAGTCAGAGACTGTTCAGATATGTGCTGTGGCAAAATCTGATGCATTTCATGGACTCTGATCCATCAATGTGGGAAATAAAACAACATAAATAAAACTGCTTGGTTTAAACCACCAGTGAACAAATCTGATACTGAAAAATCACGATTGATACTAGAAATCTCCTTAAAACAGAACACTAACTTATAGAATTTGCCAACTTTGTTCTCATTTGCTATGCCATTAGGATAGAAGTCTGTATTGACATTCTGATGTTTGTCCATCCACGGAAATTTGTTAATATGTACAGCAAGGTCTTCATGTTTTTGAGACGCTACAATCTTTCTGCTGGGCAGACCCTGCCACTCTGCCCACTGTCAGCACTGCTGTGTCTGTGCTCACCTCAGCAGGTCCCTCCTGAGTGCACACTGCGAAGCTGCATCGCATTGGAGCAGCAGATCTGAGCCCCCCTAGCTGAGCAGGCACAGCAGCAACCGTCTGCTCCTGCCCTCCACCCGCTCTCTCCTACAGACTCACCTTCCCACAGGCATCTCAGGCTTATATTTCAGTGGGCTGAGAAGTGAATCGACCGGACCTTTGGCAACCTTCTCCCAGCTGCCACCTCCTCCAGGGAGAAGAGAGGGAATCTGACCCTCCTACTGCAAGTTATCAGATTGTGTGCCTACAGCATCCCCATAGATGATGCCATCATGGGCTGCATAAATGACCTTAGCAGGCTACAGGCAGCCTCTAAGCACCTTGACTAAATGAGTAATTTCATCAGGAGGTTTGGAGTACTTTAACAATGATGGAAAGGCAATAATGGCTTAAAATGCTGATTCAAATCTGGCCTGAACAGCATTCAAACAATTAACAAAGCTCTTCTGAACTCCTCTGAGTACAAGCCAAATAATTAGTGTTTCCTTCTAGGGAGATGTTTTCATTCAAATCCTATCTTCTTTAGTCAACAAACACCAAAGATCACTCCTGATTCTCCTACCATCATGTGAGACTACATCTTTTATTGCTGCCTTAGTACCAACAAAAAGAAATATTAAACACATTCTGACACCTAACTTACTTTTCCCCAATAGTTACTATTAGATGCTTCAGCTCACAAAGCAGTGAGATGGTAGCTTTTTTCCACTATCACCAAGTTCTATGTCCAGATCTCGCACAATCACCGGTGAACTGTAGGAAGTTATTTCTATCTCTCATTCTTGATCTAAAACAGCTGGAAGTGGAATTCCAGATTTTGACTTGTGTAAGTGAAGAATAATTTAAAATAATAAAGCTCAAGGGCCAGATTACATGCAAGGAAAGCAACTATGCAAGGCCCTTGGAGACTATGAGACTGAGGGAAGGAGGAATGGACAGGAGAAGAGGCCAGATACAGTAGTCCACATGAACATAAAGTTTTCTTCACTCTGTTTCAAAGCAATTATACAGTAAGATCTTTTAGCACTTAAGCATAAACATAAATTTCCTGATTTTACAACACATACTAAGTGCATTTATTTGTACTAAGGCTTTTATTTCATACTTTCCAGTGTAAAAGCACAGACAAGTATATGATCACCTACTACGGGGAGTCTTCATTTTTGAGCAAAGGCTCTGAATGTAAATACTGCAATTCAAGAGGAGCTTCTGGCAGAAATCAAAATAAAATCTGAGACACTGGAGCAATAATGAACTGTTCAGATTTTAATTACCCTTGTGGTAGTTCAAAAGAGCATTGTTTTTTCCACAAGTTTTATCTGAGAACCACAGTACAAAATGCTGTATAGTTGTGACACTTTAAGTGAAGAAGTTTTTTTCCTTAGCTACAGCTAAATCAATTCTTTGATTCTGCAGTGAGCACAGGACTGTGAAGGCCTGATTCCAAAGTAAGCCCTCTGCAACATTATTGAAAGTTAAGTCAGGAAACATACAGCCCCCTGGAGAGATGGTCCCTAAGCACGAAAGACTTCATTTTGCCTCATTTGTACCACATCACATTTATAACAATGTACAATTAAGACACAAGTCTTGGATGATCTCAGACAGGAGCAAATTACTTTTATAGGATAGCTTATTTTTAATTATATTCAACAGAACAGGATCAGACCAAAATAGCTTTATATGTAAAGATGTCAAAGACATGGAATATGTGAGCAGACAGCCTTTGAAATGGACCAAAATAACACTGAGTACAGCTTTTAAAATGTTGCCCTACTGTTTCCTAGAGTAATAAATTAATCACCATACTGAGCATTTTAGTTAGCTACCCTATACAGCACAATCTTCCCCATACCACTGTGACTAATGTGGAATGGTATTCTTTTTGTGAAGGGCAATGCCTTTCAGTTGCCTAAGGACAACAACCTTAGCCTCAGTTAACTCGCCAGTTTTGTCATATTTTGAAACTAATATCACAGCTCATGTCATCTCAACAGACCATAAAAAGGTGAACTAGTAGTGAAATGTTCTCTATTCTCTTGTCCATAACAATACAGTTGTTACCAAACCAACAGCACTACAATACTCATCCTTTAATTTCATTTCCCTAGAACCAGGCTGGAGATGGATACTTCATGACACAAGTTATCAAGCAGAAAAACCCAAATCCAAAACCAAAACCAAACAAAAAAAAAAAAACAAACCCTCAGAAAGATTAACATTAATATGCTACCTAGCACTCGGTATCTCCTTACTTTAGGATGGTGCAAATGCAGCCATCCTGTTTTCTCACAATATCCCTTTCTCTAGAAAGAAATCTAGGCATCTTTTGAATTCATGTAAGCTTTTAGCTTCAAAATAACTTCCCCATAATTTATTCCATATGTTTATAATTCTCCCATGAAGCATCACATAATCTGAACAGAAATGGATAAAAATTTCCCCACCAAGCTGACATCTGGCTATCTTTTTCTGCTTCTCCTGGGCCTTCCCTGCACACACACTAGGCTGACTGAGCTACCGATAGAGTTTTCTTTTCTCTCCCCAGTGAGAAATTTATAACCAGCAGCTCTTTGTGTCTCACCTTATTGAAAATGTATGCTGAAGCTGCTACAACATTCTAAAATAAATTACATGAAACCTATCCCTTTTGTACTATTAAAATATGTATTGTTTCCTTCAACAAACTCTTTAGGAGAACTATTATCAAAGACCAATAAAGACCAATAACAGTCTCAGGAGCTCCAATCTCACTTACGTTGAAGAAGAATGTTATTGGGGCACATCCAGGCTCTTGTAATAAAGTTTGAGAGATACATAGTTTCACATAGTTTACCTTTATACACCAGCATAAGGAAATTAATTCAAGATAATATATTTAGTATTAATAGCATTAAACTATACCCCCCAAAAAAACCAGTTCACTCTTGAATTTATACCAGTACCTTGGCATTCAAAAGAATCATAAAAGTTCTGTATTAATCTCTTACCCACTGTACCTGTAAGGTGTTCTATCACCCAGTGAAACGCTAGAGCTGAGTCCACAGAGAAAATCCACAATACCTCAAGGGGCCATTCTTTCTTTGGATTTTCTGATATAAGCTAACTTTGTTACCTAATTTTCACTGGAAGTCAAAAGAAATCTAGATAACACTGATAGCAAAAAAACGGTAGAAAACAGTAGAATTCCATGTTGGAACTTGACTGCCAATTTTGTGACAGTGCAGAACATCAGCCTTCCAAGGCAGACCCATCAGTGTGCACAGACTCATGAAAAACAAGCTATAGATTTTCTCTATGAACAGCTATTATACCAAGAGAGTACCTGGCCATTCAGGATGGACGTAATGTAAACTCCTTATATTTGCAGCACATCCATCCATTCAGGAGTGCTTATGATTCTTAGGAAATAAAAATCCTAAATTAAAGCAGACCTTGACCTCTTTATTTTGCACACATACTTCTGAGCAGAAATAGAAGGAGCCTGCAGTAGTATTTAATCCCTGTAACACTGTCTGATAGTGTAGTTAACTTTATGGTGGAAGTTAACCTTGCACTTGATCCAAGTGTCACAGATTAATTTACATTAGACAAATGAAGAGAACTTGAATTTTAGAAATTATTTAATCTTAGGCCTTTAAAAAAGAAAGAAAGAAAAAAAGATGAAAGAAAAAGGAAAAAAAAGCAACTGCTTATATCTGTTTAAAGAAAACTGCAGTTAAAATCACAAGTGATTTTACTGAGAAAAAAAGCATGAAATGTTCCTGTAGTTGATGACTGAGAAACAATTTCCCTTCTGTTTTGCCACAATACATGACATTTTCTTTAAACACAACCCATTAAATACTGCTCTGAAAAATCCTTCAGTTACTGAAAGGGTTTCTAAGGAGCTCAGAACACTGGAATTTCAAACCCCATAGGAGAATTTGGTTAGAAAGGCAGATGTGGTCATATTCATGAGAGCTTGTTTTCCATATTCTTAATCACCTCCAGACATTGTAGAAGTCATATTGTGCAAGAAAGGTACAGGAACATATGCTTTGCTTGCTGCCTACAATGTGTTACATTCCAACTAAGTTTTAAGTCTCTGAAAGCCAAACACAAACCTCATGCTTTATCAATAGGTAGAGAGTCCCAAGACAGTTAACATTATGGAACATGCTTGAGAACTAATGGTTTTTGTACTGCAGAGTGAAAAAAAGTAATAATATAATTCAGAAATCATAAATACTACTTTGCAGACTTTTGATTACACCACTCATTTAAAAAAACAAACCAAAAAAACCCACAAAAAAACAAAAAACCCAACCAAAAAAGAAAAAACCAAAACCAAACCAAACCCAAAACAAACACCACCACCACCACCCCTCCCCAAATTCCAAGATCAATATCAACACAAGTCAACCTCAAAAGGAATAAAAGCCAGGAATTAATTCCTGTTACAAACAAAAGCACAAAACAAAAAAGCTTGTTGTTCTGATGCTCAAACTGTTAGTGAAAAGCTTAAAAAAGAAAAAATAAGCAAAGCCTTCTGCCAAGTATTTGTCCTAAAAAACATCGTTAATATATAGCATAAATAATACTTAATTCTTTTTCTCTGACATTTTGAAGCAATTTTTCCCAACTGAATGAACACATGAATAAAGCTTGCTGTCAAAGGGTGAATGAAGTCTGAGACTTACCGATGTTTTTATGGGGAAAGAAATGATTAGCAGGTGAAGTTAAGTAGATACTGCCTCATTAAGCTGTCGCATTACATTTCATTATTGTCTTTCAGTTTCTAATGGGATGAGAACCCTAAATGTTTACTAAATTACCTGAAAAAACAGGCTCAAAATGTTTCCATTACCTAATGAAAATTTGCTCCTGTAGCACAGAGTAAAAAAAGCAAAACTAATCTGCATATCCTTCCTTGCTTATTTTTTGAAAAACATAAATAATAATCACAAATACCATGCTATAATCAGATGGTACAGCTGTTGACAACTTAAGCTGATAAAATGAACTAGCAAATGTACATTATATCAACAAATTTCTTCTCTACAAAATAAGAGAAGCTTCAAAGAATCAACTGTGTTTTTAAAAAATTAATTTCCAATTGGAAATAAGTTTTCAGTAATTTTCCCTATTCACAAAAATAGCCACAACTCATCCTAATTAGAATGGTAGTCAAGTCTGTTTCTACAAAATTTTAACTCAGTACCTTACAGCACCCTGATAATATTTCTAAGGAGAGAGAGTGATAAATACAGTCTTACTGCTTGACAAGGCAATATTGTTACTGAAAAGAGATTTTCAACCTGTATTTATAATCCTCTTCCTTTCTTAGGTCATTCCATTAAACAAGAAATTATAGCTCAGTCACTGAAACTGCAAGCAAATTAGGCTGAAGAAAACATTCAAATTTTTGCAACTTTTTGATACTTAACTCTCGATTTGTTTTCCCAACGTATTCTTCTAGAAAATCTTTGATTTTAACACCTCATGATGATTTCAGGTAGCTTTTATGTTATGGGTTCTTTGGTTTGGCTGTGCTGGAAAATTCTTTATAGCTTTGATTTATATTCTATTCCACATACAAATTTGAGGGAACAGGTCATTCCAGATGCAGTGTGTGACAGTTTTCTGCTGTTTTCCAGACAGGTGTTATGTACAAGATTTAAGTTTATTTTATGTTTTCCTGGGCACTGAAAGGTTCATGTATCCAGTTAAAGACTATTAAATTATAGGTCAAAAGAGATTAATTTAAAAATAAGATTTTAAGGAGGCTAAATTGGCATAGATTAAGAAAATACAGTGAATTCGCTATGGATGCAATTTTTAAAGATGCATAGAACACTTCTCTGGCAAGAAGAGATCTCTTTTATTCCAGTCCTTACTTGCATTCATACCTAATCATCGAGGACTATCATTCCATACCAATCTTTTGTCAGATGTGCTACTTCAGTACCTGAAGTTGTCACAACCCTGGGTATGACTGTTAACTACACCTTCAAAACTAATACAAGGAATTAGCTGCAGATTCCCAATTATTTTCCACCAGCTTTGTCACAAGGTAAATTGCAGACAAGTACCTACACATTCATTGCCTTCCAACCACAAAAAAGCCCATTGCATTAACAGAATGTTGTTCCACATTTCTTGGTCATAGGCTTCCATCATCTTTTACTTCCCCATACTCTTCCCAAATTCTCTTTAAAGAGAAAGGGTGGTTTAGCAATTATTGCAATTTCTTTTTGTACTGTTTATCCACTACGAAAAGAATGCAGTCAAAAAGAGTCTACAGCAGGAAACGTTTGTCATCTGGGTTCTGGAAATAATTAACCTGCTGCTTCAATAACTACAAGTTTCATTATACAAATTATTTGACGCTATGAGAGTCTGAATGACTGCAGAAAAGCACAGACCTTCAGATACAATTGCCATTGAGCAGTGATATGTTAACCACATTTAAACAAGGTCTTAACTTCCCAGAATCTTTTTCTATGGTCAAAATAAAGAGCAGCTAGACAGCTAGGGATTGCACTTCCATGAGGCTCCAGGACAGTCTGGCCTCAGCAGTTGTCTGTAGACACTTTCTGATCTAAGGACTTTGTCAGAGGAGGTAATTTCCCGGGTAAACACTTCGAAGAACTGAAAAAGCAAAGCCAGACTAAGAAGATCCATCCCATTACAGATTATTAAACACTGGACTGGGTCTAGGCAGCTTGGCTAAAAGAGAGAAGCAAGAAAAATGAGACTCATCTTCAGCAGAGCATGGATTGTACTGCTCCCCTTCCTCTTGTGGACAGCAAAAACTACCAGCACAGTGTAGGGACTTCAAAGACAAGCCCTCCTACCACCTGTGAAGGTAGCCCCAGGAAGAAGGGCTCTGCTGCCACCATCACGTGAGCCTGGAAGCCAGAGGAAAGGCAGACATCCTGCCCACTGCCAGCAGACCCGTCCAACGGAAGAGAGCTTAGTTTAATGCCTACAGACAGCCCAGAAAGCTTCCCGTGCTACTCTTTCAGCACTCAAGCCATCCTGTTCATCGCTATCCCACCTCTTACACCAAGACAGACAGTGTTACAGAGAGGGCTACTGAAAGGTTGTTTGGTTTTTTTGTTTGCCTTTTTCTGGTGGTTGTTGGTTTTTTGTTTGCTTTTTTCTGGTGGTTGTTGTGTTATGGGGCTTTCATTTGTTTATTTGATTTGGTGTTTTGTTTTGGGGGTTTTTTTTGGGGGGGAAGCAGTGTCACTGTTGCCTTGCATCACTAAAACCATATTCAAGCTATCAAAACAAGACAACTTGAATCCACCTATCACACCAGTTCAGTCAGTGCAGGAAACAAAACAAAGAAGAATAAAGAATTATGTAGGGTCTCAAATCATGTGTCACTTCAAGCTTTTCAGTAATTTATTTTTCTCATTACTTCATAGTTGCATATTTAATATTTCTAAATAAAAACAAAGGGGTAGTGAAATCAAATCTCATCTATTTCAATTCACAGAGTATATTAGGATAAAATATACTTAAGTTCACTTCAGGTCTTATGAGAAGAAACAGACAGTAATAAAAATTCTTGTCATAGAGAATCTTTTAAATAACAGTTATTCATAGTGATTATAAAATCTTTTCTAAGGTACGAGTGCTCATTTTCTCAATTCCATCAAAGGCTATGTGTACATAAAGCTGTACAGCTCTCATGGTAACAGCTAGGCCAGAAACATTTTTCTAAAATAAAATATTGGTGACAAAAAGAGTTCCTTCTCAGTGTCATTTGAGCAAGCCCAGTAGCTGCTGGCCCCATTCAGCTACCAGTATCCACTCCCTCACCTTTCCTATATCCCTTGTCCCAGCTGATCCTAAAGTAATAAAAGTAATCAAAGTAATAAGAGTAGTTTTTATAAAAAAATAAATACTTGGAACTACTTCATTTCTCAGCTCATTACAACACTGTGTGGGGACCCCCGGTGGCCTAGCGGTTAAGATGCTGGTCTCTCAGCGCCAAGGCCACAGGTTCTAATCCCGGTCCC
>JAWWLV010000144.1:25943709-25966617 GCA_035041135.1 Platyrinchus mystaceus
TCTGTGGGCCCATAAACAGGATTTTCTCTGCTCCAAAGAGAGAAATATCTACAAACCCATTACTAGTAGCATGTTTTAAAAAATAAGAATTTTCAATGTATTTTCTCAGAGGGCTGAGTTTTTACATCTCTTTTCTTTGTTACTTTCAGACTTTTTTCCCTTATATTTGTTTGTAACACCAAACAGTTCAAGTTTCAAGCCTCAATCTGCAAAGTAAAATTCACATGTTAATGGCAATTTAACATATATATTTCCAGGATCAAATCCTTCTCAGTGGTCTTGATTTCAGTCAATTATAACACTCATAGTTAAGAAATTTTAAAACTAATAAAAATTAGAATTCCTGAAAGTTACATATAAAATCTGTATATTCAACTTGACAGTTACTGAGATTAATGTTCATGTGAAGTCCTCATATCATTGCACACAGCACTGTGTTCTTTATTACATTTGAGAAATATATGGAAAGTCACTTTGCTAAATATTACATAACAAGAAAATCCTTTTAGTCCTTGTTTGCAATCTACACTTCACTTGGACATCCTAAAATCACAAAAGCCATCCAGAGAGAGGGATTTAAAAATCATTAGTTTAGAATATTTGTTTAATAGAAAGTGATGGCTTAAATGCTACAATATGTTCTTTGAATATCTCCACATTAAACGGTAATTGAACAAAAAGCTGCCTGGTCCTCTTCAAGGGCAAGTCCCACAAAGCTCCTCATTATCGTAATTTCCAATTTGGAAGCCAAACTAAATAACAAGAAGTAATTTGCCAATTAGAACTTCCTGCTCTTTTTCCCTTTATTCCTTAAACACCATTCAGGGGCTGAACCAGTCAAACACTTTTAGCTTCAAAACTGCAGCTGAAAGAATTTAATTTGTGTCTCTCCACGGTGAACCTGTCAAGAAGCAGCAGTGATGCATACCATGTCCCGACACAACAGTTGCCCTTAAATACACAGAGAGTTCTCCATGTACTTGCTCTGCCTAGGGTTTCTTTTAAGATAAATTTCCTTCATTTTGCCTCCCTTAAAATATATTCACACTTTTCCAAACTAAGATTTCTCATCAGTGATTTCTCACATATGTCCCACGGACAAAATTTGTCTTTTGTGTTTGAGAAGCTTTCAATAAATAAGAGGCACATAATGATAAAACCAACACAAAAGAGTGCTCAGAAGAAACAAGGTTCCATTCAGCTAGTGAAAGCCACAGAGAACAGATCACTCCAGAGAGATTTACAGCTTCAAAAACAAGACCATGTGTGAACTGTGCTGCCCTGAGAATTCAAATCCTGACCAAAAATAACGAAACCGGTTTACTCTTCAGAAGTTCACTGGAAATGTGTACATGGAAGGCCAAGTACAGGTATACAGATAAATGATAACATATAAAAGTGATGCTCAGATCATGGACTACTTGTAAAGCTATTTGAGACAATTAAAAAAGGCATTTTCTTATGTAACTTACTGTATTGTTATTAAAGTCTGCATGTATATAGTTTTTATGAAGATATGTAAGTACTAAAAAAAAGAACAGTAAATCTAGAGTAAGGATACCTGCAATTTTTATATACTTACGGTAAAATAAATGTTAGATACTGAAAAAATGGTTTTTAAAATATTTTTGTCTCTATACATATACTCTCTTAACAAAAGTCAGTGTGATTATTTGCTTAAAGGAAGGTATTTTTTTTCCTTTTATTTATTTAAAGGATAATTTTCCAGTCATCTTTCAGATCTTTGATCTAAAGAGTCCAGTAGGTCCTTCAACAGTCAACAATACGGGAAGTACGCAAAGAAGGATCTAATAGTCTAACTTACACTGTACAGCTTGAGTAGCTGATCTGGGTTTGAGAGAGAGAGAAAGAAACAGCATTTCTTACTGTAGAAAAATAACATTCTTATTGCAGAAAATGAACACTAGGACACACACATAGGTGGTATGTTTCCTGTTTAAAAAGATCTATGAAGATTAACAACAAAATTGCAAACCTAAGAGACCCATGCAACTCCGAGTTCACAGCAGCAATTGTGATTCATATCGCTACATCTAAGTTAGAATTAAATCAGAGAGCATGGAGGTACTGATTACTCAGACTGAACAAAAAACCTCTATGGGATGTTTGTGCCTGTCTTTGAGTCAAAGACTTGAACTTTGACTCAGTTATGCAACTGAGCAAAGTGCATTCCTATGCTGAAGTACCAGCAGTTTCCTATTTGAGAACCTTCCCTAGTCCACTCACAGTGCAAAAGGAGAAGTCAAAGAGAATAAACACCTCCATATACTGCTAAACTTCACATAGATAAGTTAGTGTGGACTTAAAATCAGAAGAGGTCCTTTAATAACCCTAGGACTTGATCATTTCACCACTAAAGTTTCTCCAGTATGGGGAGGAAAAAAAAACCCTGCTGTTTTCTATGTGCATGCAGCTTGCATGACCAAACAAATCACAAACACTGAGCATAAAATTCAGCACTCTTGCTGCATAGTTCAGTCAAAACATTCCTTTCCTTATCAAATCTCACACAGTATAGCAAGCATGCAGGTAACAAACTACTGCCCAGCAATCATACCTAATGCATAAGTCTGCACTATATATAAAGAATTATGAAATAAAGATACTGTGAGACACTAGATAAAGGGTTTGCAATAAAGCGCTGCAACACTTAAATTGCATCTCTGTCTGTCAAATTCTACATTTCAGAAATGAAAAAAAAAAAAGCAAAGCATGACCAGGAACATTTAACTGATTTAGCTGGTCTACAAGATGCTAAAAATATCATTAAATCACCTCCATTTAATGACATTCTGTATATTTCAGAACATAAGTTGTAATCTCATTTATAGATGAATTCTGGTGGGAAAGAAGAAATATAGTCTCTGCTCATCTCAAACTAGAACCTAATACAAAAAGCTGTGAAAAACAAAAGGTTCATTCATAGACCATTAAGATAATATAACTCTCTACTGCAAGATCAATCTTGATACAAATGCTTTGAAAATTGGCTTGCCCCAGTGCAGTTCTAAAAATAAAAGAAATTTTTAGGCTTCTTGAATTTCAAAAGTCTTTGGCAGCTCTCCTCAACTCAGTTAATCAACTAATACCTCCTAAGGGTGCTTCTGAGACATCTAAAAATCCCATTTTCAGTGTACTCAAGGAATTATGACCCAGTCCTTTTGCGTGGGGTAAGACCCAGGAGTGAATCTGTGAAACAGTACTTTGTTTGGCAAAAAGATAAATATGTGTACTTGAGGAAACATCTTTTCAGCTTTCTGATTTATTTTAACAGCATGCATCAGAACTAATTCCGTTCAAAAAGAGAATGAACAGGGAAAATGAAATTAAATGCTAAAAAAAGAAATAACTTCTTTAAGTCTACACTAAGCCTCCAAGGAGCAACCTTCACGGTATGCTGAAGTCACAGACAAATATCTAAATGTTTATATTAATATTCACTAGAAACCATATACATACCATTATGCAGTACATATTACACCTAGAGGTCCCAAAGTACATATCAAATGTGGCAATATCCCAGTTCCATTTGACATCAGCATTACTACACCGATTTCAGGGTAGGTAAAATGATGGCAAAATAGATTTCTCTGTTTCCTTGCTAAAGAAAAGTAATCGACTACAGTCTCACGTTCTAAAAACAAGTGTTTGTCAAGTGGCATATGGAGGACAACAGCAGACAAACTCCCTTGAACCAAATTGATAGATCTGGAAATGCCAAAGAAATAACTCAGTAACAGCTATTTTCTAAGCCATGCGTTGTTCAACTTCTTAAGAGGCATCAGTCTCAATTTTAAATGACTTCACTGTGACATATTCCAGCATCATTCAAAATACTCTGTCATTTTCCTATCAGACAGCTATGAATCAATTGGACAGCACTCAAAGCTGTTCATGGCAACATAGTTGTTAAGTAATTGAGTTTTTGAATTAAATTCTGTCAGGCTGTGAAATCTTTCTTACCTACAAAAACACAGGCAAAGTTTTAAAAGAGCAAATATTTTAATCTTCCACCGCTACAACATCATATGGCCAACCACGACTTAAGACACAAATCTTACAGGTCTCTGAAGCCCAAACAAGGACTCTTGCAGCTCTCTCTACCATACTGCAAATGGGACAAGAATACTCAAGGCACTTTTTTTGATTCAGGCATGCAGTTTATTTGGATGATGTAAATACACAGTGATAACCTGGATCCACGAGAGGGCTGTGACAGCAATTAAGAGCGCATTCAAAATACCATAGCAATGCTGTGATAAAATTAAACAAACATTAGAACACCATGCTATCAGATGTTGGTTTATACCACCAAGGGCCAAGGCCATGTGTTAACAAAGTCTGTCCTAAACCACGAGACAGTCTGTCCCCCATTCCATACTTGGGCAAAATGGAGGAATCTGAGAAAGAATGTGGACAACAATGTGCTGCCTCTCTTTGCTGAAACCTCACAGAAACATCTCTTTGGACGGTCCATATGTACTGGTCTTCATTTCTCTGGATAGCATGCACCAGGAAAATTCATGAGAAGAAAGGGGTAGGTTGCTACAAAATGGCCTTTCATGACTATTGTACATTCCCGGTATCAAACCTATTCCCGCAATGTGTTACATGGGGAAAATTGCTCACAAAATAAGAAGTCTGTTACAACAAGTTCAGCCCTATAGTTTTTACACAGATTACATATCCAACTTAAACATTTTACTGTATCAATTAAAAAAATTCTCTGGAAAACTCATAATACAGTGTATAAACACTAAATATACATAGCAATATATTTACATATAGAGTAAAATTCACTCTTTTCTGTTCCTTACTGTGTCAAACCGTTTGGTGGTCCAATTCCTCAAGAACACCTGTTAGCCTCACAAAAAACCACCATCATAATTTGAAGTTTACTAGCAACCTGAGCAGGGAAGAATGAATTACCCTCAGAGTCCTGGAAATGGTGGTTCTGCAATGCAGCTGAGGCAGATTGGCAGAAGCTGCCTGCATTAAACCTGTCCTGACAAGGGACGTTCCTATTTGGTAAAAGGAATTAAGAAAATACGTAACTACAGCTCAAGGAATCACTAATTCCATTTCAGTAAAGCCAAAGACATAAGTGTGTGAACAGAGGGAGATGTTCTCAGAGGGCACCCACCTTAGTGATTATCACACCTGCTCAGAAAAACCACAGTCTGTTATGTTCCAACGTCTGTGCCGTTTTGCACAGCAAAATTAGAACTGCTACTGGCTCCTGATGCTGTGTTCAAGTCCCATATCTTCATCAATTCACTTTATTTAATACAAAGACAGTGACAAGCTGATGGATGGAATCTTCAGGATCTTTAGGATGATGGAAAGCAGATGTTTTGTGTTACTGCAAGCATTCTAATATAAATATTGCTAGTATAATATCAGAGGATCAATGACTCAGGACTAAATTCTTCTGGGGGTTAATATTGTATTTGGAGAATAGTTTTAAGTTAGTACTAAGTCATATTCAGCCCACATTTGTTAATCAATTAGGTTATTCAGCATATAATTAGAAAACATTTTAAAGGGTAAGATACTTTATTCCACATATGATGCTTCTCTCCATTTAGCATTTAGAGATGGCCCATGCTTTGAAGCATGTTTGTTTAAAGACTACTATAAAGCATAATTACCATATATGTAAAACTGGCTGCATAATGATTACTTGCAATTAAGAAATCGTGTTAGTAATGAAGTTAGAGGAAAATTCACTAGCCTCACTGTTTATTTTTTTAATATCCTAGAAATAATATTCCACTGGGATAAAAGTCAAATTAGTTGAAACTCCTTGAACTTCACACACTTCACGTTATGCACTTAAGAGAACAAAGAACTCCACTAGCTTAAGTAATACAGGAGTTAAGAATTGTAACAAATACATAGAAGATCAAATACCATTTTGAAATAATTGATATCCCACCAGTGTTGCTATTAAAATATTGGAACTACTAGTTTTAAACTCTGTAATTTAGTGAATCATTTAATTCTTAAAGTATTTACATCTCCTGCTGTACTTCCCAGTATCAATATTTTAAGTAACACAGATGTTAGAATTGAAACATTTAATCGCAATAAAGCAACTAAATTACATGACTTCTTCAAAACTCAACACAAATAAAACTAAGTCAATTGTACCTGCTATTTCACCTGAAATATCGTTGTGAATGCCCGAACATATACAAATGTATTTATCTTGCTATTTATCAACAGCTTCCCTCTGCAGAATTTCTGCAGTGAGAATGATGTTGCTTCATTATTTATGCCCATTTGGCCCTATAAAAATGAAAGGTCACCCAAAAGAATGCAGCATCCATCATGTAATTTTTTGAAGCAGAAATGCTTGTATTTGAAGAAATAATAGAAATGCCTCATTAGGGTCTGAAAATTGACACTACTGTAGAGCAAAATGAGAATAGGCTTGAAATAATCCTTCAGCAGTTTGCTGAGGGTTCCACTGGATGTGATACTCTGCAATATACAGACTTTCAACTTTCAAGAGCACATAGCCTGCACCAGCTACTGGATACCTAGTTGCATCACGGAAAGCAGGATGCAGGGCTGGCAACCCAACCTCCACTGTCGGCTAAGAGAGTCATCCTCCATTAATGCAAGAGACTGCTCCAGTTGTTTGTCTGTCCATGATTCTTCTCTAACACCTACACAAAGACTACTAGCTAAAGATAAAAAAGGAAAAAACCACAGAATGGACTTTCATTACTAAGGAAAATGGGAAAGGTCTAGCTCTTATATCAATTTAAACAAGACTGGACAACATGTACTTAAACAACCACCCAGCCTGAGAAAGACAGCACACAGGATGAACTTTGGAGGTATTTATAGTCTTTTTTTCCCCAGACAGAAACTAATATACTATGATGGCATTTAATAAAACCTAAAGACCACAATTTGTACTTTTCATGACGCTATCGGAGGCCACGGGCTGGGAAATTCAGAATAGAATTCAGTAATGCCTTTAATATTAAAATTTACACTAGAGAAAAAATAAAAGACCCTCAAAGTAATTTCTTAAACTCTTCTGAGACAACTGGCCTGTTTTGTTTTTTTTGTTTGTTTCAAACTAGAAGCACTGAGTTGCCTGTACAGCTTGTCTGACTTCCACATCTAACCTCTAACCTACTAGGAGAAAGCAGCACATTTCAAAACCCCACTTATCATTTATTTTAACTTCCATAAATTACTTTCCATGCTATAAAACAACGGGTTACAATCCAGTAAAAATTTTAGAACTCCAGAAAGTTAATTCAGACTTAGGTATAAATATTAAACACCCTACCACTCCACCAAATTTGGTTATTATAAGAGCTGGTTTCAACAGTAATTCATAAGTGAAGTGCCCCTGCTACAGAGAAAAGTGAAGCAGCATTTGGTAGCAAATTTTGATCCTACATGAATCTGGTAAGGACTAACAGAGTATGTCTAAGCATTCCTTGCTAAAAAAGCATTCCATTGGCCCCACCTGCTCTTTTGGAACCAGCTATTACATGGGATTACTCTAGTTTCATCAACATATTTTCAAACATATGCTGAAGTACGAAACTACTATATATATATGAATACCAGATTTAAATTCTACTCTTAGTGCTCCTTTTCCATACCCAGAGAAACTCCACTGGTTTTCCACTAAATGATCCTAAAACTGCATAATAACTAGAATGCTAACTCTGGATCTGTTCAACTAAGATACTATTACTTTTGCTCACAAAATACATTCATAGTACTCTGAAGCAATTCTGCTTAGAATGGTATCATGGTAGGAAAATAGGTAAAATAGGAAAACATTGAAAATATTCTTCTTCTGTATGTGGCTAAATGAAAACATTTACAAATTTCAGAGAACTATCCACTTCCTATCCCTTCCATTCTCTGTTTATTTCTCTCTCATACATACCCTTCCCCTCCCCACATTCACCCCCATAGATTTTATTTAAAAACCCATCGTATTTTATATGATCTCACCAAATGAAAAAAAAAAAACCAAAACTTAAAAGAGTCCATGGGAAAGTAAACACAAACATATTTAGCAGATGCACTTTCAGAGTAAGTAATTTTACAAAGGTTACATTTAAAAAGATGCTTTTCTGACTGTCTGCCTGGGCTGGTCCTGACAGTTGTCACTGCCACAGCTCAGAGTGTGCAAGCTCTGATTTGACCCTTCTGAAAAAAAATACATTTAAAAACACATAAAGGAAAGCATTTAGACATGACCATTTAGTACACAGGCTAACCTAATGTGTAGGTGTCATGTGAAACAAAAAGATAAAGGAAGTTTCTAAAGGGGTTTGTGTGTTCAAGATAAAAGCAAAGACCTTTTAAGACCTAGCTTTTGAAGTGAGCTTCCCAGGACTAAAATACAGACAAGACTAAAACATATCTTCATTCCCACTGACCTATAAGTATTTAAAGATCAACCAACTGAGGAACAATGTAGTTAGGCATCTTCATGCATCTGTGATCTATTCCAAGCACCTTGAAGTTGTACTTGATCACATTCATATTCTAATATGAAGTATTACAGTGTCCCAGATAGCTTTAGACATAAGCATCAGTTAAACTCAATTTTCTGAAACAGCATCTTGCCAGCAATGCCACTCCAATAATCAAAACATACAGATGCCAAGTTGGCCTACAAGAGACAAGACAGAATTTTGCACAGTATCCATATAACTGTAGACTCCATATGTAAACAAGTAAAAGACAAAATGAAGTACATAAAATATCAGTTATACAGCTATTTATCTGAATCCTGGCAGACAAGGAAAAATTGTTTCAATGAGAGAAGTTCGATATGACATTAACAGAGTATCAGATGGACACAGCTCTTGAAGCAAGAGCTAATGCACACTACACTGCAGACACACAGTGGGAAGTACGTTTAAGAAGTTAAGAATAATTCCTAGTCCTAATTTTTGTTTTTCCAAAATATTTTCAGTTTCCCTTTTTGTATTCCCAATAATATTCTTATTACTATTAACATTTAATGTTAATTGATTAATTGATGAAAGCACCACACAGACGACATCTTTCAAAAACCTACACAGATTACTTGATGCAGTTCAGCAGTCAAAAAATGTCTTCATGACCTTCCAGTCAAATCCCAACTTCAAGCATTCATTCATGTTTGCCGCCAGGGATTTAAGTACAGCTTTGTTTACAAAATCCTCTTTGTTAAAGGCTAACACTGATAAATCTAAGATCAAAAATTCCTAGCTTTTCAGATATGAGCAAGACGAAGTCTGTGAAAGCTATATAGTCACACAGACTGAAATCTTTGTAAGCTAGGTCACCAATATCAGAAAATAAATTAAATTTTAATGGCCTCCTGAGCTGAAGTGGGAGTTAGCAACACATCCAGGTTGTCCCCATTCTCAAAAAAACATATGAATCTGCAGACAATGCACTTAAAGCCAAATCCATCAGATGCTAAGAGTTGTGATGACAACCATCCTCTCTTCTGTCCTTCTACACTGTCATTTTTCACCCATATAATATTCACTATATGATAGTATATATTAACCAATTGCACAAGGAACTGTGAGTCATTGTTTTCACTCAGGTAAAGAAAACATGTATTTCCCTAGTATTTTCTTTACCTTTAAAATAATATGAAATGATTTTCAAAGTCTTCAATGTAAATTTTTGTCTTCTTTAAAAATACTAAAGTTTAAAAACCTTAACAGTACCCCTTTCTGCTGAATGGATTATGACAATAAGGCCTATTTTCATTTCAACAGTTGTGTAGGATGTACCAGTGATTACACATGAAACACTTGCTACAGTACATTTATGGCAATGTAATCCACTAATGATCCCAACTGAGAACAGTCTATGTGACTAATGCAGTTTGAGACAAGGTACTAAGTAAGACAGTCTACATGAAATGCTGAATTCCCAGAGAAGGTGGTAATGTGTCCAATATTTTTGTGGATTTTTCAGGCATGGATACCAAACCCAACACATAAAACATACAAACAAGAGCAAACTCCCTTTCCTACCTTCACTAAGAAGATGCATAAGATGAAAGGACTGTTGGAGATGGAGGGAGCTGAATGGCATACATACATTTTGGGTGTTACTATCCTTTCAACCATTTTCAAAAAGTTGCACAAGTCCTTAACAGTCTGTTGAGCAGAAAATCAGTGGCAATACAGAGTTACTACTCACTAGCTTGCTGTTCATTATTTTACTAACATAGGAATCAAGCTCTTTCTGTAATAATCCTCCATATGTTAGATCTGGTGCATACAGGGAGCCACTTCTGACTGAATAAAAGGCATTACAGAATGACAGAATTGGTCAGGTTGGAAGGGACCACAGTGGGTCATCAGGTCCAACCTCCCTGCTCAAGCAGGGTCATTGTAGAGCACATTACACAGGACTGCATGCACCTGTGGTGCCTTTTTTAGCTTTTCTCAACCTTCCCTGATTGCTATAGTAATAGTAAGTTATTTCCTGTATTAGTGGGATACACTGCAGTACTATTCAAAGAAGTAAGTCTTTTGTCAATTCCCAGATAAATCATGAATCTATAACCCTCTGTCTGTTCTTAGGTGCTGACCAGTGTCTTTTTTCTAGAAGTTGCTGCACTGACATGTCAGCAATCCAGGAGGTTTGATTTCTCAGTTCACAGCTCTTCACTATGGCAGACTTTCTTCTTTCACAACAGCTGAAGTAACCTTCAAAGATTATACCTCAGGACAGCACAAGACAAAACAGCCAGACACAATTTTCTCTTTTGTGGGGGAGAGTATCAGCTTGAGCAGTTAGCGAACATAAGCTACAAAAGATCATTCATTCTACACTGATACCTGAAACACTGGTATTCCTCCAGATTTTTATCCTTGAACATCGTCAGTAATTCCAGCAGTGACCACCTATGAAAATCATATCTATTCCATTTAGAGGGCTGCTATTATATGCAACAAGTTATGAAATAATGATTCTGCTCCTGTAATACCCAAATTAGTTAACTGACATATTGTTTAACCCTTAAATTAACATTGATCTCTGCCGACTTAAAGCTCCAGATTCCAACAGCTATGGTGGGAAAGGATAGGCCTAGATTTCTGACAAAAAAGTCTGACTGGCATAACAATGAGCAATCCTACTCATTGTACTGCAAACACTACACAAAGTCTCCAACACTTCCACATGAAAGGAAATGGGTTACCTAGAACTTATCACCACCCTGTCATATATCATAAGGGTCAAAATGAGTCTTTTGTCCTGTCCCCTTGATCAGTAGTTTGGATTCTTGTCTTTGGGCACTCAGGCCACTCCAAACAGTGGGAAGAGAATATCCATTGTCAGGGGTGCAACTTCAGCATCCTTCTCTTTGCACTGCTGAGCAACTGCACATCAAAGAGTTGTAAGAAGACAGCACTGAGCACTGCTCCACTGCACAGACTTAAATATTCCCTCTTGGCATTCCTGCTCCTTAATAGGGTGCTTTAAACAGACAGGAAGAAACATCATGGTGTGCTAATCAGAGAGGATGATTGACTTTACTGATTATTTTCATGTACCCTTACACTGCTCTTTTTCCCTCATTTTGCTCTTGGTATATCCAAAGAAAGCCCTGTCTTTTCGTCCTCTCCAAAGCTCCAAACTTGTTAACAAGTAGGTATTTGGGGTTTACTTCATTTCAAACTGGTGGTGTTGCTTATGCCCCTTCCCTGCTTTTAGGGCTACAAGCAACACGAGGGAAGATCTAAGCAATCATTTCTCCTTCTTTTCCTTTCAAGGAAAAGCTTTCAAGGCATCAAAGGAAGTATCTGTAAGTGAAAAGGAGAGAAGCATTTACAGAGTACACAGTAGACCATCAGCAACCCACTAAGCAAAATTTGACAGCAAATGAAATAAAAATTTAAGCATTAGAACTGATTATTTATTATTTCAGTGACTATAAAATAGCAATCTAATGTTATTACATTTAGATGTTACTACAGAAGGTTATCTCCTCTGCAATGTGATTTTGAGGCTACCACAGCCATACAAGATCTCTCAGATAGTGGACAAAAATTTAAGTTAAATAATGTCAATGGGGAATGTTCATCTAAACAAGGCAATTCAGTTCAAATTTAAATGAAAATTTTTCTGTCTAAGACAAGTAACTGGTTTGCCATAGAAACACTGATGAGCAGTGTGATCAGAGCTTGTTTCGCTTATATTTTCACCTACTGGCAGAAATCAGAAATTAACATGATTTTATTTCAGGCTGATGGGCAGAGTGTAATGAATATAAGTCCCATAGTTTCTTTTTCATAAAAAAGGCATAGCAGCACAGCCTGTATCAAGTGCCTCTGACATCACCAGCCACCTTAAAGGAAGAAGAATCAGGTTCATGGCTAATCGATTTCTTTTACAGAGATGTAAGCAGACTTTAAATACATTAAGGACCTTTGGTGCTATCATGGAAATGAAAATATGGCAGAACTGAAAGCCCATATAAGTGATCATGCTCTTCCTTCACATATACTGATACAAATTAAGAAAGCCAGTAGAGCTACTCAGACCAAACGTGATGAGAAAGAAATCATCTGTCAGAGTAATAAACTAAAAAAAAGATAATATTATTTATGAATTTAAAGAAATCTTACAGATTTTAAGTTAGTTGGCTTGTTCTAATCCAGGGTTTAAGATACTCCTTAAGCCACTCTTCAAATCAAAAAAAGTGTCCTTGTTTCTTCCTAAAGACTTCAGAGAATGTAATACAGCACCTCTTGAGAGACAACAAAAATAGAGCACACACACTGCATGGACCAGAACCATTAACAAACGTGACACTTTAAACCATGTGCGGTTATCTTGCTACTTATTAAACTCCTATGTTCAGCTGATGGAACGTCATGCTCTAGCAAGAGGCTTTTTCACTGTGATGTTTGTAACACGGTGTTCATCCATATTATCAACAAATCTGCGAAACTGAAGCTTTACTACTCCAGCTGCCCTTACATGCACAGCATGAGCAGTCATTGACACAAGAAATTATTGAGCTGGCACCAGCCACACAACCGTGTAGCCAACACTGTCATACACCAAGTTTAAATAGTGCCATACCATTCTCAACACTGTAGCGCCAGTATCAAAGGCATGGACATAACTGAAATGCCACAGTCTATGTCTCTAAAGCTTCTGAATACCTCTATATAAAATTACAGTTATGTTGACAAGCCACCTGTTAGGCTGAAGAAAAACTGAGTAACATTGTGCCCTTGTGAGGCCACCTTTCACTGCATGTCCTCATGACATTTTTCCTTTTCCCCAGCACAGCAGTCCTGGTGTGTGTCCCAATGGCTGTGTGTTTGAGGCAGGGCAGAGTTCAGTGATGTTTTCAGGAAACCTGCAATGGCCTTGGCTCGAGCAGCACATTGCCTTGCCTCAGCCAGGGCATGCTCCCTGAGAACACACAGGTCCTGCCAACACTTCCAGCAGCACCACATGCTCTGCCTCAAGCGCTGAATCTCGTGTTTGTTTCAATGGAACAAAATAATAGGGGAAGAGGTTCCTTACTGCAATGGAGGCTTTACAGTAAAAGAAGTAAAAGAAGTTCCTAAAAAAATTCACAGGCCATATGCCACATTACTAAGTTGGGGGACAGGAGTGACCAAGACAAAACTATTAAATGATCCATCTCTATGACTAAGTATTTTAATTTGTAATTTTTTTTAGATTCTCATCTGTCAAAGACCCTCTCACCTACAGGCAGCGTGTATTTCTGTAGAAAATATCAGGTTTTAATGTTCTGTACCAGCTTTTCAGCATGCTCAAATATAACTGTTGCTTTGCTCTCATGGAAGACTGGGATTGTGAAAAGTGATCTGGGAGACAATATCAGATGAGAACAACACAGAACAGGAGACAATATCAAAGAAACCCATTAAACTTTAGTTCACTGGCTTTTCAAGTTTTAACAGCAACATTGTAGAGCATTAAAAAAATCTATATGTTGATAAATAAGTGCTTTCTGATCTTTAGATACTTGTATTAGGCTGTCTTTTTTTTTTCACAAAGGTAGAATTTCTGACACAGACATCTTGGCCACCATATTAAGTGTTCCAGCTCCCCTTATTTGCGGTTTAGGAAAAGAATATGAGAGTTATAAAACATTGTTTTGCCCACTTTCAATTGCCAATTTCAATGTCAATTTGGAGAAATCCATTTTAAATGCTCCAGGGGAGTTTAGTTCTACACCACCACAGAGTTTTGCTCCCATAGAAAGACTGCCAGCTAAGCTAACAATTGTAGTAACTTTTTTGCAATGTGGACACCTGTTCACTACAAACTGAAGTAAGACAGGCTACTCATTTCACATAAACCGCCAGCTGTTAGATGGTACCAGGATTCAGTGACTACTGACCTGGGATAGATTTGAACTGGTGACCCAGGAGTGGAAGACTGTATATCCAATTACGAATCCATATTTAAAAAACTTAACCTTTTTTATTGCATTCTAATCTCAAAGATCTCTGTCTTAACAAATGGCCTCATTTAAATGAAATGCAGGCATATCTAGGAGCTTTGTTCTTTCTAATTGTGGACTTAATTGCACGTACACTTCATTGCATTATACTGAAAGAGGGCATTGCTTGACTTTCTAGCTGACTCACCACACATGTACTAAGAAGGTACAAGTCTTTAAAATCCGTGTCTAGAACAGAATGGGATTTACAGTTTCTCTGCAGTATGTGAGTAGCACTACAGAAGAAGGTATTTATGCACAAATGAGGTACATTCAGCAGTTCCAAGCACTTGGAGGACATGGGATCTGCTAATAAGTATTAGCAGATGATTACCATTAAGTATGCAGAACCAAAAGACTAATTACTCCTAAAAGCTAGGAACAAGTAAACCTGGAGAGTAGAGAAACAGCTTGAGACACAGAGACTGGAAGAAATTGTAACAAGTCACGGAGTGATGATCCTGTTCATCCTGCCTCTGCGGTAAAAGAAACATGGCAGCTGCACTGTGTAGGATGTCTCTCCTCCAGTAAACAGAGGCAAAAGGGAAAACCAGGAGAAAATAGCGGGAAATACAAGCAGCTTTGCACTAGTAGTGAAGAACTAAATATTGAGGGTATATTTAATTATTTATGACTGAAACTGCATAGAGGCACAGCACAGACAACTCTACTCAGCTTGCTAGATTTTAAGCTGGCTTGGTCATCTTTCATGAAGCCTAGATACAGCCTAAGCCTTGGGCAAAATGATTGCACTCCAACTTAAGTAGTTCCCGAACACAGGTAAAGACAGGAGACTCCAAGTCTGATTTTGAGTCCACAACAACACAGAAGTCAAAACACTTTTGTAAAGAAGAGCCTATTCAGGAGTAAGAAAACCACATCTTAGACTGTAGAATTACAAGTTTACTGAACATAAGGTCTTTACAAGTGAAATATTTCTGAATACATGCAAGTGTTACGAGCTGACTGACAGTGAATGTGGTCAGGTAGGCCTAAGAATCTACAAGAAAAACAGCACCAGAGGAGAAGCTCTATGCAGCAGACTGCAGCATGAGCGACAACTAAAAAACAAAAGATCACAAAATAGAGCCCTACCCACCCCCCACCCAAAAAAAAACCCCACCCAAAACCACAGACCTTCCACATGCAGAAAGTAACTCACGCATACAAATGTTTGAGGAGTAAGCCAAATTCATTTGTTATAAAAATTTTGTTAATACAATACATAATGCACAATGCATTATGAACACAAAAAAAAGTAGCAGTCATTGAATTCGAATATGCTGGGAATGGAAAAGTACTACCAGAACTGCTTCAAGGCTTCTTATGGAAAACACAGCAACTCAGATCTAAGATTTGGAGTTTTCACTGAGACACGCACCTGCCAAAGGATTGCTCAGAGGAAAAGTTTTCAGTTAGCCATTAACCACAAAGCAATGAATTAGCCTGTGAAAATACTGTAGGCTCACTCCCCTAATTCTTTAAACATCTTTTACATTTATAGCATCCTGTGAATATTAATGACTGCCCTAAATCACAAGGTTTTTACTTGGATTAAAAAAAACCCAAAAAACAGCTGATGTATATTCTGACCCATTTTAATATACCTCCAAAGATTTCTATATTTTGAGACAGATATAGTTGGAGAAACTTGTATATTCGTGTGCAAAATCATTAGTTTTTCTGTAAAGTACAGATTAAAAATCACTAGCTATTGGATAGGAGCCTGGGTCTAACCTATTTGCATAAAACTTACATCACAAGCCTACACAAAAATCACTCTCATTACATGGCCCTTCTGACTTGTGCTGGCTTCACTGAAGTAAAAATAGTACTAAGTTGCTCTTGTCAGAGCCACAAACAGATGTGAAGTGAAAGCCAGTCAGGCTAGTTAGTAAACTCACTGAATTATAGGAGTATCTTTAAATATCAGAAAGAAGAGGCAGATTATAATTCAAAAGCAAGCTTGCAAGGTTATTAAAAGATGAAAATACGCTGACTGGTTCATAGGCACATAAACATACGTAGACAGGCAAATATACATAAGCACACATACATCTTGGCAAATCTATTTTTATGCTTCAAAGCACCTGATACCACACATTGTCTGCAGCCTATTTTCCTGCAAATGTATTTCCTCCTTGCAGAGCCCGCAGAGCCTTGCAGAAAAAAAGGCTTTATAAGTTTCTCAAGGTAATGAAAGAAAATCTTAATCCACACATCCCCTTTCAGATAGGAAAATTCCCATTTGAAATGACAACTTGCATCATGCTGAGGCAATTTACAGGTGACAGGATACTGTATTTGCTCTCCAAAGAGTATAATAAGTTAAACTGCAATTCAGTCTTAACTATCAGCCAACTGCTGTAAAGGGAATAAAAGGACAAGCCAAGTACAAGTAAAACTGCACGCAACAGGGGAGTAGCAGGATCAGAATCATCAGCATATGGTGCAGCAGCACTGAGAGCACACAGTCAGCTCTCACTTCAAGTCCTAAGCCAGTCCTGTCTGGAACTGACTACGTGACCAGGAGACTGGCAACTGCTCTCATCCACATACTGACAGCACTTCTAACAATTCCCACTGTCTCTACACAGCCACTTTAGCACACTTCAATCAAGGCAGTAAAATACAGTTTTGTGACACATTTCTAACACTGCAAGCTCCCACATTACTTTGCTCAGCACTGGACCCTACAAGCTATGAATGTTTTTTGGAAAGCTATGTTCCTAGAACATGATGACAGGCACAGAGGATACAGGGAATTAGGGATTAGGAATCATCTAATCAACCTTGGGAAGATGACTCAAAATCTTGAGCTTCTTTTTCCTCCCACCATATGTTTCTATCTCTCAGAAGCTTAAACAAAACCAACATGAAGTTATGCATCTCAGATGTAGGTTCATAAACAAGCAGTATTTAGATTTTTTTTCCATTTGAATCATGCTTATAATATATTATTTGCTCCTTCCATACTCATCAATACTATGTGACTAATATACTCTTTTAAGGTCTATTGCCGAAATTAAACATTGTTATAAAGATATTAAGATGAATACACCACATTTGATTACACAGATAGTTTAAATGTGTAAACCCAATCGTTAATGGCATGATTCGGCAATTTTTTTAAATAATTATATTTCAATCTTCAAGGGGTCAGAGCCTCAAAACAAACTAAAAAACAAAACTACAAGCAATTCAAGTTGTTATGAGTATTTCTTCCCTATACCACATTTATATGAAACATCAAGCAACTGCAAAACAATATGTAATTTAGGAAATGAGGTTCATTCAGGTGAGAGTGAAACTCCTTTGGCTTTCATTGTTGTTTTAGCTTTTAACCACAGGTCCAGACACTGCCTGTATGTTCCTAAGTCTGAGCCCTGCCCATTGGTACAATCCGGCCACATTTCCTATAATTAGGAGAAGAGTGGCTGTTTGTCAACCCAGTGTCAACTTGCACTCTGGGCCCACAGTCAAGCAAGAAGAGACTTGTGACCTTTCCACTGACCTGAACGACTGGGTGACGACCTCTGCGGTCTAGCCCATAAAGGAGAGGGGGCACTGTAAAATGGTCATTATGATTAATGGTTTTCTCAGGCTAGGCCAAATGAGTAATTGCTCAATCAAAAAAACCTCAGGCCTCAAGCAATTAGCTTTATTACCTGCAGATATCAGATATCCTTTCAACTTCTAATCCTCTCTGCTGTAACAGGGAATTACATGGAAACATTTCTGATTGTATTTTAGGAATTCAAATTAAAGTCCTTGGAATAAAGGTACACATAATTAAAATACATTCCACCTGCAAAGCAAAGGTGACTTTCATAACTCTTTGTTATGCTTAACTTTGGGTCCGAAGTAATGAGCTTTGCTTGTAGCATCCCAGTATCACTTGCAAAAACTTGAATTCCAAGGAAGATGTTTCAGAAGAAGTGATCATTATCAAGCTGTAATTGTTTGAAAATTAAGCACGCTTTCTCAAGTTCTTCTTCAGTAAGACAATCGCCTCTTATTGTTTTGAAGGCATTAGCAATCTGCTCTGTCAGCCCAAAGCATTTGCCATGCCAAAACTGAGAAATTCAGCACTATGAATTAGCAACCTTTATTCTAACACAACAAAGGCAAAGTTTATACATATTGTTGCTCACAAGTTCACAACACAAGAAAGGAGTCAGTAACTTCTTGACAGCAAGTTGCTTAAGTTACCATTAAGTGACAGTTTGCTGGCAAGACCACCCTATTCACTGTCATAACTTCTCTAATCTGCAAAGGGATGGAAAACTTAAGAGATAAAGCCACAAATATCCTAATAAAGCACAGGTTTTTCCTCGTCACAAAAAGTTAACATGTAGTTGACAGATAATTGTGAATTGTAGAATTCATCTTGTGTGCTGGTGAACAGAAAGACAGCTCCTAGATCTGAAAGCACTGGGCATTAAATTTGCATGGATGGCTGTACTTCACATCTGCTGCATTTCAGTACAGTGAACTTCAGAATCAGGTCTCATACATTTCTGTTCACAATTCTTTAAGCATCTTTTTCAGTATGGAAGTTTAACAGAGCACCTGTTAGCCTTAAGGGAACAGTAGGTCACAGGATGATTGCATATTAAAAGATTTCATGGCCTAGGATAAGTTAAGGGTTTCTGCCATTTATGGGAAAATATAACTGTTGTCAGAAAGCCTATAACAGTAGTCCTACAGTCAACTTAATGACCATATGTGAATATCTCCAAAATATCTTTCCTTTTTTAGCAGGGGATCAGAAGGAATATATCCCTGGAGAACCAAAAGAAAAAAAGAAAAGGGCAAAATCTGTTCAAATCCAGAAGTATTGGGTAGAAAATCTCTGGAACTGCTGGACAATTACTATGATTGGACTCCAGCTACTCGCTTACTCAATACACAAATATTTAATTATTTATTTTCTTTTTAAGTCAGAGAGGCCACTGTAATACTCACTTGCATATATCCACGGAGATATAAGTTCTGAGTTAGCGATTCCACAACTTATTTTAAAAAGGTTACCTGGAGAGCTTATTAGAGAATCCATACAATGCAGAAGTTAGAATATGAAATCATGAAATACTGCATTCAGTCCAAGAATGCAGTATTTCGTTTCCTATGAGGCCAATGAATAAGGTTTCCCAGAAAAATGTTAAGCAATTTACAAAAGTAAAGGTTAGCTGACCACTCAGACCTGACTGGGACAAAGGCTGACAATGCTATGTAGTATCAAAAATAGTTCATTCGTTTTCTTTTTTAATTCTATTTAACCTTGATGAATACTTACAGGTTATGTCAAGAGATATATCTTACAGTCTTCTAACTAAATAACAAATATTAAAAATAATTAATAACAAAAGAAGCCCTTGGATGCAGTCCCTTTTTTTTGGAAGGGAAAGTGACATTTAGAAATCTGAACCCTTAACATGCTAATGCAATTGTAGTGTTTTTATGCATAATCACTCAAACTGAAAATGAAATTATTAAAGTGCAAACATTTACTCTTACATACAGGTAAAAATAGCCATTTCTTTTGGAAATATTTACTCATTGTATGTTTTGGGGGTTTTTTTCCCAATAATTAGCTTATTATCTTTGGACTATCTTCAGAAAATCTTTGCTTAAAAGGTTCCCTTTCAAGACTGCTGCCCTTATCAACTGCTCTCTCTTTTCTATCTTGTCAACCTTTATAAAAGTTTAAACTCCTGACATTTTCTGCTTCTCTTTTGCATCTGTAGTTCCAAACTTGTCTATATCAATTGGCTCACATATCGGACTAATACTGCTCTATAAAAACTGGCTTCAGAGTGAAAAAGAATGTCAGAATTGTTTTCAACTGCTATGAGTCACTACTCACTACTATTCTTTCTGTCAACCGGTTTCTTAGTGTTGGTGGACTGAGAATTTACTCCCCATTCCAAAGTGCTGAAAACATCTAAAATTCTCTCCTCTACGAAAAGGCCACAAGAGAAGTACTGGAGGTGGGACAAGACACATCTTACTCTGCTTTAGCTAGCAGCATCAGCTAGTCTTCATTTTTCATCAAACATTGCATTTTATGATGTTTTATTCCTCTTTACCCTCTGACTTTTCTAGGTGGAGCATTTATGGCTCATTTGGTGAATCAGCTCATTTATTTTAATATAGCAGCAAATGTATTTAACTATTACCTCAAAGGATGAACAGTGGCAGAATATGGCTATAAATCTGTTCCTCCCTGTATCACATCCTTCCTTCCCAACCACCACCAAGTTTTATGTATAAAACGTTCCAAGAACCGCTGACACGCAGACACTATTATGAGCTTGCAACCACCTAAGCTGGCATCTGGCTAAAAGCACACCCCACCTTTTTACATCTTTACTTTTAGAATAAGAGGAGTAGCATCTCGAATGAAACTTCTTCAAGTTCTTATATTCCTCTGTCCTTCCAAGTGTGTTCTCAGTCACATCCATTCCAAACTCTGATAGCTCCGTAAATTGATACAAACCTTGAGAAAGACACATTTATTTAATCACACCAGGGGCACTCACCATCATTCTCTGTATTCCCTCCAAGAACCAAAATCTCATTTTTAATTTTGTATGTGATTGTTTCAAGCTCACTTCCATTAGACAGCTCAAATATGTTGGATGTGTTATGCCTGCAGCATTCCTGTGATCTAGAGCCAACACAAGTGCAGTTCTATGTTCACATGGTCATCTGACATGTTCATTTGTGTAAAAAGGATATTTCCAAATGTTTTCTTGCAAAGTAAATTCTACAAAAAAAGGGACCATTTGTATTATTACAGCAATCAGTATTCTATGTAGTACTTTCACAGATGTAAATCAGCAATCCAAAGCTCTAATCAGAAAATAAGCCTCTTCATAGTAAAAGTAAAGCCTAAGTAATATAAAGATTTATTGCAGACTAAGCTCAGTCTTACCTCTTCAAAGGTTTCACTCTATCTATTTGTGATTTGCTTTTAATGTCTGATGAGCATAAGACTCATTTATATTGCTAAGGGATTTGTTTGAGAAAACATGTTGGTCCCATTTTAATAGTCTTTAGTAGACAGATATTGTTGACAGCATTCCACATGAAACTTGCTGGATGGCAGAGCAGCACTTAATCATGAGCTTTATCAATCCACTCAAATTCAACATATGTTTACCAACACAATCTCAGCTGCTGAGCACACAGAATCCAACTGTGGAATAAGATTTTAAAAGCCTTTGATCATTGCTATGGTTTTGGTCCTGACTTTCATATTTTCACTACAAATACTGGACATAACCTCAGTGTCTCACAGCATTTTAAAAATTCAATCTGTTATTATAGAGTTGGAGTCCGATTTCAATTATTTTACTCCTTCAATTACATATACATTTTCTCTACGAAAAGAGCAATCAATTAGTACAGGAGAAAAAAAATTTTTTTTCCTTTCTGTCTACTATTGCTCCCCCTCCAAAGCCCTGGAGACTGAGCATGTTCCTTAATTGGTTTTAGCCTGCTATATCCATCTTTCCAAATCACAGTGCATGAACCAGGAGTTAAATTCAAAATTTAGGTGCAACAGTGATGAAATAAGAGGTCTGACAGCACTAAATTATTTACTCTTTTTTAATCCTATTCTGACTGGGGGTGTGGGAGAAGAATTCTTCAAAATACAATACAAGATGCCCCTCTGTTAAAAAAAAAAAAAAACAACAAAATCTAACTGAACTGAACTTCTATTGGGAGCTCTCTAGGACAACTACCACCTTTTTGTGCTATGTTCACACCATGCCTGACAGGGTCCTGCTAGCCTAGTTTCTAAGCACTTCTATGTTACAAAAAAAAAAAAAAAATTAAAAAAAAAATTAGGACTATTAATGATAATCCACAACCAACTAGATGGTGACTTTTTAAAACTTTGAGAGAGCTTGTGTTTCTGAATGCTTAATTAATATCTAAGGCATACCCCTGAATAGTGTCTCCTCACCCTGGATGTAAGAGTCAGAAATTTGATCACAGTTTTTTATTAAAACAATACCCAAACACATATGTATGCACAAAGTGATGCAGAAGGGATGGGACAAAAAAGAATCAAAGTGAGGAAAATTGTTTCTTGGGAATGACTGTCAGCATAATTTTAAAATATACTTTATTTATATTAAGTTACAAGCTGTGCTAAAAGGTTTCAGTAGCATATATTTTATTCCCTGTTGGTAACAAATGTGTTTCACTTGGCACCACTGCTATGTCAACTGCCACAGCCTCCACCCATCCATCACTAGCTAATTTTCAAAACCTGAAAGATTTTCTTTTAAATACAGCTGTAACTCATTAGCTTCTTTTTGCCAACCTTGTTGCAGTGTACTTCCTTCGTTTCCACACACACACACACACACACA
>JAWWLV010000144.1:25966717-25982390 GCA_035041135.1 Platyrinchus mystaceus
TGTAACTCATTAGCTTCTTTTTGCCAACCTTGTTGCAGTGTACTTCCTTCGTTTCCACACACACACACACACACACACACACACACACAACTTTCTCAGTGAAGGGTAGCACCATTTTCGTGCCTTGATTTTGACTCTAAAAATCAGTAAAATTAGAGTGTCATAAGTATACTTACTATAACTCTGTTATCCTTTCTGTTTCTGCCTCTCAATTGAATTATTAAGCTCTGGTTTACCGATATGTTTGTCCTCTTGAATTTATTTGGGTGTACCAGAGCAGGGACAGAAGTGGCTATCTAATCAGAGCAGAAATTGTGGGCAAAGAGGAGGGGGAAATTGGTACAGTCATCTTTCACATCCAGTAATCTCAATGTACATCAGACAACAGACTCCACTGATTTATTATTAGTTTACAGCTTTTCCCTTGGAGTTACCAACCTTATGTCAACTAAGAGGCTATGTACTATATACCATCTACTAGGCAGAGACAAACCTCAAAGACTCAATTTACTGAACCTATTCTACCTCTATGGAAAAAACCCTTTAGGTCTAAATTAATCCTGAAAACAGGGACCATAAAGCCCCAGCCACAAATACTCTCCTGGTAGAACATTGCCATCTGCTACATCCACATTTCACAAATAGAGTCCACACTAACTGCTTCTGCAGGATTACAAAAAAAACAGTGTTTTCTCTGCCTGAAATACCTGTCTACACAGCAGAAGAGGGGGATAGTCATAAAGTGCAGCTTCTTGAGATGTGGATCACTGTTCACAGAACATAAACTGTTCAGGATTTTAATCTGTATAAAAAGACCAAGAGTGTGAAGTCCTGAGGAATTTTTAGTCTAGAGAAGTAAGTAGAGATTTCTTTGCCCTTTCTGAAATACATATAATGCTATGATATCATATAAAGGCTTAATAGGCACTCACCTAGAACTATGAATGTGATTATTCCATTGTGAATTAAATCACAAATTATATAAAACTAAATAACCTCTGAAGCTCTTGTTAAGAAAGATTTTTCTGTCTCTACCATCATGCAATTCTTCTCATTCTCTTTTCCCATGGAACCATTCAACTGTACAGATGCAGACAGAGGACATGCAGGCCTATAGTGTGATGTGGCTCAGGAAAGCTGGCTGAGATCATACTACGTTGCAGCCTCTAAGTTTATTGACACAAAGAAGAAGCAGTGGAAAGTTCTGCACCCTGCCTGAGGTTGTTCCTACTTGGCAAGTTCCTGGTGTATAAAGGTCGTTTACCCTACTGGAGTAAGAAAGATCAGGACAAAAACAAATACTTCCTGTATCTTCAAAACCAGCCCAGCTACATGTTGCCTCCAGCTCAGTATCTACAGAAAAGCAAAAATGAGGTCCATAAACCAGAGCTTTTTCAGAAACATGCTGCCACATGAGCAATCATTTTCCACTGAAAGCTTGTCTACAAAGTGCAGCTTAGATAGAAGTTGAGTGATCCTAAAATTGAAACTAATATTTCTCAAAGTTTTGTACAGTGTCTGGAGTGTTAGAAATAGTCTCGAGTGACAAGCAGAATAAAATGGTATTTTCACTCATGTCAGTTCATACATGAGGGACCATAAGATGGCATAACTTGCTTAAGGTGAAACACTTTTCTTGAGTTATGAATCCTTCTGTCACCAATAAAACATTTCTTACTACCCAAATCAAATTTAATTGGTAGCAAGGCAATTATCCCCAAGTCAAGTCCTGTTTTGCCCGTAACAGTAATTTGCGAGAAATCTCCCTGCCTTTATCTTGGTCCACAAGTTTTCTCATTTCTGGTTTTTTCCTAGTTTTCCCATCCCACTGAGGAGTAAGGGAGAGTGTGGCAAGATGTGGAATTTCGCTGCTAACCCACCACAATTAGTAACACAATACAATACTTCTGTGGTTTTTTTATTGAGATCATTTGATCACTTGATGCATTTGACAGAATATTAATTGTTCGTCTACATTTTTCATTTTCCTGTGTTTTTCTTAGTCATATGCTCTGTAGGATACATTACAGTTGTACATTAAGCAGCTGTTAGTCTTCTCTGCACCATATATTTGCCAAGTAACACTAAATCACCATGTCAAACTTCCATTTGCAATATGTTCGTTTTACTTTAGAACTAAACTTTCTTTCAACATCTGAATTGTTCTTCCTGCACTTTTCATTTACCTGTTAGCACCAGAAGTTGCCCAGTTTGTATCTGCAATGCGTTTAGTTAACAGGTATTTTGCCTTCCCTTGGTAATTGGCTGGTACTGTAAAAGCCACTCTCCAAGAAGGTGTTTGGGAGGAAGAGTGGTATGGATTATTTTCATTGCTTCCACTCTTGATGGACCACGCAGTATCAGGACTTGGTAAAGTGTCTGCTGTTCATCAGTAGCTAGATTTAGTATTAACTGTCTATTCCAAAAGTATCTCCTCTTCCAAATTTCCCACATCAATTCTCTGAACAGCATGAAACTGCTCCAATATTCTCCTCTTTTGTTCTAATTATATCTTTATTTTAGGATTCTCTAAATTGCTCCAAGACAAACATTCTCATATTCTCTCAGAGTGCTCTCTATTTCTATCATATATATTCCTTTGCAGGAACAGAAACTTAGTGGTAGAACACAGAATCATCACTTAGTTTAATTTACCATTATGTAAATTAAACTATCTTGTTCATATTAATGTGTTAAAGATAAAATGCACATATGGACACACACATAAGTCTATAAACACCAATCATAAGACAAAGCAGTAGTTTAACTCCAGTCAGTGAATAGTGAAAGATACCATTTTGTTTGCCTCATTTAATACCAACTTAATTTGTTTTATTCTGAAGTAAATACTTTAAAGTCAAGATCAAACAAAATATGCTTCATAGGACTGAGATAACAGTTCATATTTTTCAGAGAAAGAATGAAGGGAGGAGGAAATTAAACAAGCATTCTTGCATATATTTCCTGATGTTATTTTCATTATGGAGAAGTAAAATTACATTTACTCCCTTGACAGCAAAGGTCAAACAATCTGATAAAATCTAGTTAATGCACTGAGAATGACTGATGTTTAAATGAAAAAGTCATGTTATTTTATGTAGCAAAATGTGTTCTCTCTTCTTTATTCTTTCCATATTGTTAATATATTTATTCTTAATATAACAAAAAGGTCTACAACCAAACTAAAGGTCAGAGGAGCCTTCTGATTTATGTACTCCCATATCCAATAAAGATTTAGCCATCCATGACATTTTCATAATGGTAACATACCTCCTTCGTTAAGTACCTGAGTTACTTAGTTAAACCGCAATATTGATTTTTAGCCTAATCTTTATCCTGTATGAGTACTCACACACCTATTTTATAAATTTCACACTTCTCTGAAGGAAGCAGCTCTAGATATTACCAGTAACCATATGGAAAAGAAGACAAATGTACACACAGCTTCTTACAGGCTCTGATTTAAAACCCCTTGGAATCAACTCTGAATGTGGCTTTTTAGCTCTCAGAAACCAAAGAAGTGGTCACTCATCATTACAGGTAACTGCATGCTACAAGGTCTCCTCAATATCCACATGCTATGGAAGCATTCTACAGAGCTGCAGAACAGCTGACAGTGTTTCCTGCATGTGAAGTTACTAACACGTTCTAGAAAAAAAAAAAAAAAAACAACCAACAACATCTCATGATGTTCTAGAAAAAACATTAATAAATGTTCTCCTGAAACACACCAAGGACACTACTCACTCCACCCACTAGCTGAACAGCCATTTGCTGCCTTGACATAGTTGGTGTTTCTGCTCCTAGACCTCAGTAGTAGAACAGAAAGTGGGATGATAAAAACCCAAGTACATATGTGATTTTTTTTCTGAAGTTGTTTGCTAGTTCATCTGCCAGCATTAATTTAATTTCCAAGCAATGGAGCTGTAATAGGTGATCAGTTGCTCAGCATTCTGTATAAAAATCACCAGTAGACAAACAGACTACATTAGTCAGATATTTAACAGTACCATGCAACACAAATCTACGGCTGTAAATACATGCACCACTATATTAGGCTTAAGTGATTGAACCAATATTGATGCTATCCTATTTATGAGTACTGTCTTTCAGGATAGCACTAGTCTACTTACTTTCAAATTCAATTATGATTAGCAATATCATATTTTCTGGTATGGACACCTAATACAAGCTTCCTGCTAATTTTCTGCCTTGATTTTTTTCTCCTCCTATTAAAAACCCACTTTGGTTTGGCAGCTCAGATTTGAGGTTACCTTAGACAGCCAAATCACCTGTATGGAATATTACTCTTTTTCCAACTCAGGAAGACTGCTGTTTGAAATACTCTGTAACAATCACTTGCAGTGTCTGAAAAGTGATGACTATGCTCTGTTTTGGGTACAGCAAAAAAAGTATCTAAGGTTGATCATCAAAATAACCTGAATTTTTTTTAATAGTAATATTATGTATATTAATATACATGCAGTTGCTAGTTGACCCAAGAAATTAGTCAAAGCCTAGCATATTATTGGGCTATACCAAATGTAAAGAGAAGTGTGTAACTACAAAGTTGGCTGTTTCTTTGGTACCGTTCAGTTTCTTTACAGTATTATAACTGATGAATAAGGAACAGAAGCAAGTATCATGGGGTGAGAAATTCAAGCCTAACTTAATGTCTTCACCAATTGCAATCCTCTTATGGATATACAGCCTTACTTAAGTTCTTCCATTTTGCCTTCTATGGGTTTTCTATGACTTCTGAACCAGTAACCTGGCTCCTACCTATACAGGCCACCCCTAAAAACTTCTTGGCTTATTTGAAATAGCTTTCAGTCTCCTGTGATACTAATCAGGGTCCTGAAAAATATTACTATAGCCCCTGATACTGCTGTAGGAAAAAAGCATTTAATTGCTCTCTATGTAACTGAAAGAAAGCTTAAGCAGAGTCTAGACAACAGACCAAAGATTCATTTGTGGGCAGCTGCCACAATTCTGCAATACAGAAATATTGTTTGCTGAAGGAAAATAAAGATTAAATTTCATGCTTTAATTTGCTGATAAAACATCCAAGCTCTGTCAGAGTCAGCCATCAAACTTGCATTAAGCTTCAGTTATTTGCAGGTGTAGCTTTACCAAGTGAAATCTGAAGCAGAAAAAAAAAAAAAAAGGATGTGGTATACAAAAAATTCTAATCTCCTCCACCATTTCCTTCACAGCAAACCAAAACACCATGCAAAAAGCAAAATTCTATCCTACAGTGTTACCTGTCTTACACATACACCACTCTCTCATCATCCTTACAACTCACTTTAGTTGAAAATCCTGGAGGTCTTGGGGAGAGTTATCTCTGGGATGAAGTTCTGTTTTTCTTCCACCTTTAATCATTGTAAAAACCCTTCTGATTTCAAGACAACCGAACTTTCATCCTATATACCAAATATATCAATATCCTTATACATCATGAAAGCTAGCACCAAAGCAAAAGAGCCTTGCTGTTTGTTTCCTAGTTGTGATGCCTTCAATTTTCATGCAAATGAAAGTTCGACTTAGCTACTGAGCTCGAGCTCATTTCCTTGCCAAAAACAAATGCTTTCTTTAAATAGAAGTTATGAGAATAAAAGGGATTTTTTTCCATATTTAAAGCAACAAAACCACTAAGCAATATTCTCTTCAGTTCCAGAATTATTTTAAGGAGTTAGGTACATGGCGCACAGTCGTAGTCATGACTTCTCCACTGTATTCAGTCAATCAGTGACAGGTCCTTACATCATCAAAATTTGGACAGTTATTCTTCATCAATACATGGCAGCAAGTTCTATTATTATCTCTGCATATTTCAATAAATAACAAAATCATCTTCTAACCACATGCTTGCTCTTCAGCCTAGCCCATCAACATGTAACTGAGTTCCTTCAGAGCTAATGGGGTGGGTTCCTTCTGCTATCAATACTGTCCACACACTTCTCAGTCAAGACTTATTTCAGGCCAAGTTTCTTTTCTGAGTTAACAGAAGGTGACAAGCTTGGCAGTTCGCAAATTTTCCCTGCATGACTGAATCAGCCTGGCTGACCAGATACATGCTAATGAGAATGTGCCCGCTCACAACAAAAACATTTTTGAATAATTTAAAACTTCAGAGCTTGGTGTGCCAGATAATACAATTCATTGTTTAATGATGGTGCCAGCAGAATGTAAAGGCATCTACTACCAACACAGACTGCAAAATCATCATCAGGCCTAACTTTATGAATAATGCAAAAGGAAAAAGAAGCAAAGCCAACTTAAAACTTTGTTTTCATCCGCATCAACAAGACTGATGACAGTAGCTATAATGTTTTAAGTACATTTAATATATTCTTGATTCTGAGGCTTTGTGTATTTGTGTGAATGCTTAGCTTTCTTTCAGAGATAAAGGGCACTGCTGACTAAATTTATGCACTGAAATTTTTCAAAGACAATACTTCTCCTTATTTTCCTTTTAGCTTGTCTGTGGAAGTATATCACCAACACCATCCACCCAGGAAGGCAGAAGTGAATCAAAGAGGTGCTTCAAAACAGGCAAAGAAAAAATATTTAGGACACTGGCTTTTGTGATAGGTCCCATCATGCCACAGTATGCCATTACTTCAAGTCCTTAAAACTAGTTAGACTAGTCTAATTTGAAAAATACTTCCATTAACTGCCCTCCTACACACAGGTATTTCTGACAAATCCATACTTAACTGCAAGAATTGAAGTCTGTTGATCCCAAATACTGTTGCAATTCCAGCCATGACATCACTTTCTTTTCAGTTTAAAATGAGTTTTAAACCTAAGGGTGAGCCTGGGTTTTTTTGTGTTTTGGTTTTTTTTAGGTTGTTTGGATTTTTTTTAATGTTTAATACACTGAACTTGTGCAATTTTTAATTGAAGAAACCTTGAATAAAACCAGCCTTTTTCTTCACAACAGTTGGCACCAACAGAAGAATTGCTAAGTTCAAAACCGGTGTAAACAGCAACTCTGAAGGGCAGAAAAATATATTTAGATGCTTCAGAGTTGATGCAAATCCCTGGCACAAACTATGCTGGTGATGTAGGTGCACTCTCAGCATCTCTATACCACTTGCTGTAATAGCATCAGTTTGGCATACTTCCATTAATTACCCTAACTCGGGCATAGCAAGCTTCGCGATTTTATTAGACACTTTATTAGACATGGGCAGATAACTGTCCAGAGTTTTGTAACTACTCCAATCTTTCCACATGCCACAGAAGATTGTCATAGTGTATAGGAAAGGTACTGTAATAAAAGATCAGTTAGAACAGCAAGAATGATGATTGAATTAACATTCTATTAAAAGTAGAAAAAACACACACATGCACCCATAACACAAGTGTTTGCAGTCTGTTTTGTTTCTTCCACTACACGCTGTGCTTTGACAACGGCCTGTGTGTTCAAAGTTCCACGAATTATGAACCGGCCTTTGTTCCAGGAATCTTTGTCTTAGTTTTGACAACTCTTTGGACTTCTGTTTTTTTTTAAAATACTTTACAGCGTGATTTAACTTGTTGCTTCCATTAGAGAATTATTTCATTTACAAGACAAAATTTCCTCTTCAACAAACCAGGAACATGTTCTGCCACCCTTCTGAAAGCATGTTCCTGTCATTTCCTCACACCTTGTTAACACTTCCTGTTCTTTGGAAGTTAGCATTTGCAATGCTATGACCACCAAAGGCAACAGTCACCATCTGTATCCGAGCAGCTTTGTGGACTGGACAGCTATTTTGAAATTTCTCCAAACTGGCAAAAACATACTTCCACCACATCACAGACTGCTTTCCACACAACCTGCCATGTCTGGCCCCATCTGCACCTGACACAACAACTGTTTGGACAGCTCCAAGCAGCACTATGGATTTCAAAGCTCTGTATGGTTAAAAATACGCACGCTGGTCTTATCCTGGTTATATCACGGTGATCCAAGACCACTGATATATTGTCACAATCCCAAACATTTGCTACAGCTTCTTGGGACTTCAGAAACTAAATCCTGTTTCAAACTTCCCTATACCACCTTCATACTAGAACTCTTCTCCCCTTCTAGCATCACTCTGATAGTCTATTACATAAGACTTGATCTGCTATGTAGGTGTCACATCTGCTGAAAAATCTAAAATCAACTTTAAAAACCCCAAACGCTTACATATATTTCCCCTCCTTTTTTTCCATCTCTTTAGTAAAGGTGTAAGTATAGCAGGGCATTGTTGCTTTTACTAGTACTTCAGGATTTCAGAATCTTATCTTGCATGTTAGGTGCTAACCTCTGCTCCACCAACCATCACTGGCGAGCCTACCAGAAGTTCTGAGCTAACTACAAAGGTTAGAGCCTTCCTTATCCTTTCTATACTTACATGGGGTTGGTCATGTTCTACATTAAAATCACATCCTTTTTATGAAAGAAAGGCAAAGATAGGCTCCACTTCATCTTCTGGCTCAACTTGTGTGTCTGGCTTTTTCAGCATGACAGTTCTATTGTGGAGATAAGAAAATGCATGAACTATTTAAAAGCAAATAAAAAAAGCTGTCAGACTTTATGCCTAATTAGTGAGTGCTCATAAATTAAGCATTTTAGGCTAAATACCATGCCAGATTTTTGTTGTACTAAGGGAAAACAGATGAAGATGCCAAGGAAGACCAACAAAACCAGCATTCTCACATTCCTGTAAAACATTGGGCAAGAAAATTGTGGGCCTTTCCCCTGAGGTTTGAGTTCTCATTTTCCAGCTAATCAGTGAGGCCAGGTTTTTCTTTCTATCTCTCTATTTGCTTCCTTGCATCCTATTCCCACTTCAGAGTTCACCTGCTGAGTGACCTCATCTCTAACAGATATGGAGGCCTTGTGCAACACTTCTATTTTCTCAGCTGCCAACCTTGCTGTGCCCTCACCATTATGCCAGAGAAACAAGAGAGAGAAATTAAGGGTTTAACCCTAAGAAACTCTGCATCAACATCATGCCAAGTCTGCTGCCTGGATTTTGCTCCAGTGATGGTACCTTCTTTTAAAATGATGTCTCCATATGAGACAGTAGTTCCACGTGCACTTTTACACAGGGAAGACACTGCAGAAACTGTTTCTTCGGATCTTTATGGGTATAGAAAACTAGCTTTTTTAAGAGTAAAGGTGGCAAAATAAAGCCTTCTAAAGGAAACCTCCAATGATCTCTTCCAGACAGACTATAACCAAATCCTGGTAAAACTGGAAAGATTAAGCGTGTTATCTCTGCAGCAGCCAGGTTACAATGTTTTCCCTGTCCCACCTTTTTCAGACACACCCCAGAAAGGGTAAACTGTGCTATTCCTGGATTTTGTGGTCCTGTGACCAAGAGAAAGTCTCAGTAGTACGACTTCAGTAGTAGGACTTCAAGGATTATTGCTTTTAGGTTGGTAGAGAACTAAATATTAAGTGACTAATGCATTTTATTAGTTTAAGAATGTCTAGTTTTATTTGCAAATTGTACTAACAGGTCCAGAATACCTGTTGAAATACTTCTCTGCAAGTCAGGTGATGCCTTCAGAAGCTTATCAGTAAGACAGCCTAGGGGTTTTTCTCTTCTTTTTTGGCACTGGAATAAAATGGGTGTAATGGCATGTAGTCTGAGGACCACATCCCCATTCTAATGCTGTGTTACAGGGCTGAGCAGAACATAATTCTCCTGCACAGTCCCTGGGTGTCTATTATACGAGTGTTGTACTGCTATTTTTATAACTAAAAGCAGTCGTGACTACTTAAAGCACAGACTGACAGCTTTCAATATCAAAGCTTTGGGAAAAAATCAGAGTTACTTGGAAAGCTCAACAGGATCGGGATATAGCAACTTCAGAGCCATACTTCACCATGTCAAATGCAGCTTCCACATTCAGTACAAGGTGATTTCCCAAAGCAGGAATACTTCTGGATACGATTTCTGCGTAAAGAGACCTCTTTCACCACAGCCTCCAAAGAGGCCCGTGCTTACAGTATTATCTGCAAGTATGAGAGACACATTTCTACATTGCCTAGTCCTTCTGCAAGCAACTATCTGTTAAAGACATTGAGCAATATGAAGAGCAGCTGAAATGCACAAAATCAGTGCTGGATATGGGCTTTTTTTTTGTTTACCAGAATGAGATGTTAGTCAACCCTAACCCGCAAGCTAAAAGGCAAATTTCTGCTCTCCTATGATACTGAAATCTGTATACTCTCAGGAGCAAGTTCTTTGAGACCTTAAGGTTGAATACTTTAAACAGCACTGAGGGGTGCAGTAGCCAGTTAGACCTCTGAATTTTTGGAAAAGCTGTGTTCCATCAGCCTGAAGTCAGAGTTAGGGTAGGTCGAACAGCATGCTGTTGCAAACATTAAACAGGCACAATTCAAGGGCAGAGAGGCCCTGCAAAGAGACCTCGACAAATTAGAGGACTGGGCAATCACCAACCTCAAGGGAAAGTGTTGGATTCTGCACTCCGGATAGGGCAACCGTGGTTGTGTGTATAAGACTAGGGAATGAGAGTCTGCAAAGCAGTGCTGTGGAAAGGGACCTGGGGGGTCTTGGTTGATGGCAAGTTAAATATGAGTCAGCAGTGCCCTGCCAGCCAGGAGGGCCAACCATGTCCTGCGGGGCATCAGGCACAGCACCACCAGCTGGTCAAGGGAGGGAATTGTCCCACTCTGCTCTGCACTGGTGCAGCCTCACCTTGGATAGTGTGCGTAGTTTGGGCACCACAATATAAGAAAGACATAAAGCTATTAGAAAGCATCCAGAGGAGGGCCATGAGGACGGTGAAGGGTCTGCAGGGGAAGCCTTATGATGAGCGGCTGAGGTCACTTGGTCTGTTCAGCCCGGGGGAGACTGAGGGGAGACCTCATCGCAGTCTTTGACATCCTCGTGGGGAGAAGTGGAGGGGCAGGTGCTGATCTCTTCACTCTCATGACCAGTGAAAGGACTTAAGGAAATGCCATGAAGCTGAGTTAGAGAAGGTTTAGGTTAGATATCAGGAAAAGGTTTTTCACCCAAAGGGTAGAACTGAGCACTGGAACAGGCTCCCCAGGGAAGTCGTCACAGCATCAAGTCTGACAGAGTTCAAGAAGTGCTTGGACAACACTCTCAGGGACATGTGATTCTTGGGATGTCCTGCTCAGGGTCAGGAGATGGACTCAATGATCCTGATGGGTCCCTTACAACTCAGCATATTCTGTGATACTGCGCTAATGGCTTGCCCTCCTGTCTGTTACTCCTACTTTGAAGATACTTTGAAGAGGAGTGAAACTTCAATCTGTCTGCAAACATAAAACAACAGGGCTCCCTTTCAAATCCAGTGGGTATAACTGGCCCTTCTGGGATAAAATTTGGATCTCATTGAAGCTGCAAAAACAGCCAAAGGGTGCCAGAATGACAACTCAAGTGTCAGTGTGCAGCCAGTGCCCCTAATCATGCTGTGCCTGTGGCAAAAATATGTCACAGCATATCTCATTTGTTTAAGAGCTAGGTAAGCAGATTCATTACAGGAAACACCAGAGTACTACAAGGAAACAAAAAAATCTTCCTCCTTCAGAATATTCATCTTGTGCTTAATATCTTGTGCTTTTAAAAAATTCACCATGCCAAAACAGTAATGTTGCAATCTGAAGAGGTAATACCCAACCTCTGAAAAACACATCCAGAAGTACAAGAACTTCATTAACTCCACATAATACAAGGTGATAAAAACCCCAATAACAGCAGTGGGATTTACTATAGACACGGTTAGCAGTGTGATTAAGCACCCATCCAAACTGGGGCAAATTGCTGAATTAGTTGTCAAAGCAGGTAACTACTGAAGTTTGATAACACAGTATTATATCAACCCCTAGTCACTTTAAGAGAAGCTCCTTGTGGAACAAAAATCTGGTATAGAAAATTCAAAGGATTACGTAAATGTTTCTGTAAGTTTAAGAAATAAGGCTTATTTTATTGCTATTAAATTTTGAAATTATCTTTTTCTAGATTTCTACAGCACATCTTATTCAAGCCTTTTCCAAAACCCATGCTTCTGAAAAATAACTGTTTTTTGCTGAGCAAACTCAAAATTAATGCTTGAAAGGAATTTTAAAAAGCCATCTGAACTGAAGCCTGACTTCTGTTTTCCCCTGTAGTTTAAACATAGGAAAAATATAGTGCTATTACACAGGAAAACCACAAGGGGCCATTACTCAAGCTCTACTTTTTATTTGCAGACCTTTTGAACCTATCTTCTCCACATAAATTTCCATTGTAAACAGAGCTCTATTGTAAACAGAGCTCTACCCACTAGACCCACTAAGCTTAATGATATGGAGAAATGCCACACTTTGCAATCTGGAAAGAACGCACTTCAGACAGCTTCCAGCTCAAAGCCAGAGTGAGCATAGTGGCCAAATGCACACTTGATACAAATTGGTGTAATCTCCCTTCAGCACTGGGGTTTTTCCAAGTAATGCCAGCTGAGCGGCCATTAAAACATAGTGACATCTTTGCATCACAATAATCTGTAAGTGGTAACTGCAGCTAATGCCATTATAGCAGGACAGAAAAATAAACTTAGAAGGCATTGCAGGACTGCAGACCTCGTGCCTTATAGGGCTTTCATGTAGCCTACATTCAGTATGCTTTAGTAGGACGTGTGAAGCTAGGCCATGAGGAATGAGGACTGTGCCCATGCAGGTGTGGAGAAGGTGACAATGTTGAAGGCAGGTAAGATTCCTTGCACTACAGAAGGTGAGAACCAATGTCATTGGTACTGAGGAGCAAGAAGGACGTGAGTCATTGCCCTACTATCTGTCATTGTAATCTGACAGTCGAATCATTCTGTTTGCAACACAGAGCTGATAAACTGTAGTATTGGGCTTATTCAACTGTCTGCAGAGACAGCAGCAATCACACAGGAAACCCAACTGTAAACTGCTCTGCATGTTTTCTGTAGTGATGTGGCAATGAAAACCGGAGAAGTGTTGAAGAGCTCAGTCTCGCTGTAGCTCAATAGATTTACCAGGCTGAGTAGAAGTCATATTTCTGATTGCTCTTCACATGACCAGAGCAGATCACTGCAATACCCAATTATACAAGGTAGGTTGGCAGGAAGAACTCCCTGTGGGAAATTCAGGAGAAAATCCTAGTTTATCAGACTTGGGTGCTGAACTTTAACTGCTGAGGTTATGAACCTCGATGTCTCTTCATTCTCTTTGTCTCTCTCCCCCAGGGAGATTTTATTTATCACCCACAAGAAACAAACAGAAGTGAAATGAATTTAAGCTGCTGTTCTGAAGAGATCAAGTACTCACAAATTAACAAGCAGACTCTGAAGTTCCTTCCATGCTCAAACTCTGTTTTTCTGTTTTTCCTTTGTGACCACAGTAAAAAGACTACCCCAAACACAAAACAGCCAATCTATCAGGATGAGCTGGACAAGACACCTTACTCGACCTTCCAAGAATTATAGTAATAGACAGAAACTAAGAGCTGATCAAGTGAAAGCTACTCAGTGTAGTTCCTCTGGCAACACCACTGCTTTTCCCTGTCATATTCAATTCCTGTCTATTTAGATGTTGGCAAATCCTATACACTCCGAAACAGGGAACTGAATTTCAACAAACGTAGTAACTTGTGGCCACCAGTTAAGGATATGGACTTGCAAACTGGCTTTCACTTGTGACCTCAGTCAACTTTGCACTGAGCTCCACATAGGTAGATGGAGAAATCTGTGCTTTAATCTGACCTGCTGACTAGACCTCAAAGTGTTCATATTTGAGTAGTATCACATGATTCACATGAGAGGCTTAAGGAACAACATTTTTACCCTACTTAAAAAGTATTTATTTTGCTACAGAAAATGCCACTAAAGAGAAAAATTACTTAGAATTGCCCCATGAAGTGTCATTTGTTCAAATAGAATTTGGGGGAAGTCAATATGCATTTCAGCATGTAGAAAGCCAGAGATTCCCTCTCCCTAGTAACTTTCATTATCCCTCTGACCTCAGTCTATCTTCTTAAGACTTTGCCTTTCAAAAGAACTCCCCACAGATGCCATGCTTTGCACGGGTAAGGTCTTGAAGAGCAGCACTCTGCACTGCACAGGGTATAGATTGGGTTTCATGGCAGCTAGTACAACAGGAACATTACCATTGCAGCATCTCTTAAAATACAAGTATTAAAGCAACTAGTGTTTGAATTTTTAATGTATCTTTTAAGAAGTAAAGTCACAGTATTTCAGGGTTTGGTTTCTTTCCCCATATTCCCTATGAAAAGATGATCTTCCAACCTCTTAAATTTTATTTTTTTCTTTTTTTTTTCTGAACCACATATCTTAACCTAATAAGGCAGAGGAACCCCATCTTCGCCCTCCCCAACCCTTTTTTCTCAAGAACAAGGCTGAAGGAAAAACAGTCATATGGCTCTTTCCAACTCACAGATCCTTAAATGGTCACAAAACGATGACAGCACACAGATGCCCATCCACTTATCACCATCTTTTCAACCTGCCTGGCAAACTGTGTGGACAATACACCAGAATCCTGGCCTCAGCAGCATTACTGGCATGGGATTTGCTGCTGCAGAATATAATTCTGTGAAGAGTTGCAGGCAGGCAGAGTGAAAGGACAGCAAGACACAGCTGCAAACCCAAACAAAACTATTAAGTCCAATATTAGAGCCAGCAGCTTTGTCAGCATACCTTTAATGTAAACAAAACATAGGCTGCACAGTACACCCTCAGGGACACAGCTGAACAGTCTTCCTCCTACTACCAGACTTCCTCTACAACATGAAGACAAGGCTCAGGATTCATACTTGAGACCTAACTAAAATTTACAGTTTTCCAGGCCCTATCATCTTGAACACATCATGACACACAGAAGCCAAGGAAAACAAATGAAATTCATGTTTTACTGGGTTCCACATGCTGCGATATTTCCAAGTCTACTAGCATCCACCAAGAAACATGCAGAATGCTCAGTTCTGAAAACAAATCCATTTCCAGGACAGAGCACAGAACAAAATCAACTCAACAAGCTACTCCAGATGTTTTTCATTTAACTGTATTCTGCAGAGGAAGTGAATTTGGTACATAATATACTTGGCTTCTGTCCATATTCTTTTTATTATTAAGCTTGGAGGGCAGGGGGACTAGTGCCCATCTTTGCAGCCGATTCCTCTTTCTTCTTGGTGTATACTCACGCCTACCCAGACGGTACAGAAGAGTCACCTATTGAAAGCCAGATGAGTGCACTTCTCTGGCAGTGAAGTACACTAATGTGCAGTGTAAACAGAACACATGCTCTACATATACTGGATCACCAAGACACGGAGCTGGACTTGGAGACCCTGGTATGCACACCCAGAAGTAGAGGAAAACTGACAGCATGTACAGGCAGGCACCTTTCCCTTTCCCCTTAGTGAGGTAAAAACGGCAACACAGAGATGACTGTACAGCTTGGCTGTCACCCAAAAGTTTACTCTGAAGAGAGAAATCTAATTTACCCCAAAATTATGTCTTCTATAGATACCATATGTATAGTAAATACATATATTCTGGAAGAATAAACACCCACATTTATGTATTATATGCAACTGACTGAAGTGCCATGTAGGCATATACAACTGATAAATCCAGCAAGTTAAGCTTCCTTCACTGAATTACACAG
>JAWWLV010000144.1:25982490-26025789 GCA_035041135.1 Platyrinchus mystaceus
CAACTGACTGAAGTGCCATGTAGGCATATACAACTGATAAATCCAGCAAGTTAAGCTTCCTTCACTGAATTACACAGAATACCTTTATACAACTTACTGTCCCAGAGCATTCCACTTGCACAAAACGGTAAGCTGTTGCATATATCTTGGTTTTGTGAAGAACACGTATAAAACAGAACTATTAGACAGCTTTCCCATACAAAGCACAGAAAAAGGTTAAAGAACAAAGGGGGAACTTTCAGCTGAAATTATTTTTTTCCTGTAAAGTACATTCCTTCCACCAAACCGTATCTCTAAGCAGATTAATAAACTCTGAGGTTTTTATTTTTCAGTACTAAACCAAGTACAGTTTAGGCACAAATCTGATTAATCTAAATCACCTTTCAAAGCCTAGACTTTACTGTCAAACTCTGAAGACAGATTTTGATATTAGATTTGATTTCTTTGTCTGGTATATGAACTACTACTCAAAATATCAACAAGTTATTAAAACACAAAAATTGTCAGGCTATTTTGGTGTTGTTGGCCTGATGAATCATTCATCTAATTCTTTCATTAAATACCACCTGATTATTCACACCCCTATCTAGCAAACATTTGTGCATTGTGCTACAAATCTAATAGCTGACAATCACCAACATGCAATTATTGCCTAGCACATGCATATTTCACTATTCACATACTATTTAAAGTACATTTACTATGTAATTTTTAGGAGTCTAAAAGCAGATTAAATGAGTATGTCAACAAAACTGTGTGTACATCTGTACATAAAAGTTACTTTTAGAAAGTATTTTCAGTCCAGCTAAAAAATCTTCAGTTGTGCAGGAACAGATCCATGGCTGAGGATACCTGCAACCACTGCATGCAATTTCATAACTACTGAAACCACGTTTCTGGCCAATACTCCAGGACATAATTTCACAACAGCTAAATCAGCTAAGGGCACCAACCAGTCTTGTGATGACATTTTGGGAAAACATTATTTCTACCCAAATGATGTGATATAGAAAGTGCCAGAAGAGTCACTTTATCTCCAGGGAACTAACCAGCCTGCAGGGTTACAATGCAGATATATAGCCCTTGGCAAAGGAAACTTCTACCTATTCCCACCTCTGAATCTGAGAAACTATAAAGCACTACTGTCAGACTTCCCTGCATACTTAAAATCCCCCAAGGAACAGATATTAATGACTGCTATATGTATACGTATAACTATATTCAATAGTATTTAGTTATTATCTCCAATAGCATTTTGTTTCCATACAAAAAAATGCAAGAACATTTTGCTACTTGGAAATATTCAGGCTTCTCCAAGGAATATTCCATATTTTCATATGTCGAGTTCTACTTCCTAAGTTTCCCTCCTGTTGTCTTATTGCAGCTGTGAAGGTGTGCACAGTCTCCTTGTCACTCACAGAGCACCCAGCAGAGCTCTCAAGTAAATAGGCCAGCACACCTCCCCACACCTCAGAAACACAAATCTTGAAAAATGGAATATTTCCATCCTTTCCAGTTAGCAGTTTACTTTAATAACTAGGTCAAGTTGTACTTTCAAGCTACAACAGGACACATTTAGGAACACAAGAATATGAGAGTCCTCTCGGGTCAAGTTCAGTGCTGTACTGTTATCATCAGCACCCAACAAACTCCATTTCAAAACACTTTGAGATTTTTTTACCCCATCACTCTCTAATTAGAAGACCACTCCAGACCTTTGATTTAATGATGAGAACGTTTTTTCTAGTTTGCAGTCAGAACTTAATCATGTCCATTTAAAGCCAACTAAGAAGCAACTCAAGCTAGTTCAGATGACCTAAATGAAAGCAAAATTCATCCTGAAAACTGACATTGTAACCAAATAAACTTCAATCTGGAAAACAAGTGATAACAAATATTACTTAATTTTAACTTCTCTTCCATGCTTCTCTTAATAACTGCAATTATTAAGAGACCTTTAGCTCTGCAAGAAAATAGGTTTTAAAAATCTCAAACCTACCTGATTACATGTCAACCTACTGAAAAGCACAGTCCAGCAAGAGAGATTCCAGTGAGATTCTGCAGAGTTCGAAGGAAACGCGAGCTATAATTCAGTGCTCCAAGAAAGTTACACCACAGAGAGAAGATACAAATTCACTGCCTTTTATCCCCCACTGCCAGCAGACCTAATCATATTAATCAGCATAAGAAACACCTAAAACAAAAGCCACTCCTTTCAAAAAGGATTTCATTCAATCCTCACTTATCTGTAATTTTAAAAGCAAACCAGACTACCTTTCTATCCATATGTGCTTGACTAAAACTTCCAGTAAAGACAGAAGCAACTTCTTTAAGGTCTAAGAGGGGTTTTGAAAGGCAAGAACTATAAAATTATCATCCAAAGAGGATATGAAGATGGTCATGGAGTTGACGTTGTACTTTTGGGGAGTTGCCTGCTTGCTGCTAAAGGATCTGGCCAAACATTTGCAAAGGGCACTATGTAAGTACACTTTTCTAGCAAGCACATCTTTTCAATCCAAAAATCAGAGTGATGAGAGTCAAAATGTTTTGACAGCATTAAAGAAGGGGCTGCTCACATAACCATGTTATTACAAGAACACTGACAGAGAGGATTAAAAAATGCAGATGAAAATTACTTAGTTATTTTTCTGCTGTTCTATAGATATTCTTGCCCTAGAAACTCAGTTCCTTTTTTGTCAGTTCTTAAAAATGTGTTCTAAAGGTTTTAAATTTACACTTAAACAGAGAAACAGCTCAAAGGCAAATGCAGAATTTAAGCAGGCTGGAATTAACAAACATCCCCTTTGTTCTGTCAGAGGGGGAATTGCTAAAGGTCAGCGTGTTTTCAGTGTATGCTACAATAGCTATCAGTCACAAGAGAGCTGTAATACAAATCTCTGTATGGAAGTTGACAGCAACAAGGATACAGTCTAAACTCCACTGTCACTGTGTTACAGTAAATTAAGGCACACCAAGGAGAGACTTCCACTGCCACAGCAAAATTTGTACCCATGCTGTAAGCAAAACATTTTGTGTTGCTTTCATCAATGGTGCGAGTGCAGAGATATCTGAGAAACTTTTCCAAAAATAAAGCTGAAGCTTGAGAGGAGGGGAAAGATTAAAGAATTTTGACCTCTCATGTCATCAACCTAATCCTATCATAAAATGAATGATATGGAGATGAAAAAAGTTACAGTATAACTGACTAGACGAAGGCAAAGCCAGTAAGAGAGAACACAAAAGCTTTCAAAACAAAGTCTCACATAATGACAGGCATTCTTCAAGGCACAGACCTCCAAAAACTTTTAGTTAGAACCGTGTCAGAAGGTACAATTATTTCAAGTCATACATTCTCTTTCTAGTCTCCTCTTACTCAAGAGAAGTAAGAACTTCTAAACAAGACAAATACAGTTCTTGAGAGGTTACAGAGTAATGGAAATACTACTGTAGCAGCAGCTGTCATCAGTGCAGTCTTCTCTTTCACAGAATGCAGTTCAGCTCATGCTATCACCTTTACAAAAACTGGCAAGACACAAAAAACACCAAACAGCAGTGCAGAAGAGAAAATAAAGATTGATCCTTTTAAGAAACATGGCTATTTCATCAACACACACTTATTACACTATTTGCTGTATGCCTCAGGGTTGAAACCACAATGCAAAGCTTGAGAAGATCCTGTATCATCGACTGTAACCAGAAGAACAGTTGAGGCAAACAGAAGAAACAGTTTAATTTACAAACTTTACTGAAAATAGAAAATGGAGTAAGTGCCCCCAGACTAAAATCCTATTTTATTACCTATATTTTGGCAGCTAGCAAGATGTAGAATATTGTCAAAACATAAGAGAAGGCAACATAGTAAAGACATTAACTTTTTTTAAAGTCAAAGGTAACGAGAGTCAAAAGAAGATGCATTTTTTTCTTTTCTTTCTTTTTTCCTTTTTTTTTTTTTTGCTCCTCTCCTATTTCAGGGGAAAGCACCTTTAATAGAGAACCAACTACAGAGGGAGATCACCAATGATTAAGACAGATGAACATAATTTTCTGGGTAAGTGAAAATCAAGCAAAGGGATCAGGAACTTCAACTGAGGCCAAACCTCAAGGAATGCTCAATGAGGAAACTCGGGTGCGCATTAGTTTTCTTTTGAATAGGACAAGATTTGTACAGATTTCAGCCAAATTCTGTTGGATTTCTCTGGGGTTTTTTGAAAGCCATATTTTTTACTTACTACATTTCCTGAAAAGGTGAACTCAAAAACCATGGTCCAAAACATTAGAGCTTGAGGAAGTGGTGTAGTTGAGCCAGTGTGTTTAGGGAGCTTTAAAGGCAACTTAACTGCAAACTTTCCTTCCTGTGAAGTTACATTAGACCAAGACCCCATGCCTAAGGGGAATCACAGATAAACAGGGCTGGCTCCTTTACAGACCACCAACATGAAGACTGAGGTATACCATGGGTTGAATACTGTGGCACCAATCACAGCAGCCTGGACAGCACAGAAAATGTTATCTAGGAGAAATGACAATCACAGCTCAGCTCTACCCAAATCCACCTGGAACAATTTAATGGAAACCATTGAGCTATTTCAAGATATACGTTTGTGCAAGAGGAAGTCAATTATGTCCCAATTGTTGGGCCCTTTTCTGATCTAATTCCAGTGTTAGCATGATTTTACTCCAAATATTTCACTGAAGAAAAATTCACAGCATAGAAACAACACAAAGAGGAATTCAGGGAGATTAAACAACACTTGACAAAACAGAAGTTAGCCAAGTCCACAGGCAAAATTGCAACCTCCTCATTCCTGAGGAAAAATCAGATTTAAGGCGAGACCCAAAGTGAAGAGTGCCACCTACTGAAGTGCCAATATACCTTACCAAAAACTAGTTTTTTCCTGGAAATCTCCCAGCTGTATACTACCAAGCTAACTGTGCAAGGTCACAAAATCACAGATCAAGGAGATCTGGCTGCGGGCCATGTAAAAGTAGACACTGTACAAAAGCCAGAGATGAAGAAAACATTTGACACTGGAAACAGATTGAAACCTAAGAGGTCTTTGTTTGCTTGTTTTGCTTATCAGCGATTATCCCAGACACAGGAGGACAGGTATTTATCTGTTTAGACTTATCATAGAAACGAAGCTATGCCCGATCACAGATACCTGAACTTTCACAGTAAAAAATACAGGACTCGAAAGATCTCATCTAGCTCAGTATGCCTTTTTGTCAAACACATGCAATTTCTCAGGGCTCCCAAGAACCTTGTCATAAGATGATCTACCTACTTTGTACAGCTAACCTATTTTTCCTGGTCCTACTTCTACTGAAGGAACATGTAGAAACTATTAATTTCAACAGAGAGTTTCCTGGTTTCTTGCTTTATTTCATTTGTAAACAGTTTATACCTCATTGTTCCTGTGCCAACATTATCCTTGAGCTTAAATATCTTTCTCTTCCCTAGTGAATAGCCCTGTTCAATTCGTTTACAGGCAGGAAGCATTTTTCTTCATCTTCACTTAGCAAGGCCAAAGCAACCAGCTTCTTTAGACTCCCATAAGACAAGCTCTCTTCCCTACAGTCGTTTGTATGCCCCTGCTCCAGCAGGAATTCACCTTTTTGAACATGGTGATACAATACTCCACATAAGGCTTTGGCAACACCCTGAACAATGGCAGTAGTATTCTCTCTGGATTGTGGAGGGGGGTTGTTTGGGGGTTTTTTTTTGTTTGTTTGTGGTTTGTTCGTTGGGGTTTTTTTGGGGGAGGAGTTACTTTTTCTACTTTTTAAATGCAAATATGCCACATTTAAGGCTCAGTCCTTCACTGACTGAATAAAACCCAAGTTTTTCTCCTTTTCCAGTGACTGCCCCAGCTGGTCCCTCATCTTACAGTTGAGGTTATCATAACTGTTACTTCCCAAATGCATCACTTTTTCCTTTGAATTAGACTGTTTTATCTCCATGTTATTATCCCAGGGTTCAAGGTCATTCGATTCATCTATATGTGGTTTTCTGAGTGTCTTTGGATTGATGATTTTTTTTTTCCCCATTACAGGTAAAAATCTGTATTTCTAAGGTAATTTTATTCATTAAAATATGAAATAAAATTTTGTTGAGGACAGAAATGTAGAATCCTGTTTACACTACATATCCTCGTACAATTTTGCTGTCTCCCTGGGCACTTTGTTACATACACTTCCTAAACTAACTGCATCTTCTACAGCTAAATTAATACCCCGGGTCCCTACCAAATGCTTGGAAGTCCACATTAGACCAATTATACCTTCTGTCTTCAACAATACAATTATATTATAGAGCAATTTTAAGTATCATCTCTGCCAGTACTTTATTAATAACTCTCATTAGTACTGGTAAATACGTCATTAATTGATAAACCCATATTCTGTGCCATTACATGCATCCATACTTTTCATAACTCTTCCTTACATAATTTAGTGTTATATTGGCATTTCATGTAAAATAAATTTGGCAAGGGTCTACAGAAGCAAAAGTTGAGAAACACAAGGTTAGGCAACAATTCTGAAGCCACAGCATGTGTATTATGAGCAAAGATCTGTATCATCTCTTCAATCTGTCAAGTGGACAGACCTATATTAAAGAAATACTTCAATTACTTTGTAGTCCTATACAAATAATAATTTACAACTTATATAAAAGAAAACATATAAATGGATTAACTATAATGTAAACAAAAAATGGAATAGTAAAAGAGCAACTTTTAATTCACTCCATAAATTATTGTGTGTTTTATCCTTAATCTGATATCTGACACCAAAGCAACTCTGGATAACATCCTGTTTACCCTCACACTGGGTTAAGTGAAAGACTTCATTACTTTTGGGTGAAGTGCCAAGTGTTTCAGTATGCCCCGTGCTGATATCGGAAGCTGCCAAACATTGAAATTAGAAATGAGCAAGGCAGCTGCCCCTGTACCTCACCCTGTGTATATATGATACTGCCAAGTCAAAGGAGCTCACATCAGATAATCAATTAGCTGGAGGGCGGAGACTTAAAAATCTTGGCACAGCCCTAAGGTATGGTTATAGAGACGTAAATAATATCAGTGCCTGCATGAATAGCAAAAGGGACATTCAAGGTCTTACTATTAAAGTCGCCACTCCCTTTCTTACACGCGCTCATATCTGAGCTCTGCTATAGCATCTGTAAAAAGCTCCTGAGTCTCTACCAACCAAAAGTACAGTGTCTCCCTCTCAGTTTCCCAACTGGACTCTATATCCTTCCATTCATTTCCCATTGTAGCATAAAGTTACCATATGCCTCCTTCCAAAGACTGAGATGCTACCAATTAATATATCTTAAAATTTCATTTCTGAGTTCTGATTCTGTCTCCTTTCACAAGAAAAGAAAATGTGAAATATAAATAAGCTCCAATAAGAAATGAGAAGAACTCAAATTTATGTCCTTCCCATAAGAAAAAAGGTTGCCTTTTACAATGAGGGCATCACTACAATTACAAGTCAAATTGTAACCATCAGGGTATTCTAATTGCAATGGTAGCACCATTATTCTCGTGTCCTTTTCCATCATTAGTCATAGTTAGCATTATTATTAATTTTACTATTGTTGTTTCTGGCTGCTAAATAGTTAGAAAAATACCAGGAGAATTTCTGAAGGGGAATGTAATTGGAAAAGCAGCACCCTGGAATAACTTAGGTAAAGGTATACACAGAACCATTTATTCAGGAATTCACAGAAGTTCAATTCTGTGTGCACAGGCTGTACAGTAGTCTCATGTTTCATGCTTGTCATGTTTAGGACATGCTGGGGTTTTCTAGCTAATTAATGCTTTACAAAGTCCATCATGGGATAAGTTCTTCTATTTAATATGTTCTCCTCAGGAGAAGGTCTGCAGTTTTGATGTTACTTTTTTCCATATGAGGCTGATAGGATCCCATCACCAAATGTTATATTTACATTTCCCGAATCTCTGAGCTGGACCTGGAATCCTACAGCATTCAGCACTATTAAGGGGAAATAATCAAGGGCTGTTCGACCAACCAGAACTCTACCTATCGTATCCTTCTTATTTCACAGGTGCTATACTTTGAATACAGCTAATGAAGGAAAGAGCAGACATTCTCATAGTGCTCCCACTGCAATACTCAACAGACCCACAGGGAACAGACAAAAGATAAGCTTCAGGAACCTTGGGATTTTCACTATCTGTTTTCATCATAAATTTGAAATTGCCTGTGCTTTGCTGCTCAAGTAAACAGAATACTACTTATAACTGTTCAAAACTACACCCATGAGCATTATTCTCCAACAGACTGAACACATCATTCCCAGGGTGGGAACTTTCAATACATATGCTGATGTCCACACACTGTCCTATCTACTGGTGGGTCTAAGCTGTACTTGAATTTCTGAAAAAATTCTGTACTCAGAATAAATAAATAAATAAATACTGAGAATTTCCATCTGAAGAATGAGATATGCACATCCCAATGAATTAGCTCCATAATACCTGCCTTAGTAGAAGAATGTCGGTATGCTGCCTCTACAACAGCATTTTATTTGAGCTGGCAGTGGCTATGGACATGAGCTGAGGTCTAAAAGACAATTTCTACATCCATCTGTACCTTGTACTTTTTTTCTTCACCCGCACATGAAGAGAGACCTGATTGCCTGTAATGATTATGCAATCAGAAACAGGCCAAGTTTAGCAATTTGGGCATGGCCAGCAGAGCAACAGAAAGCAGCAATGTACAGCACATATATTCACAGCAAGAATCACATTTTTAAAGAAGAAGCAACTTCTCTCTTGGTAGACAGGACTACTATTATATCACTAACTAAAAGGATAAAAAGACTGACTTCATTAACTTCATTATGATTATTATTAAAGCAGCCCTAAACAAATCACCGAAGTTGACCATATATTCTGATATATTCTTCAGCTTCTCCCTAGATTTTCTTCCCAGCCCCACACATCCTCCCCACGCACACCACCACACCTCCTAGAGTGTTATCAGTATAGCTACCTGGAAGACATACCTAAGAATAATGGGACTAAGAGCAAAATACTGCTGAAATGCTTTAATCACCCCTTGGGCTTTGGTAAGTTCCTCAGTTACGTTGGTGACTTGAGCTTTCCCTTCAGATTTGCTACAGGAATGCCAAACTGATAGCTCATCTGGTTTTTTCCCCACAGTATTTAGATTTACTGTGAGAAATCACTGAAAACAATGTTTTCCAATTTCCCATATGCAAAGCCATTTGTAATAAAAACCATATTTCCCTAAATGCACTTTCTCTTCAACACCAAATGCAATACCAAACCAGCAAAACCCTCATTTCTAGAGAAGCAAGACAATACTGAAAACAGGTTCCCCCTGAATGTTTCTTCCTGTCTCCTTGAGACTCTGTACTTTCTGACAGGGGTTTTATTATATCCAGAAACCTTACATGTTCATTACCATCATGGTTATTAATGACATAAGCAAGGAAAAAGTTTATAGGGCTCTAAAAATGCACTCATAATACAAAATATTACCCATGTCATAAAGAGATTGCAACATAATGGATTACTAAACAATAGCCATCAATATCAATTCAGTTCTAAATATATTCATATCATTACATTTAGAGCAGATATCTAAGCTATTTTTCAGATAGCTGTATGGAGTATAACTCATCATCGCTCTAAGACTGCATTCTGTACTGCCTAGGCATGGACTTCATCATTACCACCACAATGATGCATTATTAGCCTAAGTAAACTGCATAAAAATCACATTCCATTTCATTCCAATAATGATGGAAGTTAAATGACAGGCTACATCATGATAAATCAAAACAAAGTTAATGTAAAAGCTGATCAAAGTTTTGACTTCCTAAGGCACTACATATAACAGGACTCCTGCCTTACATAAATTACGGTAATCTGTGGCCACACAGTTACTTGTCAGACACACAGGCAGTACACTTCTCAAACCGTGGATTTCTCCAAGGCTGACACTTCTGTGCAGCAGAACTTTTTCAGAGGCTGTTTGAAAACCAACCACAGCCAGTGCAAACATGAACCCCCAGCCTGGGAAACACAGAGAAAGCAGCTAGAAAAACAGGTGGGTTTTTTATACCTTAACTCAGATATGCCCCCTCTTTTTTTTTTTTTTTAATATAATCAGGCTACTGGGAAAGAAACTCTATCACATTTTTACCTTCCTACAGACTTTTCAGGAAATTTTCTCTTCAAAGGATACAATCTATCCTATCAAAAAAAAAAAAAAAAAAAGAAAAAAAAAAAGAAAAAAAAAAAAAAAAAAAAAAAAAAAAAAAAAAGCAGGAGCACACTGACAGAAAATAAAATTACCCCACCACCATTTGAGGGAATAGGGGCATTCTGCAAAAAAATGACAGTCAATCTTTGCTGTCCAAGAAAAGAGCCGGTAAAAGCCTCATAAGTGATTCTGGTATCCAATAGGAGGTTGTGCTGCAAGGGAATGTCTAAGACTTCTCTCTATACGCTGGCTGTCAACATAAACACTAAGAATGTCAGAGATCAAGTGTTCAGTCATGTTTTAAACATCAGACAGCCAGTTTTTCATCCTGTACATCACATCTCCATAAACAAGCATCAAACATGTCAAATGGATCGCTTGCTCCGGTAAAAAAGCTCAGTAACATCAGCTCTTCAGCTTCCACTCTTTATCTCACTTCTTTCCATACTGATGTTTTGTGTAGCAGGCAAATGTGTGCCTGAGAGACCTCACAAGAAAATGGAAGACCTTCTTGCCTGCTGGACTTCTGAAGTATCTTAGTATTCAGGAATGCAAATCAGTGTCCCTAAAATCACAGATGGCAACTTAGTGCCCAGGCATTATTTTTTAATCCCAAGAAATTTCTATGCATACCTTTAAGTACTCAAATACCTTTGAGAATTTGGCCTCTGGAGCACTCTAGTCAATTGAAATCTTTGTGTCTACAGAAGAAAAAAATGGATCAAGCACATTAGAAAGCACAGTGTTGTCTGGGAGATATTATAGGATGATGTCAGCTATGTGAACTGTGGTTTCTTTATTTGGCTCACTACATTTTGTCTCAACCATTAACTGATTTGCTCTTCAGTAGACCCTTGTTTGAACCTTAAGGCTCCTTGAGATTGAACAGACCTCCAGATCGCTCTAGGTACTTCTACTAGCAGTTTAACCCACACTGAAGAGACATTCAAAAATGACCATACAGAAGACATCCACTAAAAACAAAAGCAGTTCAGTAGAGAAAAACAGATTGTCTACAAAGGCCATTCATGCAGCACACATTGGCTTTTTTGGCAGCGGAATGCAGGGGGGAAAAAGTTGACCACAGAATTTTAATTATGTTAAACAAGACTCAGCTAACTCTGCCAGTGCATCAAATTTGAGTTTAATAGCCCTCAATCAGGTATACAAAGTGCTGAGCTGACAAAAGGGGCTGTATTGTGTATACGTACATTGAAATACAATTGAATGAAACCTTTTCCAGAGGAAGACAAGGCAGACCTGAAGTTCTCTCCAATTTATTTCTAAATCCATATAATAAAACCCAAAGTATTTACCAAGCAATTCTTTCAAAAGCATGGTTTACATTTCAGAAAATGAGATCTAAATCAACATTTAATTTGAGCAGATGGAATCAATTTTCCCTTCTGTAGGGCAAGCACACATCATTCTTTAACCCTGAGTTTTTTCAACACGTTATTGGCCTGATCACATCAGGTTACAGTATGTCCAGTTATAAAAAGGCATCATCATTATCTGCAAAACAGTAAAGTCCAGTAAGCTATACATGATGAAAAAATGGTACCCTCAAGGTAAAATTACATGCCTAAAATTCAGTTCCTTGTGGACTGAGCTTCCCCAGCTAATTCAGCAAGTTGCTACACATTTCCAAATACTTTTTTTTTTTTTCATCTGCAGGTCAGTTGAAAGGACAAACTGTTTATGCAGTCAATTACTGCCAGACAAGATGTTAATGCAGTCTCATTTCAGGTGCCCAAGCACATTCAAGTTAAATCAAGTGAACCATTCCTAAATCCAGGCACCATTCTAAAGACAAAAACCTCTGCACTTTAAATTCACCTTAACAGCCTACTTAAGGGTAGACCTGTCTTTCAAAGAACTGCACATAGGTCAACTATAACGGGAGATCTATCGACTAAAACGTGACAGAGAAGCAGAAGTATGTCATTATAGGTATGTCATTTAACTGACCTTCAGGATTCATTTAGTTTACGCTAGGGTGCTATGAAGAGAGTCACGGCATAAATTGAAATCATACACCAGCTTTGCAGCAGGAAGAGTCAAGCAGGTTCTTTTATGCCTAAAAGCACCATTTCACCTATTCAAGTAAATAAACTCTATTTTCAAGATCCTTTCCATTTACTTTCTGAACATGGCACACTAGAAGCCTTAATTTATTATCAAACCGAAGTCAAACACTTCTGAAAACATGATTCAAAAGTGCACTGAAAAAAATATTCCAGATTTTCATTAGTTGGAATTATTTCTCCTTTCAATTAAAAAAAAAAGTCTATAGCTATTACAACAGCAAACAGCAATGAATAGCTTGCTGGGATTAATAATTCCATTGATTCCTTTGTGAACAGTTAACCAAAATTAATTCCTTTACTTCACACTCATATTTATGTGAATGGCACTCATCCTTTGACCTCCTGCCGAACCCTGCACTGGAAATGCATTTATGCAGCACAATTCACACTTTGTTAGGTCTTATTCCAGAAAGCAAATCCTTATTCAGGCTGTAATCAGGGCATCACTGGGAGGAGTTCTGTCCCAGGACTATGTTACTATGGCTATTATGATGGTTTACTGTCTATTCTGTGAACTTTTGCAAGAAATCTGACTGAACTGCCTGACAAAGAGCCCAGTAATTTCAACAAATTCAGATACTGAAACCTGGAAGAAAGAGTTATGATTAACCATCTAATTTCCCCCACTGATGTTTTGACTAGCCCTATAATTTCTAGTGGAGATAAAGCACATCTTTTAGAAAGTCATTTGATCTTGATTGAAGGGCAGAAAATGCTCAAAAATCCATTGGATGAAAATATATACTCCAGTTTTTAATTACTACTATTTTGTTTTAAATCTCTCCTTCAACAGAAGAAAATCCAATGATTTATAAATGAAGAGAATCAAAAATTCTCAACATGTGGTGTGATTTCGAAGGAAGAAAAGAATCAAAGTGATAGAACAGCTCAAATTGGGTTTTCTCTCCTAAAACAAAAACATCTAGTCAAGATTTTATAATCCCTTAATGTTTAGATGAGGGTGAGAAGAAAGCTAAACAATTTTGCTCAATGACATTCTGATGGTAGTAATGAGCAGAAACATTTATGCACCATGTAGTTTTCCAATTTAACACCTAACATATGTAAATTAAAAATTAGAGACTCAGGAGCCATGCAACTCCTCAACAGTACATCCTGCCATACAGGAATAACAGAAACATTTACAAACCTACTGCTTTCTGACTTTTGATCACTGGTAATGCTCATTCATTAAAAAAAGTCTTATCTCACTTTCCATTTCGTTTTAGGACCTCAAAGATCAAGATTTTTCAAGTTATTTTGGGGATACCTCAGACAGACTTGCCTTTGATTTATGAAAAAATGGCACTACTATGTGTTTACATTATTGGGAGTAACCAGCTAGTAGTGCCATCTGAAAAACCCTGGAAGTACAGGAGAGGTTGGGGGTGGGTTCTAGGGGATTTGGTGGTTTTTTAGGTTCTTCCCCTCCCCCGAATATAGAAAAAGAAATACTGTTGCAATACATGAGCAGTACCCCTGAATAAAGCTATTAGATAAAAATCATTCTTTGCTTGTTAGGATATCTAACAAATTTTTGCCATAGAAGGTCACCTAATTTTTATTCTTTTGTTCTGCAGTTCTGTACATTACAAATGGCATTATTAAAAAAAATAAATTCATTATTTCTGCACGGTCCTAGTAGACATTGCTTCTGAAAGCAGAATTCAAATTTTTAACTTACACACAGAGAAAAGACACTGAATTTTACAACGTTAAAGCTGAACTGCCCAGTACTGAAGTTTTAATCTTATAATTGCTGTAGCTCACTAAGATAACCTCACACACGTTAACACTATTTCCATGATTAAATTCAAATGTGAAGCTTGCAAATCCAACATTTCGCTAATTCACCACAGATTCATCTGTGTGGCTCCTGTCAACACTTATCTCAAGTTATACAAAATTATTCAGATATGCAACTATTAAGCAGAAGTCTAAGCCAGGTACTTCAATAGTTTCTCTGCATGGAAGACAAATAGGACTGCTGTCTTATTACTAAGGGAAAACCACTTCTAAAAATAAAAAAAGAAATCAGAGGCATAAATAGGAATAATGCTTTCTTTTTTCCTTTGACGGTTCATATCACTAATGCATTGTTTCTGACCAACCCAGCCCTTAGCAGAGAAAGACACCTATACAGCTAAAACTACAGGATCATTTTAAACCTCTATTACTGAGTAAATCTTATGTAATTTGTGTCAGTACATGGGAAGGCAGAAAAAAGATTTGATCCTTTCCTCTTTAGGAACTAAAGCTGTAGCCTATGTTAACATTTCTCACCATTTTTGTAATGCTCTTTAAACACGAAGTAAAAAAGCATCAAATAAAGTTGAAATTAATTGACTTATTTGTGGAATGTAGTTTTTCAAATTTGACTGTGTAGATTTTCCAGTGGTATAAATGTCTTTTCTAAACCTCTGAAAAAGTTTAAATGTGCCATGCAATTCTGAAGATACTTCACTAGTTTCAAGCCATTACAAGAATTTGTTTATCAAACCACAGCTGATGTTTGGGGATATTTGTTACAAGGCAGTAGCACAATGGTATTTTCTCAGAAAACTGTTCCAGTGACACTGCAGAGAAGGCATTTTTTGAAGCACATTTCTTTTGTAAATTTATGAAGATCTTTTCTGAATCCACGTACACCATCAGCATCCTTTATCTGTGGCAAGGACTTTCACAGACAAGCCATACACTGCACAGAAGTCATTTACCTCTGCTTATTGGGAGCAAAGGGAGTTTTGTGTGGCAGTCACCTGACCTTGCATTAAAGGAGACAAGCAAATTGTAATTATCTACTCATCTTCCCTGGATCAACTGAGGTGTTACACACAGCAATATATGCTCTTCATTCAGTACAGTCTCGGTCATTCCTTAGGTAGTACAAGCCCCATGGCTTCGGTCAGCCTTCCATCCCTTGCTATGACATTTCTAGTTCTACCACGCCCTTTTTGAGACAGGGGGGCAGGTTAACATATGCACCAAGGAATTATGCCATGATACTGTAAGTTTCTTTTCTCTGTTATTTTCCATGTGATTCATCTATGTTACAACAAGTATTTTTTACAGCATAGAAAGTACTATGCCTACTGATAAAAGACTCAGTTATACCCTCTGTGGACACAAAACTAGTAAGTAAAACACTGTGTCCCCATATGGGAAAAAAAAAAAAGAGGGGGGGGAGAGAGACTGGGCTTGAAGAATTTAGCTTTGGTATCTTTTCTTGAGCATCCTGGACTGTCGCTTTTTCTTTTTTGTGTGTGCTAACACATAGTATGCGGATATTTTCTTCTTTTTATTTGTTAAAACAAAGGGAAAAAAACGGAATTAGATCTAGCAATAGAAACCCCTCTGTACTTCACAGAACAAGCACAGCAGAGGCTATGTTAAAAAACATTTACCTTGACTGGCAGCTACTCTTACCAAGCTTTAAAATAAAACAAAACAAAACAAACAAACAAAAAACCTCAGCAATTAGATTGATTCCAGATCAACAAAGCTTTCCCCAAAGAAAAAGAAACTACATTTTTTTCCTTCAGACAATGCGTTTACCTTTTTTTATCATTATTATTCCTATTTACTAATCCAGCACTTTCAAATAATGCAGCCGATATTTAGGTCTTCCAAAAGCAATAAATTAGACAGTAAAATAATGCGATTCCAATTAGAAGATTAGGCCATGATTTTTTATGTTTCCTTAACTTGGATTTTAACGGATGTCTTCAATATTAAGCTATGGAGATTTACTGTCCTGGCAGCTTGGGATCCTCTTTCTTTAACCATTAGACTAACGTGCACTGCTGTAAGGACAGTAATGAGATCTCATTGGTATCCAAGCCCAGTAAAATTTATAGGAGCTTCTTTTCCTACATATGAAATAGCCCAGAGTCAAACTAAGCTTTGTTACTCTGTAGGAATATTTCCACATAGCTAATGGGGATGGGACTGAAGAACTACATTTTTCTGCAACTATGACTGTTACTTTCACAGATCAGCAGAATAAACCTGACCCAACCTTTACCTGGCACCAGTGCAGTATTATACTACAATGCTGTTGCACTTGACAATGCTGCATTAACATTAGGGAGAAAAGGTTCACTGCAAAAACTTATTTTCACACCTCCCATGTCAACATTCTCACATTTCATGTCACTTCAAAAGGGTTTGTTTGAGGTAATACTACAAAAATTATATATGGCATTCACAATAAAATAAAAAAAAATGAATGTATAATATTCAGTTATTTTTAAGGTACAATAAAAATTATCAATGAGTTTTCATGTCTTTCAATATTATCAGCATCCAAAACAACCCATTCAAGACACTGCTAGCTAGTTTTCTCATCACCATCCTCACCCTGAGCTTTTGTAACATCTCTGCCTTGCTCATGAAAAAATAGTTTTATATTATTGCTATATCACCTTCTTATTATCCAAGTTCTGTCTCTCAAATATTAAAGGTACCTCTGTAGTACAAGTGCCAAGAGTACAACTTTCAGCTCTAAAGAAAAATACATAAACACAGCCTTAAGCACCTCAAGTTAGAAGTCTACAGCTTATCAGATTGCCAGTATATTGAGCTAGTTTCTGTTACAGGCAAACCTGATTTTAAAATCCAAGTTATTAAAAAATAAGTAAGATTTTTTTTAAAAGGTCAGCTTTATTTAAGATTTACATTAACATGTATTTAACACCGGAAAGAAACTTGCAGCTTTAACTGGTAGAAAATAAAATTTTAGTAAGTCCCACACTTGTATTAGAACATGGATAAATGGCATGTTATGCATTCTGAACAACAGTGGCAGGCATCCAGTTGAAGAGACCTTCAGAAAATGGGAGCCTGACAAACAAAGTCAGAGCTGAGGGAATCACATCCTTCATCAAGACACCATACAGGAGATTCTCTTAATTGCTTGCATTTAGATTGGGTTTAGATGCAAGAGTTAGTAGCCACAAAATAAGAACTATTGTAATATATCATATTTGATGGGTATTTAGTTATCCTGTTGGGTAATGATACTAAAAGGCAACCCTTAAAACTTCTGCCTCTTGCTGAATAACAAAGCACTTTAGGCACTTTAAGTCATCCAGTTATTCTACTGAGGATAGACCTAAAATAACCTTGATGTCTTGGTTTCAGTGTGAATTCATTTTTAGAATTCACCAAGAGAAAAAATATTAACCAGACAGAGCCGAAGAAGCAGCTGACACCACGACCACATTAAAAGAATGTTCCCCAAAAGTTCAAGCATCTACATTACTATCCATCAGAGTTTCCCCTTCTAATATTTCAAAGTCATAAACCAGTGCTAATTGCAGTCTTAAGTGAGAAAGAGGAAGCAATAGACTGCTGAAGTGAGAGAGGATATGGCTCCATCCAAATGAAGACAGACATGCCTTCTGCTTCCCAAACACTCCCAAAGTCACAGACTTGCTAACAGTTAACAGACGTCCAAAGAGAAGTAATCTCAAGGCTCACAACTCCACAGGCTTTGATAGAACCTACAGATGCAGAACCAGTGTTCAGTCCTGTAGCCTCATGAGACTCAATTCCCAACCACCAGCTCTCTTGGGTTTACTCCAGAATACTTGTTTGGATATAAAAGCTCAGCACTAAAATAAAAGGGGGGCAAATAGGATACACAACATGGAGACATTTGTATCTTTGGGTTTAGGCTTCTAGCTTCAGGTAATGAATTAAGATGATGGGCTGAAACAGGGACCAGTTGTTTCACCTCCAAATGACAGCTTTTTCCTCTCTCAACACACAATTACTTCTTTTTCAGCTCTTTTCAAATATGCAATAGCCTTTGGGAACTGGTTTTTCAGGGCTTAACATACCTACCTACCTACGGGGCAAGCAATATCTAACATATGCTATGCCCAGAACTGCACGAAGTCTGAACACAACACATGCATTTATCAGATATGTCCAGTGAACTGTCCAGCATCAATGTAAAACGCAATATTTAGGGGGTTTCTTGTGCCTATTAAAAATATGGAGAAATTTATGACTTTCCATAACACAGGAAAAGAAGAGTTACTAATACAAACTCCTCAGGCCATATTAGCTGTCAGGTTGGGTAATAAATGCTTCTCAAGTAGAATCTTATATTCTTCACAATTCTGGAAGTAGTTATATGACAACTGATGACTCTAGTAATTCCACTCTCACAGTACAGCTACGTCACATGTAGATAACATATTCTGAAACTGGCTAGACTGTTAATAAAAGAAACCACAACCACAGCAGCAAAATTTTCCCAAGTACACAAAAATCACCTACCTTTGTTCCCCGCTTTACTATTATCTCCCAGATAGCCAGGGTATTTCATGGAACTGCAATCACTACTTCCAAGTACATTGTACATCCATCCTTCATCACATCAGTGAGAGCTTGGGACTGAGTCTTTGTGCTGCTGTGCGGGTTTTGGTTGGGGTAGAGTTAATTTCCTTCACAGTACCTGGTATGGGCTATTTTTTGGACTTGTGCTGGAAACAGTGTTGATAATTCAGAGGTGTTTTCATTACTACTGAGCAGCACTTGCACAGCATTGAGGCCTTTTCTGCATTCCACACTACCCCACCAGCGAGGGGGCTGGGGGTGCACAAGAAGTTGGGATGGGACTCACTGGGACAGTTGACCAACTAACCCAAGGGATATTCCATACCATATGTCATCATGCCCAGAATATAGAGCAGGGGAAAGAAGAGAGGGGGGAGATTCAGAGTGATGTCATTTGTCTTCCCAACTACCTGCTATGCATGATGAAGCCCTGCTTTCCTGGAGATGGCTGAACACCTACCTACTCATGGGAAATGGTGACAGAATTTCTTGTTTTGCTTTGCTTACATGCACAGCTTTTGCTTTAGTTATTAAACTGTCTTTATCTAAACCCACAAGTTGTCTCACTTTTATTCTTCTGATTCTTTTTCCCCATCCCACTAGAGCGAGCAGCTGTGTGGGGCTGAGTTGCCATCTGAGGTTAGACCACGACAGCTATCTAAATGCAAACTAAACCACTGGAATCCTTCAGCAGATAAAGGTTCTCATATACAATGTATTCCAGAACCCAGACAATAAAAATTAGAACCTGAATTAGCCTTAGCTTAGTAACCTGCTGGAAAGCATGGCATATTCCTGCTATGAAACCTGGTCTTCTGGCTATTCCATGAAAGCAGAATATTGCCTCACCCTTTATTTCTATGCCTTGTCAGCCTTCCTGATTTACTTCAATGCTAGGATTTCATAGCAGGGCCTCCCTCCAGATCTGGCTGCTGCAAAATGATGTGTGTGTGTCTCTACCTGGAGAAAGAGTGTATTTTTTGTAGCTGCAGCATAGGCATCTGCATTAAGACAAACTTTGAAGTACCCTGCACCTTTCTAAGACATGACTCAGAGCAGCAGTGGCACCAAGGACAGGTTATGCCTCTGGGACATAATTGTGTCCCTGGAGCTTCCACTGTGCACTGCCCTCCCAACCCAAGCAGATCCTAGTCAAAAAAGCACATTCTAGTCCACAGTCACAGTTTAAAGTCTCAATAAAGGTCAAGGTTTTCCATTTGACACAAGTTAATAACTCTACCAATCTGTTATTTTTCAGTCACCTAAAAACTATTACTCTACTCTCCATTTAAATTCTTTAACAGTTTACATTTCAAGAGAAAGGGTGTCATTGTAGAATAATACATAAAAATTGCCTGTAACTGCTTTGAATGCACACTCAAAATGGGATTAGTTTTTTCAAAGAATATGAGCTTTTGGCATGGCACCCACTTTTCATCTTATCAAAGTGCTACTTGATGCCTATATGTGACCAGTGACATTTTTTGTTATTGACAAAAAATGTTTTGGTGCAATGCTCAAACATATTACATGAGACATATAAAAGCAATTTTCTTTCAAAAAGAGATCTGTAGCCCTCTTACTGACAAAAAATCGAGGCTGGCAGGGCACTTTCAACTGAGATTTAAAATTCCCAGTACAGCTGTAACTTCCCAGATGTTTTTAAAAGCCTCTGCCGACAATCATCACTGCCCACCGGACCTGTACATTTTGTAACTTCAGGAAGTTAGAAGATACTAATACATAGTACACATCCTATGAAACTCTTCACCAGAGGAACCAGTTTGCATCAAAACTTCAACATGCAAAGGCTCTAAAGATTGTTAGTCCTAAACCATGAAACTATCACAATTTTCTTGACAACAGAAAGACCATTCAAATAAGTTACTTCTCATGAGTGTATTGCCAGGTAGAAACTCCCCTTGCTGGCATTTGCAAATCTAAGTTTATTAAAACCTAGAAGCCAGGCAGTGAAGGAATTCATGCCCTTATTCAGAGTGTCAATGCTATGGAAACACATTCAGCAGGTGTAAATCGGTGCTTTGACTTCAGTAACATTACTCCAATTTTTGCTAAGTGATAATCTGACCCCCAACATTTAATATCCTTCCTGTTCAACATCCTCAGCTCTAGGAAAGATTTAAAAACACTTAGCTTGTTTCTGTTCCAATTCAACTATCAGACAGCAGTGAAGTGAATGAATGCTAAGACTATTGCAAGCCATTACAGTCATGTATTTTTACTAGGCAGAAAAGTCACTTTTTGACACAGTTTCAGATTCTAGTAAATTGAGACCCAGGTAAAAGAAACTGTGTAAAGAGCTACCATATGACCAACCTACCTCTGTCATTCTGGAAAACACCTCTGCCTTAAAAAACTGCAATCAGTATGATCCAAACCAGTCATGGAAAGAAAATAACTTACACTCTGTTCTGTTTTACTTACAACTTATATGACAGTCCCGGGAATATGATAACAATACCTCTGTTCCTTGAATCAGTCACCAGGTAGTTGCACATATAAAAAACATTTTAGATTGTGTTTCTTGAAGAGAATAAGAATTCTGGTTTGCTGAAGGTGACTATTTGGATGAACATCACTACAGCATAAAAGCTGAAGGGACACGTTGTCATTAATTGCTTCTGAACTACAGATGAACCATAAATCAGAGCACACCTGACAATACAATAGGAAAACAAGCTGTTCAAAAATTCATATTTGTCTTTATTTCAAGGTCTCCCATCATCTTAGAAAAGAAAATGCATCTTCTTAGCAATGCTAGAGTTTAAGAAAAAAAAATCTTACATGAAAGAGCCAGGTTGCAGATTGAGATGCTATGATTTCCAGAGACCTCACATATAGCTCCTCTGGGTTATTACTTCCTCTGAGCATCCAGAGAGCTACAAGTGCTAATACTGATGATTCACAGTTCCTACTAAAGCCATTCTGCAGCACGGCCTGCAGGGAAAGTGAGACAGGCAAACTTATAGATGGTAAGGGTACCATTTGTCAGGTAGGAATTTAAGTGCAATTTAAACTCACAGCCACAGAACTGAAAACGTTTTTTTAAGATTCAAAGTCACTTTCTTTCATTTATTTTTTTTTCCACAGCAGGAATAACTATCATCTTTACTCCCAGCAACCCCAGGAACAGAAGCCCCACTTCTCTGGTCACAGCACTTACTACCTTCCTGCCTCAGACCCTCCCTGATGCCTGTCTACCCTTCTGTTCCTGTGAAAGGAGAACTCTGCTATGACTCTAGCCTCTTCTTCCCCCATTCCTTTTCCTCCCCAGCAGCCCAAGATGCAGGTTGTATGGATGATACTTTCTGTGAGGTCTTCAGGGTAGAGGCAGGCCAGTGCCCATGGGCAGAGCAGGGAACCTGTGGTTCTGTGGCTTGCAAGGTGTAAAGTAGGTCCATGACCCAGTGAATGCAAGAGGAGAGGTGGATACACTGTGCAAAGTCCTCATGCTCATCCCTGTGACTCCATAAAGCAGAGTGCCTAACTCTAGAAAGCCTGGTCCCCTACTCTTTCCCACTCAAAAATCTCTCTGCCTTTTTCAGGTCTCCTCACCTGCCAAGGACTCACCCAATTCCTCCAGACAGCCACTGCACCTCACCCACAGCACAACCTGCACTACCATGAGATGATCATCAACCTTACCACTGAAAAGTGTTGAATTAATCCCAGTATATATGAGCTTATCTACCTACATACATCTGTAAGAGTACAGAAAAAAAAGTTGGCTTACACATTTAAGTAAAGAAATACATATATTTTATAAAGCATTCTAGAACATACTGTGATTCAGACTTTGGATATTTACTACAGTAATTATCATCACTATTACTGCTGTCACAATGGCTATACATACTGAATAAATTCAATTTTGGTTAAATATCAGGAAAAATACTTCCCTCCCTTCTCTAAAAGCAAACTTAGGCCAACTGCTCCCCTCATCTTTCCTGACCTTTCTCCTATGCTCCATTAACCACAATATAAGGCAAGTGGCTTTTCTGCCAACCCCAGGAGGATCTCTTCATTGTAACAGCTAGCCTCCATCAGGATATAACTACTTCTGGCATTGGACAGAAAACACAAGAGCAGCAGCAAAAGGACTTTGAGACAACTTTTGTGCAGTGCTGCTTTTCTGTTGTGCTTCTTGCCAATGCTAGCCTTCGTAAAATAGTGCAAATGAGAACAGGGCCACTAAAAAGATCATAAAACTTTCTTAGCAAACAATACAGAATTTATCTGACTGGACAGATGAGCAGAAGTACTTGGCTACATCAGTAAAAAATATTTTGACACTGTTTCTCATTAAATATGCAATTATATCAATACCTGATACTTGGAGCTAACATCTGGCTGGTGACTGGCCACCAGCAGTGTTCATAAAGGCTAAATTCTAGAGCCAGTTCTGTTCAATATTTTTATCAATGATCTGGACACAGGAGTTGAAGGTACTATTAGCAAGTTTGCTGATGATACCAAACTGGGAGCTGCTGTTGGCTCTTTTGAGGAATGAGAGGCCTCGCAGAGGGATCTAAATAAATTGGAGCATTGGACAGTCATTAATGGCATGAAAATGAATATGAAAAAGATGCCTGATTCTGCAGCTAGGATGGAGTAATGTGAAGCACAAGTATAAAATGGGAGAGGACTGGCTGGAGGGCAGCCCTGGGGAAAGGGATCTGGGGGTGCTGGTTGACAGCAGGGGCAACATGAGTCATAAGTGTCCGACAGCCCAGAGGGCAAACCACATCTTGATGTGCGTCAAACACAGCATCACCAGCCAGTCAAGCAGTGATTATCACACTGTACTCAGCATTGGTGTGGCCTTACCTGGAGCACTGTGACTTTCTGAGCCCTAAAATTTAAGAAGGACATCAAGGTATTCAAATGCATCCAGAGAAGGGTAACAAAGCTGGTGAAAGGGCTGGAAGGCATGTACTGGGAGGGAAGGGCCTGAAGTGGTCAGGTAGTTGAACTAGATGGTCATTGTAGGTCTCTTCCCGCTGAAATAGTCTATTTAATAAAATAAAATATTTTATGAACACATTGCTATATCTAATCTTGTTAATTTTTGTGTGTGAATTAAAGTCCACTTCCCCATTACATATCAGGAATGAAGACAAGTGCAAAAGCATATACATATGTAAGGTATCAGAATATTTTTCCAAGGTAGTTTCAGTTCATTCCAGATTGCAGTGGAGCAGTAATATTGTATTATTAGTAGTACTGAATGCTTTCACCATATTTAAACACTAAAAGCATTTCAAGAACATTTAAATAGAAGAAATCAACTGATTCTTCATGTGATTACACTACAGTTTAAAAGAGCATGCATTTTGTGGTAGAATTCTGTGCTACAATTGTACCTTTTTTTCTTAAATGTTTATGTTTTCCATTTAATTCAATATTCTGACCAGATAAGAGATATCAGATAAAAATACAGTCAGTGTAACAGATGAAAAAAGCTACAGTAACATTGTACTGCCATATCAAATAGGACTGCAAAACAAAAGGACTTTTCAGACATCATCCTGCATAGATGCCTCAGTTTTTGTATATCTCAGCTAAAGCAGAGAAACTGATTTATTAAATTTAGTCAGGCTACCTTCTGGAGCATACATCATACAAGCATTTTCAGGGTTGGGTCAAATGGAATTCACTGCAACAGAATTTGTTGCACAAGTGTTACTAAGTCAAAGAAAGTAAGAGGGGGGTGGGAATCACCTTAATTTACATCCAATGATAGCCAGAAAACAAAATTTGAGAAGGATATTTGTGAGGGAAAAGTAGTTGATGCATCTTAACTTTTTCCCCGCAACTACTTCTTTTAGAGCAGTTCAAACAAACTTTATTCAACTTGTCAGCACCGCATTCCTTCATGTATGGATAGACTGCTCCTGAAAAAGGTCAACATAAAACACACAAGCAGGCTTTCAACATCAAGAATGCATGCCTTCTCTGTGACTCCTCCCATGAAAAAGAACTTTCTGATGCCCCTATAAGAGACTACATTGCTCATCAAAGAATCTGGAGCTTTATCTTTCCACACCCAACTACTCTGTCTTCAATCTGTTTAGGCATGTTATAGAAGGTAAGACCTTTTTGTTCCTACGTATATATATATATATGCACTATATATGTCAGTGACAATGTAGTTCTTTAAAAACTTTGGATGCCGAAGTTTTTGTGCCTAGGCATCTAAGTATACATCAAAAGATACATTTTTCCTTTGAAGTCAATAGGAACACTTTGAAATCAACTGCTTACGTAAGTGCCAAATACAGAGTGGCGTGCTTCATGTCAGGTACTCAGGTGAAAAGTTTATCTACACCCTTACTGTTGTAACGGAGCCACAGAAGTGGTCTGTGACAAGATGTAAACATTAAAGAATTTTCCACTGAAAAATACAGCCAGGCACTGTCACAAGAGTAAAGTTATTCTGTTCTTTACTCAAAGATGGTGGGAATTCTGCCTTCTGTCTACTGACAGTTACAGGATTTTTCTGGTGCTCCACCCGTCTCTTCTTCTAGGATTCTCTCTCAAAAATTGCAACACCTGTCCCCATTCTTAAGTGAGGTGATGCTATACTGCAGTTCCAGAGAAAAACAGTCATCTGCTCTAGCTGTGCCACAGGATTCCTTGAAGTTAGCTTGGATTCTCATTAATGTAGGAGAAGAAAATATGCACTCGCTACATATAAAAGTCCATAAATTAATTTCAGATGAAGGTAGAAGAACGGAAATATGTATGATCTCCACAGCACTAAAACAAGGCTTTACATCATGAAATGTGACTGTCTAGGTGATGTAACGAGGAAGGTTTTTTTCTCTTTTCCTATCACAGAAAGACTCATATTTTCTATATGGCTCCAGGGACATGCACATACTTGCTGTATGCATACATAAAAAAACAAACATCTGTACATCAGTTATTGTAACCTGGTACCTATCCATCGCACTGACACATACAAACAACCAGGAGCACATGAAAATTTTGTAGCAGCACTAATCAAAAGCTAAGCTTCGACTACATATTAGTGGGAACATGAATTCAATAGCCAGTGATTTAAGAGACAGACCTTCAGGTGACTGAAAACTGTATAGTACCATTAAAATTGAATGTATCTCAATTGCTCTTAGCTGAGAATTTGATCCTAGCACACAGTCTGTGAAAAAAGGGGAATAATATTTACATCACATGTATGTGCACATGTGCGCACAGACACAACTCCATGGAATATAACTGCAAACCCAGTGTGTTATATTAAATTATTTACTTCAAAAACAAAATAAATTCTTCAGTACTCGACTAACATGAAACAGAGCAATACTATCATTCTTCATATCCACAGGATTTAAAATATTTCCTGTTCTGCTTATCAAGGTTCAAGTGTGAAGTTATCAGCTGTGGCAGGATAAGCAAAGTGAGCCTAAATAAAGAATTTCAGCTCTCAACAGTACAGCACTTTCAGCATTAGATACACCATGTGCTGCACTAGAGAATTTGTGTGGGAAATTTAGATAAGAGGCTGTTTAATTCAATTCCCCCTCCTAACAGGATGGCAGTAGTGCTGGAGCTGATCTTACAAATCTATGACTATTTCACAGAGCTATTTTCCCTTTTTCTCCATTCACAGTCAAGACAAGGGCATTTGGCTCAAGCAGGCAGCCTTCTCTTCAGTAAACCTGGTTTCAGCCAGCTTGAAAGGATTAATGAATCCAGGTCATATTCACTGACTAATTTCATCTGGGGATAAAAAAACAAACTAAGAGCTAGTGTCACAAAACCTCCCTCAGAGGCTGGAATTGTTGCCTCTTTACCTAATAGCTCAGAGTCGGAGTCCTGCGAATACACAGGAAACCTGGGCTCCACCTGGCACTTCCAGGGCAGATAAAACAAAGCTCAAGCTATCAGATGAAAGGAGATGCCTTCTCAGCAGTTTAAATTTCCATTTTTATTCACTTGGCCACAGAGTGTCCAATGTTAAGTATTTTGCCTCTATCAGACAAACCATTTCATGGCAAATGAAGCATCACTTTTACCTTGCTACCTTGAAACACACAAAAATTGAACACTATCTTTAGTTCAGTAGGAACCAAGTTCATTTTATAATTCCATGGGTTTTGGAGTGCAAATCTTGGAAATACCTACAGCCTTTTGCATGGTACACTTTTTGTACTTACACTCTATTTAGTTACAGTACATTGCTTAAGATGAAGTTTAAATTTCAATTACTTACAATCTAAGGGGAATATGCAGGTATATGCAATATTCTCCCCAAACACAGTCAAATTGCCTGTTCATCTTTTCTAACAGTATTCTATGTAAAAAAAATCCAGCTCCACTGGATTTCGTTTATGCAAGTGTGATATTTCCCCCTTACAACAAAATACATATACTTATCTAGAAGGACACCAAAAAGAAAATGTTATTAACATGCCACAGAAACATACTCAAAATATATTGTACAGTAAGAAAGATGAATTAGTTGTTTACAAAAAAGTTTACCGGAAAGTTTGGAAGACTTCAATATAAGTGATTCTCCTCCTCTACTCCACTCTGGTGAGACCTCACCTGGAGTGCTGCATCCAGCTCTGGGGTCCTCAGCACAGGAAAGACATGGACCTCTCTGGGAATGTGTCTAGAGGAGGGCCATGAAGATGATAAGAGCCTGGGGCACCTCTCCTATGCAGACAGGTTGAGAGAGTTGGGGTTTTTCAGCCTGGAGAAGAGAAGGCTCTGGGGAGACCTTACAGCAAACTTTCACTACTTAACAGGGGAGTGTAAGAAAGATAGGGACACACTTTTTAGCAGGGCCTGTGGCAATAAGACAAGGGTTAATTGTTTTAAACTAAAAGAAAATAGATTTTAAGTATAAGGCAGACATTTTTTTCCAATGGGTAAAACACTGAAACAGGTTGCCCAGAGAGGTGGCAGATGCCCCTTCCCTGAAATAGCCAAGGTCAGGTCAGACAGGGCTCTCAGCAACATGCTCTAGTAGAAGATGTCCTTGCTCATGGCAAGGGGTTTGAAATACATGACCTTTAATGGTCCCATCCAACCTGAACTATACTATGATTCTATATATTTTCTTGAATGGAGAATTTTCTCCAGGAAACTACTTTTTTCTCCTTGCAGAATTAATTCTATATTCTAGGCAATGAACATACACTGCCTTCATTTTATTTTTAAGCTTCATGAAATAATTTTAGTTTTCAAGTTACATTGAGTTAACTTTAACGTTTCAGCCATACCTCAATCTCCAGGTCAGCATCACTCTTTGAGTGAATCACAACAAAAGTAAAAAACAAAACTAGCAGAAGATTAGATTCCCTCAGCTGTGTACTGTTTCAGTGATAAAACTGTAAACACAGGTTAATTTAGGTGTGTAATCTCATTTCAGTGTCTCAGTAAGGTACTTGATTTGTCAAAATGAGTGATCACAAGCTCTTCCCAATAACTTCTTACAATTAAGGTTTATATATTGATAATTGCATGTAAAGCTACAATTAATATGTGGCTTATTTGTATATAAATCTTTTTTTCTCTGTTCTGCTGTTTATTATCTTTCCTTCTCCTCAGCCTGTCTCTTCTAGTTGTTCCTCTCTGCCTCCCTCTACCTTCGTCTTTCCACATTTCTAATTCTAGACTTCCTCAATTTTCATTGCCAAGTGTCTGTCAGGGTCTCATAGTGCATTTGCTTAGTCCCCAGCAATTTTCCCTTCATACTTTTTTAAGTGGGGCATGACAACAAGGCAACAAGATGCTCCCCAAGGACCACTCTTCTTTTACATGTTTCTGTGGTCCTATCTCCCACTCCATTTTCGGTTTGCACTCTTTGCTTAGAACATAGCTCTTAAAAAACAGAACAATACAAAAAAAACAACCACACAGAAACAGTATTTGGGCTTAACACAACATTTAATGCAATATGATCCAGGATGCCTGTAAACACAGATCATTCCAATTATCATTAAGGTAACATACACTAAGACGAAATGTAGGTTTGCATACATCCACAGGGAAATCCTCATATACTTACTGAAAACGGCCACAGGTTTGCTCACCATTGCCAAGAAGACTATTAAATGGCTTCAGGAGGCACAAAGATCTAGCTTCCTTTGGTAAATGCTTTCCATAATACACGAGAGAGAGAGAGAGAGAGATTGCAGATGTCTGGGTAAGTGTACAAAAAGCCAGCTTGACTGGTTTTATAAACTATCCTAAATACAAACCATAAAACAACTGCTTTGCCTGGACCCGTGGAAAGAAAAGGAAAAAAAAAACCACTCCATCAAAAGGAATGGAAAATACTGAGTTAACACACAAATCTGTATGTGTTGTCATACTCTCAAACTTTCTAACCCTAATTCATTCCCCTGCTGTGTAATTCTACTTCAGTCAAAAAGGCAAAGTCCATCAGCCAGTCAAAAACAGAACCCTGTTTTATCAATATTTTCTTTGAGCATCACTAAAAAAAAAAATGCACCAAGTATATTCTTCTGTAGTAATTGTTTCTCCAACTCCATTACACAAAAATGGACGTGGGAGCAGAAAATTAGAAAGCAAAAGGGGAAAAGTTGAAGAGAAGGAGAACCCACACATGTAAATAAGAAAAATCTCCAGGTCCTTCCTGCTACAGAAGTCAAGAAAAGGCTACATAAAACCCCATTTAAACCTGCAATAAATTTATGACACTTTTGGAGCACAGAAATAAACGGCCATACAACTTGCAGCTATATGCAATACCCTGGGAGTTCCTTAGGCTCTTCATCCCAGTAACTCTTGTAATGCTCAGCAACAAACTGCTTCCCCATGTGCATCTGCATGAAAAACGTTATTTAGTTTTTAGTCCAGCTTTTAACTTAAGCCATTCTTCAAGCTTTTTTTTTTTAATATTCTTGTAAGCACACTTGTACCCAGTTTCCAACTAAACATCTAAAATAAACCATTTCTCCTCATTTACTCTGCCAAATACTTACTGGATTTTTGGATGCTTCTACTCTCTGAAAGTGGAGATGTGACCTCAAATATTAACATGTCTGATAATTCAGCACTAATCAGATGATAGCCTTGATAATGACTGTCCTGCTTAATTATTTTCTCCTCAACCCTCCTTCCCATGAAAAAAAAAAATTACAGGTCAGTGCTCTTAAATGATGTTGTGTTGTCTAGATTGTTCTGTTTGGTGTACTTCAAACTGATGCAAATGAATTTACTCATAACAAACTATAAAATGTATTTGAGTTTCTGCAACATACACAATCCATATACTACGTACTGATTTTTCATGGAAACATTATCTTTTAGTAAAGGGATTCAATGAATCCTTGATGTCTAATTACAGCATAAATTTTATTTTTTTTTTCTTCCTTTCTTCAAAGCAGACAACTTTCCCACTTGAGACCCCTGGCAGTGGCACCTGAAATTCAGACTCCCACAACCCCCAAGATCCAAAGAATTACTTTGTTTTGCTGGTGATTTAGAGACTGCCTTTAAGTGCCCTCTGATGACTTGAACACTCTCATTCATTCCTTCATGGTACAGACTGCCCATTTTCTTTCAAGAGTTGAAGTCTCTATTTTTCTCTACAGTAGATTTTTCTATAAAGGCAAGGAACTTGATGGGAAAATTATTTTTCATGGAAAGGTTATGCAACAAGCTACCATAAGTAACATCTCTTTCTCATCTGCCACAAAGAATATAGAAAGAAAACAGAAGAGAGAGTTTAGAAGTGTAATTAAAATTTTAAAAAGTAAGCACATTTGTTAATTATTGCATTAGATATGTTTTATGTAGCTGGATATTCTTTTCATTATCAGGGTTGAAATTTTACATTTGCAAAGGAAAGAACGTGGCCATACCAACATAACTCAGTCTACTTTAACCACATCCCTAAAGTGATTTCCTACAAAATCTTACCAAAAAATCCATACATCTCAAAACCTATTGTAATGTGTATCATCATCAAAAATGTATTGAAATGATTGCTTGACAGTACCCAGAGCATTCAAATATAACATCCAACCCATGATGTTAACATATATTTTCAATTTATTTTTTGTCTCCCCTATCTTCTGCATCCCCACACTACCTCTGACAACAAGGAGCTTCATTTCTCCTCTTCAGAGAGGATGCTGACAGCCAATTTGCTTTCTGAAATAGTTTTGGGACTCCAATCACTTTTGAAGTGTAAAACCAACAAGTATAAAGGAAATTCCCTGGAGTCATGTTAGTCAATACAGTGAAATTCATGCTTAACACACAGAATACTAATGAAGACAAACTATGGCTATTTTACTGTATGCTACACCATTTACAAAAAGTACTAAAATTAGGTATTATTTCCAAAGACTCAGTTTTAAGAGCACACCAACTACCTGAGATGGTTAGAATAATGAGGTGTTTGAAGTGATGAAAGCATTACCTCCTATAGGCCCCCCTTTTTTGTCAAAGTAAAGGTAGGAAACATCTCACACAAACTAATCAGAAAGGCACCCTTTATCCAGCTCTCTCATTTGCTAGGATAAAGTATTTTGAAAGTCTGTTTGATCACTGAAACATCTCAAGACACAGATATTTCAAGAAAAAAAGCATCTCATTTACAGGCAAATTATTTTCTAAGCAAGTTAACTTTTGCAGTTTTATACTATTAACTATCATTTTTTTCATAGCATCACTTGGGGATTTTTTACATTATCCCCTTTAACTCCAATGTTAAGATTTCTGTCACTAAGCCAGCCTAAATAATGATAAACAGACCTGTCATCTGTCATTTCAGAAGTGAGGTTTTTATTTAAACTTAATTTGAAAGCTGCCTCACAGTTGAACTCAAAGACAAACTTTTGCCCTCTGTCTGAAATGCAATTAAAAAGGAAATCACCTTACCATTAAGAACACTTTCAAGTTCTGCTTTAGCATTTTAAAGCTATTAACATGCACCTGCAGTTACACAAATCAAAAAGACACTTTCTCCCCCTTCCCCAATTAACAATATGAAATGTTAATCCACAATATAAAACACACATGCAGTGGCTAACCTGATTATACAGTTGCGATCCTACATGAATAAACAAGCTGAGGAGTTCATACAAGATACTTTTTGTATCTAATTATTTTATTAAAAAGATATTACTAATTATCTTTTATTAAAACTTTATCTAAAACCTCAGTAGATCTATCTTCAAAGACTAGGAAAGAAAGCACATGATTCTCAGGGACTGTAAAATTTAAAAAGTCATTTTTTTTCCCACCACTCTACATGTTTGATGAAATGCTATAGCTGTTTCTACAACTCATTTTAGCTTTTAGTTAGTGAAACATACATTTGAATTTTCTTGAAGCTAAGCCTGACCGCTGTGGAAACTAATGATTTTGTCTTGTTTTATAAGGAGGCACAGGTTAATCTAAATATTTAAACTGCTGATCAACAGTTTTTCTGAAGCGTGTATATTTGGCTCAATTTTGGACTCTGGTAAATTAACAGAATAATGCTGTCGACACACATGGAAATATTCCAAAGTTACAGATGTAGAGACGACAGAACAAATGTTTGCACCTTTCTGTGCATAAGGGATAATTAGCAGTTACCTGCAATCAGTTAAAAATTAAGATAATCATCTCCTTTTTAGAGCAGAGTCTAGAGAACTCTGGTTTCACAAGGAGAACTGGGCATGAAGGGAAGGAGAATAACTGTCATCAGCTTTCTCTACGGTTTCATAGTTCAGGAATCCTTGCAGGTGAGTTTCCACCTACAGTACAAAAATTTCTGACCTACAATCTATCTCTTCATTTTTATATATGAAGTAAGCTGTTTTTATGGGCAACTGTCTAGTAGTACTCATATAGCCCATATGGAAAGTCCAGAATTAGCTTTTTTTTTCTTCTATATTCCTCGAGGGGATCTAATCAAATAACTGCATTTCCATTAAGTATCACATGAACTTCCATAAGCTTTCTTTGCAAAATTACAGCAATTGTCTATGATATGGAAATCCAGAAGTTTTTCATTATACTTTTTCCTCCTCCCACCCCATATTGTACTTTACACATCTGGAACCAGTAGAAAAGCTATAGTATTAGTACAGGCAATAAGAATCACAGCAAATCCACTTACAGAACAGACATACTGTTCCAAAAAAATACTGCCAGTAGTGGACTTTTTTTTCCCCTCCAAAATTCACATAACTTCAGAGGAATAACAGAACCATTCTTCACTAGCAGGCAGTACAGAAACACATACACAAACACAAAAAAAGGATAGCACTTCTTGATTTTTGGGCATTTCTGCAAAATCAGATCACTCAGTGACTTTCTGCAATCCCATCAGTCAGTAGCAGTACTATGCCCAATGGTCAGGAGCAGTTATGCAGAAAGAGGTAAAAAAAATGTATTTAGTCTGGCTTTTTATCTGTTTTTCTTTTGAGCAGGTACTGTGATTGTATCCCCTTCCCTCCCCTTAATTCTGAGTGTCCTCATTTTACACCCAATCATACCCATAACTGTATACAAGATTCAACTTTAAACACGTTTTCCTTTCCAGCCAAAAGACTACTACAGATAAATTTGGCTGAACAGAGGCATGCTTACCTGCTTTTCATCATCTCTCAGAAAAACAACCCTGAGACTTGAAAATGCAACACATGCTTGTGAATTTCATGCACCTGAGTTAAAATCGTAATTAATATTCTATGAGAGACAAACTATTGCATCAGGTAATGATGACACCAGATTAGATGTGCAGAATACCTGCCTGTTGATATGCTTTACAACCTGTGAGTTTTATATGGAATTGCTTACAGTAATACAAGTTTTCCTTTTTATTCACAAGTAGCATTTTTATCTATAAACAATCTCAAGTTTAGCAACCATACCAGACAGATACACACACACACACACACACACACACACAGGGATTTACCATTAACACATCCTCCTTTTGAGAAATATTCATTCCAGAACCGGGAGCAATGAAACAGTCCTACATGGAACATGTCTGGTTCACTGAAACACTCCTCCAAGTGCATCACTGTTTTAAGGTAACTGTATTAGCTGAGGGAGGTTTTCTTTGTTTGCAGTCGGGTACATCTACAGTACGTTTCATCACCTTCATGAGAGTGACATAAAAGAGCAAAACAGTTTTCCTGCAATACATTCAGTTATTTTAAAGCAAACACACATGTTGTGGAGGAACATTCTCAAAAACACTGGTTATGCTGAGGCACTTCAAGAGGTATGAGAAACCTGTGATGACCCTTGCACTGGAAGTGTCACTACACTGAGGAAAATCAGTCAAAATTCAGAAAAAACAGCACCTTAAACTTTCTTACTATCATGATCGATTTTAAATGCTAAGAAGCAGAATGAAGTTGAACATTCACAAAGCACAAGACAAGTCATTGTCACAATTTTTCCCCTTTAGCTTATCTTCATTTGCTAGGCTGTATTCACAACAGTCTCTCCTACTACCCCTACTGAAAACATCAACTTCTCATCTCATAGGATGAAAATAACTCTTAGACACATTTTGCTCACAGAGATGAAAATACTCTTGTAAAGCAAATTCAGGAAAATTCTTCCAAAATAGTATCAGAAGCTATCACACACTTTAGGTGTAATGAAATGCCAGTAACACATTCTAAAAATTCTGTGTTGGTTTTGGGTGGTTTTTTAATAGTCATGTCAGCTTCTTATAATTGTGCTGATTTGTTTCAGATTGGGGTGAGTTAATTTGCTAGGGTCCAATCCCAGAGTTTGGATTCAAACTTCAGCTTGAACAAACAAAAAATCTCAGCTGCAAATACCATATTGTGCTAAAAATACACATTGGCTCAAATTCTCCCAAATTCACCCCAGAAATCAAACCACATTCCTCATCAAAGAAGGTTTGCCAAACTCAGATTTAGACTGAAATTGGTGAGTTTAAACTGTCAGACAGTTCCTAGCCAGGAAAAAAAACCCAACATGCTGACATTAATCTTCACAAAAGGTCATACAGCAACTTCATTCTCATAAAAAGAGTGCTTTTTAGAGGCTTTTAATACTACTTGCAATAAATGCAGGATTTGAGGTCTGCAGGGGGTGGACAACTCTTTATAGTTGGTTTAAATCCTCTTATTCCACCCCATTCTGAGAACTCTACAGTTTAAATTTAATGAGTAAGTGTACTGCAGTTCTGCTGCAAAGCTCAGCCATATTTGCCCCCTTGAAAAACAGAAAAGAAAAACTCCCAAACCCAAATCTCTCTTCTGCAACTGCTCTACAGAATCAATCCTTGAACTACTGAAGTCATGTGCCCATGCATCACTGTGTCTCAGCCTTTAAAGTGCATTCTATCTTCATATAATAAATGTCTTCTATTGTTTCACAGCAAATCATGTTGTCTGTGTTGCATGAAGTATGTGTGAATATTCAGCAAACAAACTGATGATTCATTATGGTCTTGAACAGCAATACAACTTCATCATAATTCCAAGCAAATCTGATCATTCGTAAACTCCTTTTTTAAGAAATGTAATTAAAGTTTCATATTCATGCATTATGCTCAGATGGTGACATTTTTGACATTTTCAATTTGAACAGTGTCACTAAGATGGAGAGATCTGAGATTTACTCAGCAGAGCCTGATTACATGCTAGTACCTGAATTAAATAACCAGAATTTTTAAGGCCTAACTGTGCTCTATCTGTGCAGCTACTTTTTGTTTGCCTTCACAGACCATTGACCAATTCTAATATTTTGGAAGTGAAAGAGTCCAAATTACTCAGAGTCCAGAGTAAATGCTCTTGGCTTGATGCTTCTGTCATTAAGTCTGGTACAACTGGGCTGTGCTACAGGCACAGTATCACTGCCAAAGGAATAGCCATTTTCAGTCGTGCATGAGACTGCTGAGGGTAACTGTGAGTGTGCTTTTCATATATTTGGTGAAAAAATAAATACTTGTCTCTTCTGTCTTGGCCCTGATTTAACAAAGCATTAAAGTGTCTGTGTTTGTATGTGTATGTATTTGTAAAGGCGAGATGTTTGACACACATGATCACTGTAAGGACTTGCACTTATATTGATTTCAGCACCCTTTTCAATTAAATCAGTGAGAAGCAGGCTCCAGAACAGCTTCAGAAATCCCAGTTCTCCTACTTGCATGAAAATGATTGGCCATGTAGCATTTCAGAAAAATTAGAAACCATACAGAAAGTAGTAACTTTATTGTATCCAGTTAAAATACATGAGTATTTGGAAAACATAAAACCTGTACAAACCAAACCCATGAAACTGGGTAAAGCATCCATCTGTTACAGCCAGGCAACTTCCAAGAACAAGGTTCAGTTCAAAGGATGCTGAGATATTTGTATCATCTAAAGACAGGCTTCCTGAGGGAGTCTCTGTTTTATTTCTTTGGTCCTTACTATTTCTACCTCCATGAATATTTTCTAAGTTGTTTCCAACTTTTCCAGTTCAACAGTATGACCACGATGGAGAATTCCGTACTGAAGTCATACCAGAGTCCAGGGATAACATCTACCATCTACCTAGCCACCTCTTATTTCTCAACTCAGAATAAAAACAGACATTCTGATCCTTCCATCACAACACTTCCCTCCATGTCTCCCAATTCAAAAGCAGTCTATAAATTCTTGATCACTTAGGAGCACAGTTTGCACATCATCCTGGATTCAAGGCAGATATGAGGACTTGCCTGCAATTTTATGCCTATGTCTCTTGTCTCTCCATCTCTCTGTTGGCACTCCTTTCTCTAATGGATCAATGCTTACCAACCAAGTTCTTCTACATTCCAAATAATCTCACCCCCAAAACATCAGTCTCAACACCCAAAGAGCAAACAGCAGTGTCTGCCCACTTTTGCTATTTCTAATTTTCAAAACAGTACCCTTTAAAACAGCTTCATCCATCCCATGCTTGCCATTTTGCAGGACATTTTCAAAGATCTGCTTCCTTATTATCTTTCTTAAAGTCTCATTTAAAAAAAGACAAACCTGCTACTTTGCTGCTACGAAGACAAAGTAATCAAATAAAAGAACTTCATAGCATTTATGGTGCTAATTTGATCAAATGACTGTCCTCAGCACAGGAAGGACACTGACCTGTTGGAGCAAGTCCAAAAGAGGGTCAACAAGTTGATTAGGAGGATGGAGCACCTCTCCTATGAGGAAAGGCTAAGAGCATTGGGTTTGTTCAGCCTGGAAAAGAAGCTTCAGGGTAACCTAGCTGCAACATTCCAGTATCTGAAGGAAGCCTACAAGAAAGATGGAAAGGGAGTTTTTACAAGAGCATGTAGTGACAGAACAAGGGGGAATGGCTTCAAACTGAAAGAGAGTAGGTTTAGATTAAATATTAGAAAAAATTCTTCACTGTGAGGGTGGCAAGGCACTGGAACAGAGTGCCCAGACAAGCTGTGGATGCCCCATCCCTCTAAGTGTTCAGTGTCATTTTGGGTGGGCTCTGAGCCAACCTCTTTGGAGAGGTGTCCCTATCCATGGTAGTGAGGTTGGAACTAGATGATCTTTAAAGGCTCTTCCAACACAAACCATTCTATGGTTCTAAATCAACTAATATTGCCACACTGTTTACATATTGTCCCCACGAGATTGTATTTAACTTAACTTTCCTCTTACTTCACACTGAAATTGTGAACTGTCAGGACCAGAGACTGCCTCTCCCTTCAGTCACCTTCCTATTTCCTTGATACAATACTTGGGGCAACAAAATCTTTTAGTACTAAGGTAATACTAAAAGGTATAAAAGTACAAAAATGAATAAACACACTGCCCATAAAACTATACTTATATAACACTTGTTGATCTCTGTTGTTATCTGTTCTACATAGGAAATAGCACCTTAAGAACTGCATACTTCAAAACTTCTCTCAGCAGTTTGTTGCCCATTATATTTACTGAAGTTAGAAGATGACACCAGGATTTCCTAACCCAAAAAGTTACTGATGACATATGAAAGTTTCCTTTGCAGCACACTAGTATGTAAGAAACTGTTTCACTTTTAAGTGATAAAGTAACTGCTGCATTCTTTAAAATTCTTTAAAATTCATATCATCAACAATACACTCTATATAAAAAGAAAAACAAAACTAAACCAACACAAAAGCCACACCAAAACTGCTGACAGTTACAAAACCATCTCAAAGCAATTTAATGAAAATCATTATTTATTTTTTGAAATTGTTACAACATAGTTAGAAGTTTCTTATTTTAGACCCATATTTCTAAGATCATATAAAACAACAAGTGCTGTTATAAGATATGCCTTTACATCACTCATTTAAGAAGTTAAATTGCTTGAAATTTAAGGATATGCTATAATCCACTGGTTACAAGAATCAGCCCCCTAACTGATACATTCAAGCAATTTTTATGCGCCTTTGCACTTTCATAGAAGAGAAACAGCCACCTTCCCATTTGAATGAATCTAGATCACAAAGGCATTTCCTCTTTTCCCCTTCACACTAACAAATCCCCCAAAGACTACAGACAAGTTTCCCATCACCACAGGGGTACCAAGGCCAAAAAGCAAACTTAATGAGGCTAAACGGAGCCCTTCTCTTGCAGAAACGTTAATCTTACGTTTAAGAGAAAGAGAGGTAAAGAGAACCCTATAAGATCTGCACAAAATCACTTGTGATAAAAACATTTAAAGCATTTCTTTTGTCCAAGGTTACTATGAAGGGCTTTAATTCAGAAGAACTAGTGGGAATACTGTTCCTCTTATTAAAATATATTAATTAGTGTAATACATACAGTTGTCTCCTTTGAAAAGCAAACCAAACCCATGAGACAAACAGCAGGATCCTGCAAGGACCCACCCCCAGTCTTGGATTTACTCCTCTGAGGATGAAGTCCCAGAAGCCGCCTCTGAAGCTTCATCTCTTTTCATCTTCGAAACATTCATTTACAAGCATAAATAACAATGGCATAATCATTAGCAACAACGAAGTTCAAACCTCATCAAGAATTGCTATCATTCTTATCAGACTCTCAAAATAGAAAGGCTAGTCTACAAACTGACATCTAGCTTTCAAATTGCAGACTGTTAATGAAATCCCCAAATACATTTTCCAGGTCTGAAATGTGACTATTGTTAAGACACTGGTCTTAATGCTTCGTTTTATTTGTGCACACAACGGTGCTTATTTGATTTATAGGGATATCCTGATCCCCAGAGTTTGCAGCAGCAATTTAAGTACAATTTCTCAAAAATAATACCCTATGTGCTGGCTGATTGACAAATAGCAAGTTTTAGCAGTCAGCAACCACCCCTAAACTGTTTATTTCAGGTGGAAGTTATTTTAAAGCATAATGTTAGATACCAGTTTAGATGCTAAGCTGGAAGTGCCCACCACTAAAGATATCACCTCTACCTGAACATCACTCCAAGAAGAAAACTATTGGAGGTTGCAAGCATGTTTTGGTGAAAATATTACTGTGTATTAACAGCCAACAATGATGTTTTCCATTTTTTGTTTCTGACTGACACATATATACAGTTGTATCCAGTCTACATCTTTCTGCAGATCTGCTACTGGCCAAAAGATAAAGCACTAAATGTGCAGATGTTAAGGAAAAAAAAAAAACAAACAAAACCACAAACCCCCCATCACAGTCTATAACCTATTTTAAAAGGAAACCCACAACATCAGACAAGATCATTGTTATTTCATGCACATTGCTGTCACAAAGCTTGTGTAAGTCCAAATGTATCAGTCATTTCATTAGCAAAGACCTCTGCAACACAAGCCTTTAAGGGTTAGCACAGGTAAGAATGATTAGCCTTGTAATTCATACAACAATTTTGATGATGTCTAAGGAAAAATAGTAGCCAGCTTACTCTGATGCTGACAGGACTAGGAATAATCATATTTTTTGTCTCGTAAGTCTATTTAAGTCTATTATACTTCATGTCTTCATACACATATGGAAGAAACAGTCAGTGAAGGCGTTGATTTACAAGTCAGTTTTTAGAATTCAGCCACGCTTTAAAGTCGTGTTTGTTTAATCACTGGTGCCACCTCATATACACAGAAACTATGCCAACAGTACTATGTTTTTGACTGCAAGCTTTTTTCATAAAAGGCACTGAAAGCACCAAGCTTGATCAAACTGTGACTCAAACCAAATAGAGGCTCCCCTTGCTGTGAGGCCCTCAGTTTTTCTGAACCTAAGGAGTATTCATCTACCATCCCAACAGTCAGCTAGCCATGCCAACTTTCTAAAGGTTTAGGGAAGACATGGGGAGAAATGAGGAAAAACACATCAGACTCAGATTCCGTTAAATCTTGCAGGAAACTTCCGAATGAAGTAAATTAATTTTTGAGGAACAAAACAGGTAAAGAAGGTTTTTGGAGAAAGAAGAATAAAGAAATATAGAAGACTTATTCTGGGTTCTATACATACATAAAAGGATGGCTTGTTCAAGTGTTCCCCTAACACATTTCGTAACGCTTTCAGAATTATGGACGATTTAGAGAGATATATTCTATCCTAACTCCTATTATTATGTTTTACTGGCTATTTTAGAAGTACATATCCTGTATCAGTGATCACATTTTCAGTATATACCTTGCCAAAAAAAGAAATAAAAAAGAAGAAATAACTTACACAGTTCCTCTAAACACTATTATAACATATTGAGTCAGCAACAGCACGCTAGAGACAAACACTATGAGAATTAACTCGCTGTCATATCTCCCGTGGCATGTTTGCTTTTTTAACTTAACAACCAAGTACTTATTAGAGCCATACTTGCTTGACTTGCGTGTAAAAATATCACTGAAGAAACACACAGCCTCACTAAAACCAAAATAAAAATTCTTACTCAAAAAAACCACACACAGGCCAAATAGAAAGAAATCAAATACTGACAAGCAGGTCTATAAAAATTTACTTACTACGCTACTAAAACAAATCTATGTCAAAAAAGCAGCCCCTTTTCTCCTAAATTGAGTTAGAAGCAGAGTTTATTTTTAAGTTTTATCTTGGCAATCTAGAAAATTACCCCTAAACTTTAAAAGCTATGAATTTCTTGAAATAAAATCATCTAACTGTGAGATTTCAATACTACCATTCTATGAAACAACAGAAAACTGGAAAAGAGTACTGCCAAAATCTCTTGCCTCCTTGGAATCTTTCTCTCATACACAAGCAGTACAAGCAGCTTTTGAGTTTTCTCTCTCCTTTCTGAATGTAGGAGTCAAAAATATACATTTCTGATATCACCTATATCTACAGGTAGTCTACCTTTTAAATTGAATTAAACTGTAAAGATGGCAGAGAACCAATGCTGGAGTTCTAACAAGTAGCATCTGTGAAAGGAACTGATGAAGCAATGATATCCGAATAAAATCATATTTAACTTGCAGGGTGTTTAAGATCTGAAAAACTGAGAAGCAGCACTGAAACTAATTTCCAAAGATCAACCAGTCTACTTCCATAAAGTAAGGGCAAAAGTTACCTGTATCATTCTTGACAGATATTTAAAAGTCTGTCTTTAAAGACATCCTGTGACAGAGATGCTACTAGCCATCAAATACAATCAGTTCCACTGCTTACAGAGCCTTCAGCAGGGACAACAAGATATCATCACACCACTTACTTTTCCTTTTTTTTTTCTTTCCTGTCGTTCCCTTTTAAGTCTTTGAAACCTTAATCCTCCCCTCAGTTTCATCTGTTCTAATCTAAACCACACCAGTACTCAAAACTCCCTTCTACCTAGCAGTGGTAGCTGTACTTGGACTCTCCTCATATGAGCCATGTTTGCATTTAAATGCTTCCCAGAACAGGACAAAATTCTGCAAGTGATACCTTAACAAGAAAAAGAACCAATTCATGTAGACAGACTGTTTTGATATACGTGCATGCTCTTTGTGGTTTCTCACTTAGCTTGGAATTGACTATAAACCCCAAATATTTGCATGTGACAAGCGGAGATTTAAGTGCTAAACTAAATTCTTAATGCCAAAAATTCAGAGAAAAAAAGAAAAGCTATAAGGATATATTCATGGACAGAAGTGCACCAATGTACTTGTATGGCTGCACAGGCAAGTAAGCAGCTAAGGACCTAACACCTCATATACATGTAATACCTACCCTATTAACACATTCAGCCAACAGCAATATACATCTGCTTGGGGAACTTGCACCTTCATCCTTAAACAAGGCTTTCTTAATTGCCTGTATATCCTTACATCTCAACAACCATCTCTACATGCAAATAAGAATCCCCCTAGAATCCAAATAAACAGCAGAAGTGCAAATGGCTTATTCCATCTCCTGTTTCATCAGAAGCACTACTTCAAAAGTGTTATTATTAAAAGTAATTCCTGGTGGGAGGCAGGGAGAAGGGAACTACACTGAATATAGTTTTGTTTTTCATTTGCTAGCATGAGCTGCAATGTTGCCAAATAGAAAAAAAAAAAAAAAACCTCTCATCTGCAAACAAAACACATGTATGGAAAATATAGAATTCACTTTTTCAAAGTCACTTTTTACCCTTATATCTGAACTATAATTTGCTTAAACAAATACAGTTTCAAATTCAAAATTTAGGTCAGTTTAACAAGTGTAGTGGTGGTAGAGTACCACAGGTATATCAGGAAGAACAAGGCACTGAGCTATTTTAAGCTGTTAAATATTGTAGTAACAGTATAAGGGGTTTTGAGTAAGTGCAATGTACTCGAAATCAAGCCCAGTATCAACCCAGATTTTGTGTACTGTGCAAAGCCAATTTACAACCCTTGAAAATAAAGTATTTCAGTATGAGTAGTACTCTGTCACCAGCCATTAAATAAGTAAAACCTTAATGCTGGATTCATCAGTAAGATAATTTCTGTACATCTACATGCATCCATCCAACAACAAAAAGCAAAAGACACCACCAACAAATAAAGGCCAATATTTTTCAATGACTGCAGTATATTCCAAGAATCCTGTAAATTATTTCATCATATATAATACTGAAACGTTATCTAGGTCTCATTCAAGTAAAATTAAAATATTTCTACCAAGTCAAATAATAAGAGCCCACGTCTCCAGAGAAAAATCATTTTGGTTTCCATATTAATTCTATGCCTCCACTCCCTTGACATCCTGTAAGACCACAAGCATCTAGTAATGCTGTACAGCACAGAGGGACACTTTTTTGCCTATAGCCAATCTCCCGTTTCACTCAGACATTTATCAAACTTTTAATGAAAATCTTTCTAGTAAAAATAGGGGCTTTCCTATATAGGGTTTGGTTTATTGGGGCTTTTCTTAGAGTTTCACTTCATAAAAATCAAGAGAGGTACATGTTAACAGACAAATTTTCTGTGGTTTTCCATCACCTTTGTTAGGAAATAAGGCTGCAAGATTTTTCAAGTTCCAAATTTTTTATAAGAGTTGTATGAGTTCCAAAGGTATAAGATTTCGCTGGTTCTTCTGTTTAAAAAAATTTCCACTGATAGTCTATTCAGTGATATTTTTAAGAAAAAAATAAAATGGGTTATCTATAATACACTATCATATATCCTCACCCAAATTCCAAGTTTTTGAACAGTAATCACTGAAAAATATAC
>JAWWLV010000144.1:26026144-26044012 GCA_035041135.1 Platyrinchus mystaceus
TGGGTTATCTATAATACACTATCATATATCCTCACCCAAATTCCAAGTTTTTGAACAGTAATCACTGAAAAATATACTAAATATGAGAACAGCTTAGAAAGAGAACTTATCGCTAAAAACACTCCTAAGTACACTTTGATCCAACAGTTCATCTTTTGGGAAAAATTTTTAATCATTATCTCCATTAAATGTTGGCAACCAAGCTTTTGGCAATCAAGTAAACCAGCAGGATTTTTATTTACTCTTACTCCCAATGCACACAGTGAGTGGGCAAATAAAAGCAATATTAATGTATTATCACTAAAAAAATATTGTGACTGACCCCAATAAGAGATGTTCCACTTGTGGAAAATAAAAAGAAAAAAATCATACTCACTTGTATGTCATGTAGGCATAAAAATACTACTGACTTCCACCCCATTGTTCTGTAATTGCTCTTAGCTTACAGCAGAATAAGGAATCAATTCTTTCTCCCCACAGTTAAACCAAGAAGCATTTTTAGACTCTGGAAATACCAATGCCATAAGATAATTTTCAGTTGAGTACTAAATATGAATTGAAAGGTAAAAAGCAGCATAGTCAATGAATGCAAACAAACATGAGCTGCCTGCTGCTGATCAGTACATTAGTAGCTGTATTTTGCAGCATGTTTAGGAAAATTAACCTATGTACCTTCTTTGCTAATGAAAGACTATGTAATTGGCTTCCTCTGTAGAAAAAAAAAATGTCATTTTACTGAGTTCAATCATTTGACAGCACAATTAAAAAAATAATTGCATTTTATCAAAACACAAACATCTGGGATTTGGAACTACTGGTTCTAGCCTTCCTTCTGATTGCATTTCAGAAAGAAAACGGGTCAGTTATTTAGAAGGTATATATTTATATGTCATCCTTTATGAAGCTGTTGTTTTATTAAAAAGTCTATTTTATTTCACAATAAAGCAGTCTTATTCTCTCAACAACGCAGCTAAAAGGAAAGTAGCAATAAGTAAATGTCCCCTGGCTGTGCCTATGAAAAGCGTATGTTCCCATCATGAAACAGCCATGCAATCTCACTTGGTGTGGAGTCAAGGGCTGCTGTTACTGTGTATTACACATGATCTCTACTGGAGAAAGCCACCCGTTCATTTGCCATGGAAAGGACCTCCATCAACCTCTCCTCACAGATCACTATAGATTCCTTGGAGACTTTAAACTGATGGCTATCTGTCACCAAAAGTCATGCTTGAGCCACTTTACTCAGCAGCTTCATAGGGTTTAGACTGAGCTGATGAATTGCAGACTAACAAAAAGATGTGTGTCTGAACACATTCGATACAGAGCTGTGAGTACCCCTCTTTGTCAACTTTCTCTCAGATGCCCAAACATTCTCTCTCTTTGATTGCCTTCAGTGTTCTTTAAACAGTGTTGCTGGAGATGGCAATTTGAGGGGATAGCTGTTTTCATCTGAGAGATGATGTTCCTTAGAACTTGCAGAAATTTTCCAAAAGAGTCAGAACAATTTCGGCTGTATTAGTCCCGATCCAAGTGTTATTATTAGTAACTAAGTTAAACAATTCCAATTCATCGCAAAGTATGATTAATAACAATATAATAATATTGTGTCCACCACTCTTTTTCTGTCAAGTCCCACACTTTAAAAGACAAACACATGTTATGGCAATATGTGATCACTAGGTTACTAAGCCAAACGTATAAACTACATTTTGGGGGGGGGGGGTGATGACAAAATCTGGGACTATAATTAAAATTTGCTCCTAGCACAATGCCAATCTATGAGAGGGATCAGAGTTCAGGCCCTAGTTGTTGTCCTTCCTGCTCTACACGAGCAGGAAATGAAAGAGAGAGAAAGCACTCACAGCAACATGATCAAGCAAGGAGGGATAACAACAGCTTTTGAAATCATTCATGTCCACCCATACACCTTTAGGACCCCAACATCAACTTCTCTACAGACCATTGGTCTTGACAATTTAACGTTTCAATAAATAACACACAGAGTGTGATAGTTCCTCTGGGTTTCAAGAAACACTGCTTTCAACACAAAGGAAGCCAGCATATGAACTATTTTCATGCTTCTGCTTGTGTAGTCTTAGTGTCAGACCAGAAGAGAGTAATGTAGAATTGGAAGAGTTACAGTAAGTGCCTTGCTTAGAGAATATCTTACTGCTAGTTCCCACTTCATCTTCCTATAAATCCCTTGTCAGCACCACATAGCACAGTAACACCCTCTGTCAGAAGGACAACATTCAGACTGTGCATTCTCCCTGCTCACCGTTTTTCAGAAGCTGAGGATGGGCAATGCCTACTTGCCTACATGCATCATCTAGGAGACACCCCAGGAAAAAGGGACACTTACCCCACCTTGTGTCACTGTTCAAGTCCCCAGCTAATCTGTCCCTTAAACCACTAACTCTGGACATCTTAGGTGAGTACACATCTTAGATGTGCTTCAGACATGGCACCCCACAGAAGTGTTGCTCTTTATTCCTTCTTGACATGACTGCATTTGCTAAGCTTTGAAAAGCCCTTTCATCAGTTCACACTTCAACATATCCTGCTGTCATCCACTGCTCAGACTGAGTGAGCAACAAGCATTGAGATAACCTCTAGAATACCAAAATCCACCCTAAGCTAACCTTTCCCAGATGCTGCAGAGAAAAGCTCTATCGAAAAGCATTAGAAGATTCTTTGACTATTCTTCCTCTTAGGACTGTGTCAGTTCTTAATTCTTCTTCATTAACTCTGTGAACAAACCAGGCACCTCTCCACTATGATGTATGCCTCCTTACTCATCTCAATCTTTGACAATTGGATTTTCTTCTGTCTATGGATATTTCCTTAACAACACAGACTGAGGTATTCTCCCCTCTGCTACCACACTCCTGAAGCACAGTGAAGGTAACTTCAGCAGCTTGGCTCAGCACGGATCTTCTTCTAGAAGGGAAGTGCATGGACATCAGAAAAAAGTACAAGCAACACAGGGGGACCACGGAGGTGCTGTACACCAATGTAGGGAGAAAACTGTTGCAGCCAAAGCCTGATTAGCATTCAGGCTGGCCAGCACCGTGAGGGACAAAAAGGACTGTTTAAAAATATGTTTTTAAAGTATGTTTACAGCAAAAGTAGGATCAGAGATAGCATTGGTCCATTACCTCACAAATAGGGACCAAAGCCAAAGTAGAGATGTATAATGCTGCCTTCACCTCTGCCTTCAACAATGATGATGATGGGATCTGGAGTCTCAGTTTCCAAGCAGGAAAATCATAACTGGGGAGATGATAAACTCTCAGCCAACCCTGAACTTGTTTGACACTTGCTGCTTCAACTGGATGCTTATAAATTTATGGTGTCTGATGGAATTCCTCCCAGGATGTTACAAGAGCTGGCTGATATAACTGTGGAACTTCTCTCCATTATTTTCCAACAGTCTTGGGAGTCTGAAGAGGTCCCAGTTGACTGAAGTTGGTATATATTGTCCCAATATTCAAGAGTGATTGTAAGGAAGACTTGGTAATGACATGTCTGTCAGTCTTATTTCAGTGCCCAAAAAAATTATACAGAAGGCTATTCTGAGAGATATTGAAAAAACATGTAAGACACAATGCAGTCATTGGTCACAGCCAGCACAAGTTCATGAGGGAAAGTCCTGATAAACCAACTTAATTTTCTTTTATGACAAGGTCACCCATGTAATTAACCAAGGGAAGCCAGCAGATGTGATACTGTCTCTCACTTGTCCTTCTGGACAGAACATCCAGCAGATAGACAAGTCCATAATAAACTGTGTGAGCAACTGGCTGATGAGTCAGGCAAGAGTTTTAGTAAATGGGGTCACATCAGTCATTGGTCAGTCACCAGCGAGGTTCCCCAGGGCTTAATTTTAGGGCCAGTGTTCCTTGATGTTTTTACAAATTATCTGTTTGCAGGAATCAAATGTACATTAAGTTTGCTGGCGATACTAAACAAGGAGGAGATGTGGACTCCGTCGAGGGCACAGGGGTCTTACAGAGAGATCTGGATGGATTAGGGAGCTGAAAATTTAACAAAAGCGAGATTCCCTACCTAGGACTGGGTAATTCTGGTCATACATGCAAACTGGGGCACAAGAGGCTGGAGAGAAGGCCTGCAGAAAGATCAAAGAGTCTGAGTTGATGGCAGTTAGAATACAAGTCGACAGTGAGTCCTGGCAGCCAAAAGGGCCAACAGTAACCTGGGGTGCACCAAGCACAGCATCGCCAGCCTAATGCGGGAGACAATTGTCCCACTCAACACTGCAGTGGTGGGGCCTCACCTTGAGGACTGTGTGCAGTTTGGTGCACCTTAGAAGGAGGACATCAGACTATTCATGTGTCCTGACAAGGCTGACCAGAATAGTGAAAGGTCTCAAAGGCAAGACTTACCAGAAGCTGCTGCTATCACTTAAACTGTTCAGCTTGACGAAAAGAAAGGGAACATTTGGGTTAAGCAAATAATGGCTTTTTAAGCACAGCCTCAGCAAAGTGGAGAATGGGAGACCTAGTTAACAGAGTTAAAAGAAGAAACTGACTTGAACAGAGGGATCACCTCTTGTCACCTCAAATCTATTTGAGTAGAAACACACGTGCATATGCAGATTTCGGTCATACTGGTAAGGAAATTAGGATGAAGGTCCAGCTGTACATATGGGTCTATTTTTCCTATCCCTCAGAACTGATGTTCTGAATGCTTCTGCAAGATTTTTAGTAGTCTTATCTAATCACTTCCAAACAATCAACAATCCTCAGAAAAATACTCATTGGTCTGCAAACTATGAATCGACATGCAACAATACGTAACTTCTCCATGAAGATAAATATATTTAATAGTTTTTACTGTTCAGATTGTCCCCAAGTGCAGCCAAAACTCTTACAGTATTACAAAACTAATTCTGTATTCCTAGAAATAGATATAGACATAATGTTCTTGCTCAAAGACTGGAAAGAATAAACAATAAACTGAATGGTAAATGGATAAAAATAGTGTTTGTATGATGGAAGAGAACTATATATCAAAGCTAAAGTGGATGGTAATGGCTGCACATATAAACAGGCATGCACAAGGATCCAAAGGGAAAAAAAAGGTAGGAAAAAAACAACACTGAGGCCATACTAAGCTCTCAGATTCCAGAGTAACTACTGATTTCAGTTAAAATACTCAGGATTATTAATGTGCCTGAAGTAACATACATGCACGTATCAGGTCAAATTATTGTTAGTCAGAGTTCCAGTTAAAAGTTCCTTTCACATACCTTCATTTAAAAGTAAAATAATGTTTAGATATCCCAAATCATGGTGGCAGAAGTGGCTACTTCTATCTACAGGTGATTTGAGCTGATACTGCCCACCTGTGCAATTAAGAAGAATCATCAGGGATTGTTTTTAAAACTAAAACATACTTTAAAGAAGTTCCCAAAAGGTTACTATAATTGCAAGTTTATGTTTTTGCAACTACATTCACATGTGATGATTCCAGCTGAATATGTCCTTTAGTATGGATCAAAATGGAGGACAGAGAGCTGATCACCAAAATCAGAAAGCAGAGGCAAGGAATGTTTTGGAGAGAAACAAAGTTCTGCTCCTCAAGACAATAACTTTATTCAGAATTATGAATACTTTGTCTTTTGTAGACTTTGGTTAATGTCCTTACATCGATACTCTTTTACAGATGCAAGAACTCAAATATGAAGACATTCTATCCCACCTTTAGAGTCCTGTAATGGAATACAGTCACAACACAGAACTGTTACTTAGTTCTCCCTGCTGTAATTCATTAAGCACAATATTTCCTCTAAGGTGCATTCCTTTAAACTTACTATGAGAGAACTTTTTCCAGAATGTTCCCAGAGTGTTCCAGTTGTTATAATACACATTGAAAACATATTAGTTTCTCCTTATTATCCTAAAATGGACTGGAATTGTTTGGAATACATTGAAATACCACCTTGCAGCAGCAAATCAATTTTAAGAGATGAAAAAAAACTGAGGATTTCAGTGTTGCTCTATTTCTCTGTTACTGCTGGTGGTTCAGTTTTCAAGACCCAAGCTTCTTTTTAACTGGCCACTTTAAGTTTATGTGCAGCCTCTTAATTGAATGTGTTAAAAGAAAGTCCTCCTACCACACATTAGGACACGGCTCAGCCCAGAATTCAAACTAAGGAATTATGAAAAGCTGTCCTAAAATGAAATCCACAACTGTCAGACTTAAATATTAATCTCTCTTTACTAATCTTAGCCTCCCTACACTAAAGAAATTAAGTGCACTTACATGCTTGCTGCACTGGAAAAACACTTCATCTTCACATAGAGAAACCTTTCCAGCCTTCTGCAAACATGGCTGTCATCATTACAAAGACACCAACTCTAAGTAAGTATTGACAACGGCTGTCTAAGCACTCGTTCATTTTAAACCGATGTCATATCACTGCGTCTTTCAGCCTCTCTGGTTCATCAGTATTCTGCATGCCTACTAACAGGAACCACTTGGGGAATGTATTCAAGATGATCCTTACTGAACTGTGACTTCCTCATAAACACACATAGACAGCTACAGCAAACATCATGATCCATTTCTCTGATACCACCGCATTTGTAAGTGCCAACTAAAGCCATTCCCCGAGCCGCATATTATTAGCTGACACAAATAGCTACCAAGCATCCACCAGGACAGAGAACAAATAAAAGCAGAGTTCAAGCTCACGCTGCCATAACGACCACCTTAACAATGACCCCACTTTGCTCTACACTTGCATCTGTGTGCACAGAGCACATCCCCTGGTACAAGGACCAAATTAGGAGTTAGGAAGCTTTCTTTTACTGAAGTTTGAGAAAGACATCGTGTCTGAAAGGTGAAAGGTACGAAATCAATAGTACACTAATCACCTCTACGTCAAGCTGAAGTGACAGTACTCAATATGTGTCTTCCTTCAACTGGAAGTAACCAGTAGAACAGGAGTGGTGCTGAAAACATTAAAGGAGCTTTTGACAAAAAGCTCCAGAAGAGTTGACAGTACAGAGTGTCTCCAGCCAACACTAGACGGTATCTGTCATAGCGATGCCACTGGGCATCATATGGATGTAAACTCTGTGACTGCAGAAGAGAATATTATTACACAGGCTATGGAATTTATCCTTTTAATCCCCTGCAGCCATACCCTTATGCTCAGGTATCAAGACTTCCTCTAAGAAGATCAAGGGAATCGGAACAGGAGCTTACTCAGAGAGTATGGGCACAGGGTGGGGAGGAAGAGAAGTGCCTTCAAGCAGCTGGTTCTCATATTATTAAGAGTTATTAGGGATGCCAGCTAAAGGAAATACCTCCTCAACTTAAGATGTATACACTTTGACTTTCAGCACTGCAGTCCTCTGTGAAGACCCTACTGTCATCCTGCTCAAGCACTGACATATAAGAAACCTTACATCATTTCCTAGCAACTAGTACTACCAGCACAAGCAAGGCTTTAGTCCATAGCCAGCTATGCTCTTCCTCTTACAGACTCTACCTTAACCACATAAATATATTTTCAGAGAGTTTATTTAGTGTCCTTCAAGTTACAGGATGTTGTTCTGCCTTCAGATATGTATACACAAATCTGTCACTGCTTCAACAGCAGCCAAACCTCTGATAAGAGATTTTGGTCTCCGATTTTCAATATATTTGCCTGGTTTCAAAATTTCTCCTATGTTTCTCAATCACACAGCCCTCTTCCCCCCACAATTTTAGAAAAGATCTTTTAAATAGCAGTTTTCCAGCATAACCTTAAGCACAGTGTACTGAGAATGAGATTATGCTTATCGAAGAAACATAATTCATAAGATAAACCTTTAACATATACTTGTGGTATGACTTTTTTCTGTGCTACTATATTCAGAGAAGGAATACTGAAAATACTCAAATGGAAAATAAGTGGGGGGGGTGTCTTAAGATGGCATAAACTGCAAATGGCAGAACAGCAAAGGTCTTAAAACTACTAATTCTCTACAGTCTTTCTTACATGATATTTGCAGCTCTTACTCTACAGCCCCTTACTCCTAAGAACAATAAAACTATTTAAAAGGGTAGGAAGAACCAAGTTCGTGAGCTATTTCATTCTGCCCTAAAAAAAGAGAGAGAGAGAGAGAGAGAGAAAAACACTTCCCTCTCCCAAAGCTTTGCTGATCAGAGGAAGTATCCAGGTATCAACGGACTGAAGTAGTACCTTGCACAAGCCCATTATTTCAGTCAGCGGAAAGCAGTGGATCAGCCACCTGGCTTTATGCAGGTTTTCCTTGCTGCAGTGAACTATGTTCTATGATATGTCATCATGACTTGGCAAGCAGCCTACTGTGCGTCCAAGATAGGGGAGAGTGACAAACTATCAAAACCATGATACTGCTATGTTATACAGTCCAGTCTACTGCATTAAAAAGAGGATGAAGGATCAAAGAGAAAGATCATTTGATACCCTTCTCCTCAACACTTCCTCAGCTGAGCTTGTAGAAGACTCACAGAAGGGGAGGGGAAGCTACTTAGAGAGACTTAGGTCCATCATTACTCCACGTACAGTCTCTTTTTCAACCTCCCAAACGACCTGTTAATCTGGGATCCACCCTCTACTGTAAACCCAAACAAGATATATCAGCAAAGGTAAAAATCTATGAAAAAAACCTTTAAGTCATACTCCTAATACGCCAAATTTAAATTCCTAAGCACTCCCAAAAAATACACAAATCATTCAAGAAATCTTTTAATATACTTGCCCAATAAAATAACTGCAAGATGATATTCATGCACAACCAAAACTAAGATGATAATTCTAATGCCTAACACAGACTAAACTAAAAGCACTGATTTTAATAGACCTCCATTTATTTCCTCATGAAAAAACCCTACTTTCTTTGCATTTGTCAACTTCCTGATCAATTTTTAAGACAGCATAGGACAAAATATTATTGCTTAAAAGCTTCATTGCTTCTGGGTTGAGCATGTCTAAGCAAGTCTCTGAAATCACTATATTAGTTTTCAGAACATTCTAACATAAAAAGTAACATTCCAGTTTTATGAGGTCTGTTATTACACTTTCTTCACTCCATTTATTGTTTCTTTGCCCTACAAGTGGCCATCATCATATCTTTGATAGTTATAAGAACATACATTTCTAACCCAGTAAAAAGATTTACGCAGGTATATACTAACTTCATATTTCTTCAAGAAGCTCATCAGGCATCATCATCATCAGCTTCAAAGCTTTCTAAGCACAAGAAAAAAAATGTTCTCTCCAAACTTGCATGCAATATTTACAGCTACATGTAAATGCCTGCTCCTATGAGCATACATTTGCACATACAAACGAGAAACAATTTTAGTACAACTCCCACCCTGAAAAAAAAAATCAGACAGAAAAGCAGAAGAGCAGATAGGATAAGCTTTATAGTGAGCATCATAGACAACACTGTCCCCGAACATAGTTTAAAACCTGTTTTAAGGAGAGCACAATGATCTTCATGATTTCTTCATGAACACAATGGATGATGGGACAGGTGGTATGCTTCCCAAATCAGGAAATTGTAGCCTGCCTGCTAAAAACTAAGCAACTTATGGAAACATTTCAACAGTACATTACTTTAGCTTAGGCACACCTATGCACTAACAATTTCTTGCATTATGTGTTTACCTATTTACAGAGCAGAACATTTTTAACTAAGGAGACTTATTTACATGAGGCTGTAGCACTTAATCACAAAATTAAGGCAGATCAAACAACTTGTTGAGCCATGAATGACTAGACACTGCAGTCGTGAACCACGTGGAAGGAAATACTTGACAATGATGGCCTAGATACATTTGCTTCAGCATGCATAAGATGATTTCCTGAAGTATCAACCTGACCATCATTTCTAAGGTTGTTCAAGTCTACAGAGGCAAAAAAATAAGCTGTATTTACATGAAAAGTATATACAAATCTTGCACTTTCAAATTCGGCACACTGTTCTGAAAATTTGTCCTAACATTTATTTTTATTAATCTCTCACAAACAGCTGCCTCTGCTTAACTTAATCCCATTAAAAGACCCAAGCAGATGAATTTAAGCAGGCACTGCTCTACTGTTAGTCTAACCTGTAAAAACATGACAGTCCACAAGCTTCCAAAAAATGAACCTGCAGCATCGTGTTCACTAGTGTGTGTACCAGATCTCCAACTGCACCCTGCAGCTTTAATTGTATAGAGTGAAAAATGTTTCTTCTCTCCTTTAGTATTCTATGCCTTCTTATTTCTTATTAATAGTCCTAAGTAAGCCATCAGATTTCCTTTTTTGTGGCTGACTTAGGAAATCAACTGAAATAATGCAGGGGAAAGGTGGTCCGTGTAGACTAGGCTTTCTAAAGGCTGCAGTGTGCAACATGGATCAAGTTCTGTGTGCAATTAAGTAAGATGGATGGTTTCACAGGCTTGGTAACTTGAATACATTAATTATATGATTCTATCTAAAAAGGCCTATAAAGACAGCTTATGTCACTCATGCTGTTTTCCAATTTAGCTGATTTTTACTGTGCTAAGTACAGACAAAACAGACAGGTAAGCTGCAGCCAGTAAATTTAGAAAGGAGGGAGAAGGAGGATGAGTGCTGTAATGCAGGTATATCAGTGCTGTTCTTCTGGCAGTACATTCCCAAGAACCCACTAACCTTTAAGGAAAGGGACAGGGTGATAAAGTATTGCTAAACAGAATTCTGTTATACAAGCTTTAAAGACTCTTTAAGGAAACATGCATATATTTCACAATTTAAGAAAGAAAACAAGAACAAGAACAAAAAAAGCAACAACACACACTAGAAGCATTGTTCCAAAAGTGGGTTTAATGGCCACTTCTCCCACTGCAACACTCACAGTACCTGAACTGCTTTGACACTTCAGCAGTTTGAGATGGACCACTGCCACATACAAAGAAGTATAAGACCATATATAATATTAATCTCACATAGTATAAGAACAGTTAATGCAGATAATCAAACCTTCATTTTAATATGCCTTGGTTGACAAAAACTGCCCAAGTTAAAATTTATTCAACTCAAGTTTTAGAAAAACCTTTTGTTAATAACATTTTTGCAGTCAAATCAACCTTTGCTACAACACTGTTACGATCAATAACATTACAAAAGACAGAAATCTGGTGCAGTCTGCTGTCAATCAGTTCTCTTTTGAGCCCATTTATGTTTCATTCATCATGCTGGCCACCCTACCTCCTTACCCCGAGGGAAGGAAATTAAAAGGTCACATCTTAGCCAATAAAATACATTTAGCTATTTTGTGAGGACAAAAGAGTATCTTTAATCAGTCATCCAAACAAGCCAACAGACTACCCAGAAGGTTGCATGCTGCTGCACATCAAAAAACATCTTGATTTAGGAACTGAAAAATATCAAGCCAGTGAAGGTATGAAAGGGGAACTCGGAGACCTGTCAGAAAAATTACAAAATTAGAGCTGAGCACTGCATTCAGCAAATAGATGATACAGACATGGCAGAAATAAGTAGTGCTGGGAGCTAGGTTCAGATAGCACACTGAAATTTTAAGTAACAGGAATAAACCACTTTGGATACTTTATATATCTATCTGCAATTTCTTTTGGGTCTCACTACTGGTAAATACTTAAAACAGCTTCTCTTTTCTTTGCCTCTTCAGTCTTTACAGAACTACTTCACTGTAAGCATAATTAAAAAAAATTTAAAAGTAATACCCTGCTGATACCTATTTCAGGATTCTTTTAATCCCCAAAATTGATTTTTCCTCCATTCTTTCAGCCTCACTAATTGAAATGCTCCAGGGAACAATCCCTGTGGAACATGTGGAAATAAGAAAGAGTGCCTAAATTGTACTTCCATTGCATGTCAAAACAAACATTAGATGCTTAAGACGACAAAAACAGTACTGTGATGCTAATACACTGACTTTTCCCCTCCATGCTGCTATCAAAATACATACAGCAGATTCATCATCTTACTGAAGAACTGTAGCTGTAGAATACAGTTTTCCCACTAAAACTGCTATAACCAGAATAAGACCAACTGGTATTCTATATTCCCAAAAAACAACCCTGGCTTATGGCATTTTATCTGCTGAATGAACAGGTTTATATGCACACAGCTGCACTGAAACAAGCTTTATAACCTGATGGCAGCAAATTGCATAATGAAATAGGAGGTACTTCAAATGCCAAACCATAAAGATCTTTAAGACTGGAACAGAGAATCAAGATGACATGATTACAAAAACAGCACAAAATAGCTGGCAAAGAAAGAATGATGACAGTGTCTGTGCCTGGAAAGGGTTTGAAGCCACAGAAGGGAAAAGGGTCTGTGAAGGCACTGAAGTCACAAGAAAAATACACATTTCTTGAAGGGAAAAATACAAGAGAAAGAACAGAGGAAGAAACATTACCTGTGGCACTAATGAAAAACAAAAGCAAATTTGTGGTCAACCTTGACAGGTACCCAGCACTGAAGTAAAGCTAATGTTCTGGAAAGGAAATAAAAAAAACCCAAAGCAAACCTCAAAGCCTACAAACCCCATAAATTTACATGCAAGCTACAGTAAAAATACGTACACAGTGTCTTGTATAGTTAAAGTTGAAAGACATCTCTTATGTTATGTAACTTATACTTTGTTAATGCAGAATTTTAAAAACTCATTTTTTAAGGAATAAATTAATTATCAAGGTCTTCCTCAAAAGAGGAATAGAAAAAGAAATGTAATTGCTTCCTAAAACTTGCCACTGGACAAAAGGGACATGCAGAACTGTGCATAATCACCTGAGAGCCTTTCTGCTGACCAAGCTTGAACTTCTTGTACTAATAGATTTGACTCCTGCCAACATTATCTGACTCCAGGAGCAGGCTCTGAGGACCACTTACTTACACAATAAGACATCATGGCCCATGACCACAAGTGTCAGAACTTGACCCTTACAATACATATAAAGAATCAGATCACTAAAACATGCAAGCATATGTTCCTTTCTGTTGAAGTCTACATCCTAGGTATACACGTGAATTATGTTGGGAAGAAGAAAATCTGAAGAACCTACAATTTAAAAAAATTCTTAAAACTCTGCTGAATGGGGAGCATCCCTGTGCTTTCTGTAGGAGTTACTCTTTCCACAACTGTGTAATTCTTGGCACTAGGTAAGAAGTATCCACCATGGTGCTTGACTGTTCCTCGTAAGGGCTGATTATGTTCCCAAAGCCATTTAAAGGAAGATTTAAAAATATGAAATAATCACCTACACACCTATGTTTTCTGTTCATCTTTTACAGTAGAGAAACACTACTTTACAATAAAAAATACATCTGGCAAAGGAAAATTAATTTATTATGCTTAAAATAATTTTAGCCACTCAATTTGCCCCCCTAGTCCCATGTGCAGAAGGCCAACTACCAGCAGTGACTCCAGCACCAGTTTCAAGCATGAGATTTATGCTGGCACTCTTATTAGAGCTGAGGTAATTTAAGAGGAATGTCAGCATAAATTTACTTTTCAAACTTTATTACTCTGCTTTAAGAAGAGAAAGAATGCCTGCTATTGTAATTTTTTAAATATTTACAAAATCTTTGATATCTGGTTTTAGTCCTGCAACATTAAAGTCAAAACTCTAACATCACCACACAACGTTTCCTTTATAAGAAAATAGAAAACAAGGATTAGAAAAACTCTATTTGGTGAAAATAAAGTTTTTAATGAGAAACGTGATCACTCGTTACTACAGATAAAATACAGGGCTATTGCTGAATTAAAAGAAGCTACATGTGGACTGCTCTGCAAGCTACAAGCTTGTGAATTTGACTCCCATGGGTATCTGAGCCATTCAAACCCACTTCCCTATGAATGTGCAGTTCCTACCACAGAGGGTCGTAAGGGGATGAACATCTCAAGCTAATGAGAACTATACCAGTTGCATAACTTTAATCCTTAACCAGAGGCCACATTCTCACCCTCCTGTCCGCAGACTGAATTTCCTTCTCTTCTTTAGGTAGAGAACAATGTAATCTACTTTTAAATCATCTTTATTTTTCTTTAAAAAGCAGAACGATGCTAAAAAGCAAGAACGATGCCTTGGTGGCCATTGGGTAAGCAACCTTTTCTCACAGCACTGTGACGTTTCAAAAAAATCACTTCTCTACCATCAAGGCCTTCCAAATCCATCTCTAACAGACATGTATTACAGAAACCCAGGAAAGAAACACAGAGGCTGAGCAGAATAAAGCAGCAAAAGGGAACCATGTGGGGAAGTAAAGAGGCAATGTACTCTTTGGCTTTGCAAATAGCATGCAACTGGGTTTCCATGATACTTTTCTTATTAACCCAAACGCCTTTTTGAACACAGTAGTTCAAATTTGTAATAACAGCATTAAGGATGAAAACAAAAGCCCATCCTGTGCAGTCAAAAAGGAACTCTAACAGAATGAACAACATGCAAAAACAACCATTTATGCAGTCTATCCCTTCCTGCTCTGCCGAATGCCTGCCATTAGGAAGGCACTGTACTCAGGTGGTGGTGCCACTCAGCCCTTGATCTCAGACAAGGCTCCCAAGACGATGCCATTTTGAGGTAGACACCTGTCCACTGGCAACAAGCATGAGAGCATCAACTCATTTTAAGCTGTGCAAAATGAGGCTACCATATGGCAACAACTTTCAGTCACTACAAAACTTGCTTCCAAACTGAAACAGCTACTGAGAGGTGAAAAGCTCCGTATCACATTTCTAATCCCTCCTCTCTGCAATTTATTTTCATTTTATAATGATTCATATGTTTTCCTGGTCTTATGGAACTTGCTCCCTTGAAAACGTTCCCCAATCACTTTATTTTGACTTCCATGTAGCGAGGATTTTTACAGTGCATGTGAGAAATATTCTGTTGCTCTACCTATACGATAAAACACACTTCTTAAGAAAAAAGGTCAGATAAAAATTGGTATAATGTGGAGCTCTAGTGGTCATGTCATGTCATGTCAGTGCATAACACCAACAATAAAAGAGTAGATATTGACCTTTAGTAGGAAAACAGTAAACGAAAACATCATAACAGATGGATTTAAACAAGGAAGAAGAAGGGGAAGAGCTAAGCATCTAATTCAACAGCATTTCTGGCTCACAGAATACATCTCTACAAACAACATGATGAGTAACCCTCATTTCCAGTGCACAGACTTGAATCTTGTAATTTATTGCAGTTAAGCAACAGAAAAAATAAGGTCAACACAGTTTGCTTATGTTATCCTTAAAGGAAAAAAAAATATATACATAGTACAGCAGGAAACCAATGTTCCTTACCAAAACTAGCTTGGAGTAGAGTAATTCTATGCACTCTTTTAAAACACTCCTAGTCATATATATTGTCCTTTTCACGATAGCCATGGCAACTCCTACACCAGCCAGTAAATACTCTGCTCTCAGCTGTATCATCAGCAAAATACTGTACCAACCACCGCAAGCAGTTTTAACACAGATTCAGTAGTCCTTTCAGACTGATGAGTTTGGCAGGAATTAAATCCTAAACTGAAGAGCTCCTTCGTTATATACACAGTACTATCTCACATCCTTCTGGCAAGCATAATCAGCTTAAGTCCTGTTGACAGTCGATATTCCACCTGTAAAGGAGATGGCTTTTCATACAGAGTGACAGGATATTTAAAGCATATTCTGCATCTAGTGTTCTTCATCACACAGGGGATGCTGGCATTCCTACATCACCCTGCGAAACACTAGCATTATTCTCTTAATTTTTAAGCTGCTAGTTGAACTTTGGTATGTATCAGAAGAGGTTTATAAATCTAAAACAACATTGACAGTTATCAGTCTATCAAAAAGGAGCACAAAAAACACAGGAAACGTTACAGTGTAAATGTATGAACAGTTGATTCCTGTATTAGGAGGGCCCATTTCCAAAGTCAAGCAACATCTCTGGTTGCATAAACACACACAGTTCTGAACACTCAGTAAGAAACCTGCAATTCCTTCCTAAGGAAACTGCTTTCAACCAAGACGACAGAAAAATGAGACTGAAAAAGCTCTTATATATATTACTGCTAACTTGCAACAGACTCTCTACCTACTTCAATCTATGTTATAAATTGTTCAATATTTTTTCCTAGGGACTTTTGTTCTACTTCCCAAGCTGAGCACACAATGCCTTGATTCAGTACTACCCCATTTAAGACAAAATATATTTCAACTTGCTAGAGTAGATAACTTCTTCATAGGTTTTACTGTTTGGCAACAGCCAGCCTAACTGGGTTTTTTAACTAGCATTAATTCCAATCCGGTGCCACGGTGCAAACAACGTATTCTGGGCTTTACATCTTTTCCACCCAAGAAACTGCTGTTGACCGAAGAGGCATTCCCTGGATCTGACTTACGTGTATTCGAAAAACCTGGGACACCAAATACCCTAGAGTTAAAAGCCCGAGAGAGGAGATTTCCAGGCTGTGCCTGTTACCTGGTGGGCAGTTGCACTCTGGAGCCGCTTCTCTAGCTACTCGTATTTTTGCCAAGTGCTCGTAGGATTTCTGTGGGCGAGAGAAGCAACATGAGGGCACTGAGCGAGCAAGCTCCACCACAGCCAGCGCTCCCGACCGCAGACACTAACTGGGATGTACCGCTATTCCATAGGCTATGCAGTCAGCGATGGCTTCTGCGCTTAGACTCGGCCTAAACTGTCTTAATGACTTCACCACCCCCACAACAACAAAACCAAGCCCGACACCTCCGACTCTCTCCCACCGCCGCCACAAGTGGCCCCCGCCTTTCTGCCTTCTCGACACCCGCGGTGCAGAACCGCGGGGACGGCAGCAAGTTACAGAAGAGCAAAGCGCCGGTGGCCGTACGCAGGGATCCCCTGCGACCCTCCGTCCTGCCCGCTCCAGCAGCCCGAAGCGCCCCCCGGCCCGCCTCTCCCCCCGGCCCTGCCGCCCCCAGGGGATGCGGGCTCACTTTCGCCGCTTCCCCCCGCCACCTCCCGCCCGAGCAGCTCGCTCCGGCCTCCCGCCGCCCCGCACACAGCATCCCCCATCTCGCAGAGCGCCCGAGAGCGGCCACCCCCGTCCCGCACACCTGGGCGAGAAGTCGCTCCACTTTCTCCTGCATCATCGCGTTCAGCTGCTCCAGGGAAAAGCCGGGCAGCGGCGGGAGCGGGGCGGCGGCAGAGAAGCTCCCTCGGGCGCCTTCGATAGCCGCGACCCTGGCCTGGAGGTCGCTGGTCCGCACCCCCAGGTAGACGCAGGAAGCCGCGGCCAGCGCCGAGAGGAGCGCAGCCAGCGCCGAGCCGAGCGGCCCGGCCCGCCGCGGGCAGTGCTCCCCGCCGCAGCCGGGCTTCCCCAGGCCGGGCTTCCCGCTGCCGCCGGGCTTCCCGCTGCCATCCCGTCCTGCGGCTCCTCCGCTCTTCCCCAGCGTGCTCGCACACCCTTCAGCTGCGGCAGCTTTGATTTCCTTCCCTCCGCCCCCCATAGAGGCAATTAGTTTACAAACAGCGGCAACAAAAATAATGGCAAAAAAAAGTACGAGAAAATAAATAACAAAAAAAAATCTAAAAAAATGCGATAAGTAGAAGAAGAGCCCGCGAGGGGCTCACACACTTTCCAGGCGGAGCGGCAGCGCGCACCGCAGCCCGCACCGCACCCCGCCCGGCAGCGGGTCGCGACTCACCCCCGCAGCGGGGGCGGCGGCGGGAGGGGGGGTGGCGAGGAGCCAAAAGCCGGCAGCAGGGCTGGGTGCGGGGTGAGCCCCCACGGCTTCCACCCGCCCTCCGGAGGAGCAGCGTGCTCTGCTAGCGGCTTGCCACTTGTCAGAGAGGTTTTCAGGCGCGGGGCGGGAA
>JAWWLV010000144.1:26044112-26078875 GCA_035041135.1 Platyrinchus mystaceus
TTTTTTTTTTTTTTTTTTTTTTTTTTTTTTTTTTTTTTTTTTTTTTTTTTTTTGGAAAAACCTATATTCCAGTTAGGTTTCAAACAAAAAAGCATGATTTCTTTTTTTCCTTTTGACAAGACTGCTGATTATGCTGGTAAAAGTTGAGCAAGCAGTACTGGCTTTATTTAAAGCCTCAGCTGCTCAGGTAGCCACCAAATATAGCCGAGCTCTTACAGGAACTGCTTGCAGGATTCTAGTATTGTTTAGTTTGAACACAAATCCTAGTCTAGGGTTTCATACCACAACTAGATTTAATGTAAGTGATATTCTAATCTGGAGCCAAGCTCCACATCTGACCAAATCCAAATATGTCAGAATCCTAAAATGTATTTTAAGTATAGCACATAACAGAGTCCCAGAACCTCATGAAATTTATATGATAAATATAACCAAATAAGAATGTTTTCATAAATAAATGAGTTCTTGTGCCATTGAGCCCTTTCGCCATGGTGTTGAGGATGCAGGGTCAGGTCCTTGTCCATTTGTGCAGAAGAGGTTTGCACTGTGCTTATGGACTCAGACTGTTCCAAAGCTATGTGTGAAGGGCACAACGTCAATTGCAGAGATGAGAAAAAGAGCCAAACTCCTCAAATGCTATGACCGGACGGCACAGCGTGTAACTGCTTGCAAGAGGGGCCCACGTTGAGCATTGCTGATCCTCAGGGCCAGCTGTGAGGCACCCCTTTGTCTGAGAGATGAGACACCACGGGCTACAGCGCCTGGCTCTTTGGTGCTCTCAGCAGGTGGTTACCAAGCAACATCGCAGCTTCAGACCCGCGTTGTCCTCCCTGCCCCTGGATGGATGCATCAGTCACTGCTGCTGCTATTGGGAGGGAGAGAATATGATTTTGGAGGAGGGTGGGAGGAAGGTGGCCATAAATGAAGGAGATTTATATATCCCTCACCCTCTAGATGGCTGCAGATCAGCTGTCTGATACTTAGGGATAGTCTTCAAGGAAAATTCAGGAATCTGAATTCAATCATTTCACAGCAAATGAGATTACTGTGAAAGAAAAAAGATTCCAGATGCTTGCTCTCCTTGCAAAAGAGCAAATGGTCTTGACTGATTTTTAAGACTAGGCAATTGTAGCACCTGCCTTTCCTGAGTTGTGCAATGACGCAGCTCACCCTTACAGTGACCTTCAAAGGCGAAAACAAAAAGGAGGAAATAGCTCATATTCAGAAGTACATATAACACATCTTTCAAGGAAGGACTCTGAAGAGTGTTTGCCTGCTGGCTATAGCCCATATGATGGGGTCTGGGGCTGGAACTTCATCCTGGATTCTCACACCATTCCTCTTTTACAACCAAAGAAGGTGACTGGTTTCTGCTTTTTCTTGGCTATTTTTCCTATGGCTGGGTTTGTAGCCTGAATTGTTAGGATAGGAATTAGGTGCAACACTTCATCCTGTTCACTGCCACAAACATGCACAAGAGAAGGAGGAGGGACAGCCCAGGTGAAAGCTGGGGGAAATGCAGTGCAGGGAGCCCTCCCTATGCCTGCTTTGGCAGTGTAGCTGGTATATATGGCTAGCCTGTTGATGCTTTTACAGAAATGTCCCATCCTGATCAGCAGTGCCAGCTCCTCCCCTTGAGCTATGAAGAAACATTTCTGCAAACTATGAGGAATGCAACATGGGGGAGAGAGAGGCAGTGGGGAGGATGTACTTTCCTCCCTTATGCATCCATGTAGTACAAAGTGTAATTTAGTCTGTGCTTCCAATCTAGTTGCCCCAGCTGCAATGCAGCCAAAAGAAGTCCAGTCTTTATTTGCTTTTGGACTTTCTTAGTTGTGTTATACACCTATTCCTCAAAAGAGCTTCCTAATATAGGCACACAAAGGGTGTCTGCATCTAGGAATGCTCACTTAATGGAGTTACCTTGCTCATAGGCAGAATGGGCTTCAAAAGCACCCTCTCAACATTATATTCTGCAAAAAGTGGTGTAATTCATACCTGTAAAAATCTCTGTTTAAGCAAGCAAGGAAGCATGACTATGTCTGGTTTCCACCCAATTTCAAGACTGGAAAATTATTCTGTTCACAAAAAGAGATCTGATTTCAGCAAACCATAATTTTTGCATATTCTTGGTTTTGAGACCACTCATTGCCTGAAAGTGCTCAGCATCTCTCCAGGTAAGGAAGTCAGGACCACATTCAGGGTAAATAAGGGTAACTGCATCCAAGCGAGGCCTCACCTGACAGGCAGGATCAGCAGCAGCCGTGCCTGTGTTGCAATGCGACTGCGTGACGGGGCGAGGGACGCAGCACATTCTTCTCCCTGCCACAGGCATTCTCGCAGAGGGAAGGAGGCTTGGGGGCTGCCAGCTGCTCGGCCCTTTGCTGCTGGAAGAATGCAGCTGAATGTGAAAACTTGTCACCAGGCTGAAACCACGATACACCTGTCCCTCCTGTCAGTCTCCTGCAGCAAACTCTCACAGGGACTTAAAAACTCCAGCCATAAAAGTGGGATTTAACTAGCCTTATTCTAGAATGCAGTATGTAAGATCCATGCTCCATATGTCCCGTGATGGGAATGTCCATTTAAACCATGCTATGTAAACAAGACAACAGCTGTGGAATGGCATGAGCTGTCCTGCAGTAATTCAGAAAAGAGTTAGGCAAAACTTTAGAGGAACATTCCTTTTTGTTAAATACCTATGCTCAGAGAAACGGGAGGAATGTGTGATAGGGATCAATGTCATCTCCTTTTTTATTAAGTGGCAGAGCTGTGAGAAAACTGTTAGAAGGAGGAAAATGAGTCTTCCAGCAATGAGAACAAGGGAAACTATTTCCCTTTTTCATGTTTTTAACAGCCTTGTGTCTAGCCTGGAAAGATAACACGTTGAGAAGCTCCTTGCACTCACCTCTTGTAGGTCAGCAGTGTGGGAGCTCTGGAGGAATGTACTCTGTTAAATGTATGAAAACAGCTGGCTGCAGCTGAATCAGTTGTTTCCTCCCTGGAGATAAATGTTTGTCTGTCTTTTTTCCCCCATTTTCTTAAAATCTAAATTAGATGACTACCATAATGCAGAGAATTTACCTCATATGTCCAGTGAAATTTAACAAATGCAGTAACAAGCATTCCTCAGAACATTACCTTTTCTGTTTGTTAGCTAAAGTGAGAGGAAAAGAATTGTGGTTTTCTCCTTGTTCCTTCAGTAGGCTTTTCTTCTACATCCAAGCAAATATATTAATCTGTGGTTAAACAAAATATTTTATATAACTATAAATCAAATATCTTTTCTGGGTTTTCGCCTTCTGCCCCCATGCTTTCCTTTATTAAACTCAGATAAACTGAAAATAAGCATCTCTAAATTGCAGGTCAGGGTGCTTGACCACTCTTAGAAAAGCAGGCCAATGGTTTGATTTATTTGACTTTAACCTGAAAATAATTAGTTTTACCAAACTTTCATTATTGGTTAATAAAAATTCTAGCATTACAATTTTCTTCTGTTCTAGATACATTATACGTACTGACATTTGTAACAGACACTAAGATTTAATATCCTCCTAGGCAAATATTGACCAAGACAAGGGGTCAATATTAACCTGTCAAATCAATAAATCCAAACATTCAGATCTGCTTATACTTATTTTTAAAATAAATAAATAAATAACCAATATTATCAAAGAAGTAAAAGTTGTTGGAGCTCAGAAACACACTTATTTATCACGTTGTGTACAAAACTAGTAATAAGTGTTTACTTGAAATGTGGAAATTAAAAATTAAGACCATCATAAATCTTACTTACTTTGACCTAACCAGAAACTAGGAATCATCATCACACACACACTTTTCACATGGATATTTAAAAAATGCATTTGACTAAGGCAGTTTGTAATTTTAGTGCCTAAGTACAGGCTTGCAGGGTCAAAAGTGAGAATTAGGTGCATTCTCTTCAAAATATCTGCTCTGTTAAACATCCTGGCTAAACTTACTTGCATTGAGACACTGGTAGCTTGGGAGGGGGGAAAAACTCTCTGGGAGGGGAGGAGAAATTTTATAAGAGCAATTTCTTCAAAGCTCTGGGTAAGAAGCCAAAATGTGCATTTAGGAAGGTTTTCAGCAAGGAAATCAGTACAAGGTGTCTATCTTAAAGAGCCTTCCATCTGTGGTTGTGGAGCAGTAAGACTTCCTAGCGATGATTCCAACCTCCCCTAAAATCTGTTATTTATGATGGACTTGTGATAAAAAGTTAGAATCCTGCCTGAGTTACAGGGAAGTGGGCACACACCTCATCAAGCTATCAGAGAGGATTTTGAGAAGAATTTCCCACTTACTGCATTAATAAACCTGTGTTTGAAAGAGGTACCGTGCAGAAGCTGAGAGCAGACGTGGAACAGTATTCTTTCTCCTCTGCAAAACACATCCTTGAATACAATATTTAAGGACCCTTTCTGTTTATTTCTGGAACTCAAGCAATATCCTCGCTATCGATTAGCTGTGAGCTGGACCAAGTGCAAATCACCATGTAAATGAGCACACCAAGGACCGTTATTAACAGAAAGGCAACAAAGACTCTCCAAGAAGAGAGAGGGGTAGCAGGGAAGGAGAAAAGGTTCCCATGGGTCAGCTGCGGGGTTAGCAGAGGGAATTCAAGGCTTGGAGCTGAACCATCAACAACCTCTCTCCATTCTCACAATGGGGCATTGTTCAAGCATTTTGTGATGTCCTCTATTAATAATAGTGTATTCTCTTTGACTAGCCTGCCCTAGAAACTGTATGGATTAGACATCGAGTCCCACATACTTTAGCAAGGGAAAAGACAAAGTGTAGAAAAGTTATGCTTGCTCTTGCATTCCTTCACTGTTGAGTGCAAAAGAATAACACAAAGCATGCAGGAAAATATTCTTAGTAAGGTGTATAATCTGGTTGTAAAAAAGAGAGGGGAAATACAACTGTAACACTAGCAGTTTCATCCTAGCTTTCAACATTGGGATCATGGTTGTATTCTCTGCCCTTCATGTTAATGCAGCTGAAGTGGACGAGGTTTGCAGAGTGCCATTTATTTCAGTTGTCAGCTGTAATCACGATCACCATCACTTGTACTGTGGCTGTGCCCCCGTGTAACAGGATAGGGGTCCCCCATTCTCCTAGACCTTGATGAAGTATAAAGGACATCAATCCTGTCCCAAGCAGCTTACAACCAACGGGCAACAAGCCTGAGCAACAGTATAAAAGCGAGCAGTGAGGCGGAGCAGGTGCTAAAGGGAAGTTTATAGCATTTTTGGGTTACAATGGATAGCTTTATACCCAGCCAAAGGTGTTCAAACAGTTTAGAATTGTTGAGCTTACTGTAAAACAAGTAAGTAAATGATAACAGCTCTGCTCAGGCACAGTTCCACATGGTCCCCTGAGCACATTGCTCTTGGAATATGGGGTAAGTCAGTGAGTTCACGCTTAAGTTTGCATTAAGATTTTGCCTTTCCCACACAGCTCTAATGCAAGTCAGCTAAAAAGGGCTGCAGAGGAGGCAGATGAGGATGAAGTTGGCTATGGAGGATGGAGAAGGATGGCCATAGAGGGAATACCAACTGCAGCTGGAAACATGGCAGTGGGAGTAACTTGAGGTTTCAGCCCACGTCATCCTCATTTTCCAACCTAGTGCTGAGAGCTCAGAGGCCATTGGCGCCACATGTGAGAGCAGCTGCAGGAACTGCGAGTTTGCCTGGCAGGTAGCATGTAACAAATTACTTTCAAGGACAAAAAGGAAGATACATCCAGAAATTAGGCAATTGAGAAAAAGCAGCATTTCAAGCTACACAAGCTAAGTAGGTGGATAGACAGCAAGCTTGCCTAGAGGGGGAGATTTATTACCAACTAAGCTAAGGTGTGAATTTATACAGCCCTAGCTGCTCCACACTAGCTTCCTGTGTGTATAGCCTTAATCTGGTACTAAGAATGCTCTCGTGAGCACAATGACACATTTACTGTGGGAGTTAATGGAGAGCAGCTAATGCGCTGCGAATTCACACCCTGGCAAACACCATCCTGCCTGCCCCTGCTGATTACACAGCAGTGCTTTTCAGCAAGGGGCACTTCAAGCCAACTACAGTCAGGGAAAGCATTTCCAAATTCTGATGCCTGTGGGACTGGGCTGCCTGTGTAACATTGAAGACAGAAATAGTTAACAAGGATTGAATTGGGATGCTTGTGAAACAGATAAGCCTGGACTTTTTTGTAAAGTTGGGAGGGTATCCTCAAGGAAAATTTTTTTTCTGAGGTGTAGTATTTTATATCATCAGATATGTCTTTGAATATAGATATGCTAATTATGTTTCATGTATCCTATAGATATGATTCCCTTTTACCACATACAGAAGTTTGTTTACCTCTTTATTGGAAATGGTGAAACTGTAACACAAGTAAAAGGATGCACCTGAGAGCGTATCTGGAAAGGGAGTCCTGATGTTCTGATATTTATTCCTGCTCCTAGGGAGTCTGGCTGTCATAAAACAATTTTTTTTGTCTCTGTGAAGGGCAGAAGACCTGAGATTTTGGTCCAGCTATAAATCTGGATCCAGATTTTGCAGCTGAGGCACTGCAGTATATGATGAACCTAGTGAAAACCGTGCTTGTTGGAATGCATCAAAAATAACACTTTAAAGAAAGAGGCTTTTAGCAAATCCCAGTCACTTCTGAAAAAATGTTTGCTTTAATCCTACTGACATTACTGAGACCCTTAATCCTGGAATTGTCTCACTTACTTGAGTACATGTGGGAGGAGAACAATCTGGTTCCATAGAAACAAACATACTCTTTTTATAAGTGATAGGTTAAGCACGCAAAGTCTGTCATTACCGTAATGACAAGAGTGATGCTCTATGAGGAATACTAATTCATCTGTACTTATTCCTTCATGGAGAGCATGTCACTTTTATTACTGAAAGCTGCTGATGTGAATAACACAGAAAGGTTTCTCAACATTTCCTGTTTTGCTGAATAGTATGTCACATTGTCACATCACACTGTTATATGATCTGGTAATGAAACACCGTAATGCACTTGTGCATGGAAACAGACTTAAGGATATGGAGACTACATTAGCCCTCAATTATCTGGCCTTGGATGGCCTAAATCTCAACCTTCTGGATGCTTTTGCATAAATGCAAAAAGTAGCAGTCAGAACTGACAACCATCACTGGCTGCAGGAATGGAACAGCATCTTCTATGAAAGCAGACAAAAGAAGTGTGCTTGGAAATATTGTGTGCTTATCAGGAGACATCCCACCTGCTCTTAGCTATCTGATTTTACCCTTAATGTTTTACAAATAAACAAGCTTCTATAAACCCTCAGCTATGGTGTGTTGTGCTGCAGTTATATATAGAAGCTGCAGTGTACTGCTTTGCAGGGATGAAGCTGTTTTATAAGGGGATGCTCCAATAGGAAACATCTGTCCCTTTTTTATGGGCATGGTTTAAGCCAGTGAAGTGCTGATTCTTTCCTCTTTTCTCTCTCCTAGCAACCTATTCTACAGTTTGCAACTATTTACAGTCTATTCCAAATGTACTTCTCCTATTTCCAGGCCTGAAATTAGCCATGATACTACTCAAAGTGCTGATATTCTTGATGTTTAGCATCTAAGGAGATATTTGTTCATTCCTTTCCAGCTCAGAGAAGATGGGTTCTACCCATCTACCATCTACCCTTCTGAGTGGGTAAATCCCTCAGAACTCTGAGACAGCCAGTTCAGTCAGGCAAGGAATGGCTGTGTGTTACCATATCCCATCTGCAATGCTATCGTTACATGGTTGAATTGCAGTTTCCATTATAAGCCTCATTTTCTGGGGTTTGTAGCTCATCCGTAACTGGCCATTAAGGTTGTCGGCCCAGCAATGAATATTTTTCTAAGACTTTGTTAGAAAATTATCCTAGCTTGCCCTTTCTTTTTCCTCCTTTAAGAGCTAAAGTCTAAAAATAGATTTTTAGATGTGGGCTCCGAAAATCTCAACAGATCGCAATGCCCTCACCAAAATATCACGCGTACTTTGACGCACACTCTCAGCCAGCAAAGCGGCACAGACTGAAACCTTGAACTTGAATTAAGGTTAATTGAATATCTTTCTGTATCTTGTGTGCCATACTGCTTCACTCCTGGCCTTCCAACTCTGTTTAGAGACACTGTCTATATTTAGCTTTCCCACACTAACCCCAGTCTGTCTGCATTTTGGACTGGATCTCACATATTCTGCATTTAGTTTAGTTTTGTTCAATTTCAAAGGCAGAAAAGGGCACAGCTAAGATCTCTGTACACCTCCAAGGAATGCAAAATAAATTCCATGCTTAAACATTAAGCATTATGATTGTTAATGCCCTTACACAAGGCAATATGATTGTTTGCAGTTTGAATTTCACTCTCTGTGAATATTTTCTTGTTCATCTGTGTCTCCACTGACCAAAAGTGGAGACTGTCATGGGAAGGATTGCAAGGAGAAAGTCCTTTCTGTGCTACTTCCTGAGTTTGAAGGAAGAACAGCACTCATTCTCTTGTGGAATCTTCAACTTCTGGGATCCCTAAAGCTTTGCAAAACCTGGGTACAAGAAATGTGAGCTGTATTTTTGGTCATCTTTTGTCTCTGCTCAGGCTCTGGGGCCCTCTCTTTTTTCTGTAGGTCTCAGACAATGGGTCTTCAGACGGATTTCTTGAAATGGTTAATCCATTGCTGAACGTCTGTAGTGTGGAAAGGTCAGCTCATTCCTTCCTGAGCTCACCTGAGATCCTCTGCAGCCAGAACATTTCTCATTCAGATAATGTGGTTGTGGCAAGCTGTCTACTATGCTGTTGAAAAAGACTGGCATCCATCGCTTGATTTAATTCTGCATCCTGGTCTGACTGTTGGATAATAATCCCTTTGGAGCTAGGACCTGCATTTGGTATCCTTGCAAAATGCTGTGAACACTTACGATGAAGTCAAACAAATGGCAAAGAGTGTGATAAATTAATAGCCTTGACAGTTGCCTTTGGAAACCAAAATTCAAATGGAATTCTGCTATTGGATTTCAAGCTGTTAAATTACAGTCCAAAGGCAAAGATAGGAGAGAATATATAACACTGCCATGTTATTCTAATATGGCACTAATAGGGATTTGGTGCAATTCTATTCCTCTTTTTCCCACCAGCTTACATTTTCCCAGTTTAGTAATATGGTACATAATTCCCAGTGTGTATAGCAATGACATACAGAAAGTTTGCTACCTCTTAAATCCTCTCTGTCACTTTGTCAAAACTTGCTGCCCCAATGGCAGAGATAGCATAGCAGCCAACACGTCAGCTCCACTGACACCACAGTGCACAACTCAATATATCAACCTAAGGCACCACTGATTTTAGTTTATGTTAAAATACTGAGCAGTGCACTGCTGCTGAGGAGCAGGTACATCTCCTGCTCCATCACTTCTGCTACAGGAGCAACAACCTTTAAAAAAAAAAAAGGCAGGTCAGCTAGCTGGGGCAGCTAGGATTTAGCTGCCACTGTCAGCTTTGACAGGCATCACAAACCAGACACCTCAATTTCACCTACATTATTCACTCATGCTGTATTAACTCATTCCTATCAGCTTTTACTGCTTTGGCTAACATATGTGGATATCATATTGCCTATTGCTTAGCCAAGTTTGCTTCAGACCGCAACTGGAGAGAATTCAGAGAAAAGAAATGGCATACCCAGGAGCAGGGCACAATTACTCTAGGATCCTCAGAGAGAAGTACCACTGCCTCCTTACTCTTCACACATAAGTAAATCACATTCCCTTAAGTAAAATCAAATGCACAGTAAAAAATTGAGGCTTTTCCCCAGCTCTCCTTTTTGCTTGTTCTGTTTCTGAACTCTTAAGTCTTATTTCTTTTTAGAATGCCAATGCTAATGTAAAGGAAATGAAATATCAACATTTCTTTCAGCACTTTTTAATCATATTCTTTGTGGCTAGAACTTATGCTGTTAGTAAATGCATGTTAAACCTTGAGGAGATTACAGTGCATCCACGGGATCTCAAGAAACTTCAGGGAAATAACCAGCCATTGTCCCAACATTGTATTACAGCTACCTACAGTGCTGTACTGAAAATTAATACTGATTAATGCATTTCTACAATTTATTCTCAATGCAAGAACATGATAACAATTCGAAATCTAAATTAATTTATTACATTAATTAAATGTACTCCACACTATACATAGCTAAAGATGGTAAAATTGATCTTTTAAAAAGAAATTAAACAAAATATAGTATGTCTAAACCCATCTCATTCCTAGCTTCACAAAACAAATGTAGACCTGCCCTAAATGAGCCCAACTCCCTGAAAATAAGAAATATAAGACTCCTCCTAACAGGTCTACAATTTCAGTGTATTTTGCTTTTTCTTAGATTTAAAACTGTGCAGATAGTAACCCTTCTTTAAGGGAAAATTGTGGTCCTAGGGGAAATAGGAATAGAAATGCCTCCAGGAGAGAAATTGCCTATACCAGAAAACGAAGCAGTGACCTACTAATAACATGTCCTTGATCCCAACAGCGACCAGTATTCTGTACAGTTCTTCTTCTCCAGATGCATTTCATTCAGGGGCCTCTTGGCATTTTCAGTCTTTGGAGCAGGGCTCTCGGATAATCTGTAGCCAACTGTGAATCTAAAATACCACCTCAGCCCAATGTGTCTGCTGACTTGACACGAGTTTGTGCCTCAATAGTTCACCCTGCTCCTTGCACTGCCATTCATTACGAGACAATCCAGTTTCCTCTTTTTCTCCTATAACCTCTGGAATGATGAGTTTGCATTCCTTTCAAACACCAGCTAAGAATTTAACAAAGTGGGAAACCACTACAGTCTCACCAAGCCAGCAAAAACCATCAGCCAACAGAATGCCTTCCCTTCCTATTACACGGTCTTATGGATATATGCACCTCAATCACATTAGCAGAAGTGTTCTACACTGGGATATGCACTCCTGCAAAGATTGTTGTCTGTTTTCTTCATGTAGAGTGGGCAAGAGTTGTGGGAATCTGCAACATGCACCACAATATTTGAAATGAAATAAGTAGTGACAAAAATGGGTTTGCTACCCATAACTAAGCTGTAGAAGAGAAAGATGAAATTCTGAAGTAAATTCAGATTTGATGCTTTGTGGATTCAAAAGATACCAACATGGATTCTTATTTAATCAGAGGCTAGAAGAAAGTTAAAAAGCAGTTAACAAAATAAGTTGTACAAGAGTCTGGAAGAGCAATTTAATTGAAGACAATGTTCTGTGCAATTTTGTTAGTAAACTCACCTATCCTTACAGCACAAAGCCATTATTTTTTCACATGCACTACTGTAAAAATGTTTAGTACAAATAACACTGTTTTCCCATGTACATCTATTTTTTAAAGCATTTTGCACCTGAAGTGCAATTTCTATCAATGCTGAAAGTAATTCCCCACATTCTATTTTTTTTCCCTGTCTGTGAGTGGTTATGTTAGCCCTAGAGGTTCATGGAGCATAATGTATAAATATGCACCATACTGGTACTGAACTTCAGTATCATGGGACTTATTACAGCTTTCTTTGTATACCTGCTTGTTTTCATTAATTATTACTTCAGCGTCAGCACCAAATACCAGTCATCTGACACTCAACTTTTCCGTCACAGGTTTCCTTTAATATAGACTTCCCACCCAGCAGTAAAGAAAAGGTCACGTAATCACCCTCAACACTTAATACTAATGCCTCTGCATGATACTCATCAAAAAGCAAATAGTCCACTGCTGTTTTAAACCTCATGGAAAGTAGAGTTTAAATTTATATTTCAGGACCTAATCTACAAAACCTATCATCTTTTAACAAAATGGTAAAACTCTTCATGATCACTGAGAAACTAATATTGGTACATTCCCAACACTCAGCCACAAGAAGAGTCCCAAAACAGAGGAGCTCAAGGCCAGCTGGCTAGTTTCACTGAGGATTGGTTCCTGGAAAATTAGCACGTCACCTCCACAGCTGGGAACTAAGGCGCTGAACTGCAGTTGCCCCCTGGGAGACCTGTAAGGTCTGGCAATAAATACCAATAATACCAAAAAATTTCCCACATGTCAGTTCGAAACCTCAGCAAGGGCTGGGCAAACTGTGCTTAAAGCTCTCACCCATGCCAGAGTGCCCCACTGGAATACCCCTGTTCTAAAGCATCAGAAACATCTGTACTAAGAGCCATCCTGTGGGCTGGCTAGGAATTCAGCGCTCTTCTGTCTTTCATAAAAGAAGGTGTGCAGCTCCCAGCTGTAGCACAGAAGTGTAAATATCTTCTAAAAGCATATTTTCCTTTCCACTGCAACTGAGATACACTGCCTTCCCATTTTGTTCAGAGCCAGAATATATGTTATATATTCTTATTAAATAGCTTCACCTAGCAGAGATTTGCCTATCCTGAATGATAAAGAATTCAAAAAGTAGGCCTCAAAGATGGTGGAAGGTGTTTTCTTTCAAGGAAAAGGTTATGAACAAGCTGTATGATATCTGTAACTCCTTATTTCCTCATTTGCATCTGATTCCCTCCTCCTGAGAAAATTTAGAGGGAACTTTGCTACCATATTTGTGGTGAAGCCACAATAAATCCAACCGGATATTCCGCTCAAGGGAGAGATCCAGTGGGGAATGGTATAAATTGCCAGCAAAAGCAGAACTATTTCAGGGTGGTCTACTTAGAAGTAACTTCTCTGCTTGTTGATTATGTTGTTGACAGTTGGCCAAGATTTTTTTCAGAAGTACCTAAAATTAGCTCAAAAGGTCATACTTGGGAATGAGAATAAATGGCCCAAATTACATACATTCTGTGCTCTAGCAGCTAAAACAATTACGAAGCAAGCATGCTGCTTATTCATCTTCCTAAATGTTCTGAAAATCTCAACCTCTGTTTTTCAACCAACTTGGGTGCAAGTCTCTGTCTAATTAACAGTTCTTAATCTATTCCGCCAAGAAAAGAGGTAAAACTCCGTACAGGTGAGACTGTGAAAGGCATAAAAATTAAGAGCAAGATGAAGCTACTTTCCCCAGAATACCCAATCCAGGAGCAAGTTGCCAACATTCCCACTTTTTAGATGCCGGCCTGCCAAGACAGGAAAGCCTCTTTCAACTCTCCCTAAAAAACCCTAGTGTGGAGGGTGTTAGCTTCTCTCCTTGGTATCATGTTGATGAGAGAGCTCACCAGAAAGCAAGTGCATAGGATTACATAGCGAAGGAGGGACCGAAGGATCTGAAAAACAAGTGATGGGATCACAGTGGGGTAGCTCTGAAGAACTTGGCACAGACCCAGCAAGCTCTTTGTGGTAATAGAGGAGAGAATTACTACAAACCCTCATCCTCATTCCATGAGAGCAGTTGGTAGCTGTTAACTACATGCAGACTATAAAAGGAGAATGAGAACTGGCCACCTTCAGCCAGAAGAAGAATGAATAAAATGCATTAGCTCTCCTACATATGAAGAATCGGAAACCTACACAAATAAACTATTTCTGCAACAAGGAACAGTGCCAGCAGCAACAGACTGAACTACTACTCTGCTCTGACAGCAATGAGAAATAGCAGCTACTCAGAAGACATCACCTTAAAATCATAACAGGCAAAAAGTGCCCCAAATCTGCATATGGAGCTCACTGTCTGGCTTTTTTTGGAACAAAAATATTTTGGCCATAGATAGATTAGTTTCTGGGTTTGGCTTTTGAGTAATTGAAGGAATCATGCAGTGATTTAAGAGGAGTGGATCACCCAAAGTCCATACACGGCTTGGCTGTGTTAGCAGAGCTTACTGCTCTTATCTCATCTCTCTTGACTTTAAAAAGACTAATCATCAACATGGAGGGGTACATGGAGAAAAACAAAAGGCCCAGTTCTGCAGTTCTCCTGTTTTCATCAGCCTGCAGTAATTCACTTGGCTGAGTGGTCAGTAGAAAACTGATAGGAGACAAGGATCTGGCCCCATCTGGAGAATCTCAAGGCAGTTAAAGGGCAGAGAAGCAGGGCTTCCGTTAGTGTTAAGAGCGTTTGTTAAGACCAAATTCCCCCTTTACTGTGAAAATATGTTTTGATACATCTGTGTATTAAAAAATAGAGAAGAGACTCCCTATAATTTATACACACTGAGCTGAACTTTGTGGTGGGTTGCAGTTAAAGTAAACAGTGGAGAATGGGAGAGTCGTGAAGAATGGATTTGACCAGAATCTCCAGTTAACTGTTCCAATTCCTTACTTCCTCTTACATTTTATTTCAGTCCTTCAATCAGACCATGTATTTTTCTTTTGCAAATTAATCACTAGGGAAAGATGCTTTTTTTTTTTAAAGGATAAAGTGTTCTGTCATACTCCTACAAGGCAAAGGAAAATTGTCCAAACTCAGCTCGGAGAAGCTCCTGATTGCTCTGATGAGCACTGAAAACACCATCATCTGCACATTAAAGGGGGTCCATTTCCCCAGTGCTATCTTTGAAATTAATTTCTTACAAAAGGCTTCATATAACATGAATAATGGGCCTGTATGCAAGAAGGGCGGCATTGGCATCAATCACTATCTTTAGTTTCATTCTCACTCCCTTTGACTGGAGACTGATTAATCAAGATTCCTGTCCAACTGGGTAGATCTTCCACTTTGATACTCCTAGGAGCACTGTTAATCCTCCTTCCAAAGGAGGACACACATTTAATATTAACTTTTGTAAGAATTCACTGCGAAATTCTCACAAGCAGCCAAGGGACTTTTCAGGCTTGACACTTGCAGATCGGATATCCTATGATTTGCTTGGTGAGACTGTTCTGAATGTTGTCCTGTCATTTATGGATCAAGTATAAACATTTCATCATAACTTCTCACGTGAAAAGCTCCCACCACTTCCTCCTTCAAATCCCTCCTTAAATGCATTTCCTTTGAAAGACTTCCAATGTTCCTCTGCTCACCAACATCTGCACCCACTTTATGGTAAAGTAATATCAGTAACTTGTGCCTAAAGTAGACTTTGTGCTGCCTGTAGCAAGACCCAGTCTTCCATCTGTTTGCAAAGTGCATATGTATCTTAAGATCATCCCCTTTCTTTTCCCCCAAAAAGCAACCAGAAACTAATACAGTCCAGGATGAATTTTTGATGGCAGACCTTCCAGCTGGGTCTGGCCAGTGGAACAGCAAGAAAACAGCACAATCTTCCAACCAGTTTCTTAGAGAAAATAAAAAAAGGAAATATTTTTATTGAACATAGGAACACTTTCAAACCTCACAAAAACACTTCTCACACAAGGAATATCTGCAAACTTTATAGAATAGAAATAGCAAAAATTGAACTATTTCTCATTATGCTCCCTCTTCTACAAGGCATACTTTTCCTGGAACTTAGGACTTATCAGCATAACCTTTCTGCTCAAGAACAAGTTTTTCAGCTTACACATTTAAATTTAAGGAGTTACTTTATCCTTTCAGTATATATTAAACTCCCTGTCTTCTCCCTGCAAAGCCCCACAGTTGGCTTATTGGCAAGGCTGACCTGGAGTTGTGCCATAACACCTGATTACTGCTGACCCACGCAAAAAAATATCAAATATCTCATGCAGTTACATGACTCCTTTACCAAACCGATTTCCATCTTCCTTGGAAACTCAGACCTCCACTCCCCATATATCACTCCTGCCTCTCATGCTGCTAGTTTTGCCATGGGCCAATGCCTTGTTTCCCATTCATGCAGCTGCCAGGTGGTACCTGCCATGCCTGCCTTCAGCAGAGGCAACAAGTGGGATCTGGCAGAAGCAGTGATGGAAGCCTTGTGGAGGAATTGACTGAGGAGTGTATGTACCCTAAAGTGGCACTTTAAAGAATACACATTTGTTTTTGGTGCACAATATAGTCTATCCAAAAGGAAGGAGGGAGGGACAGGAGGGCCCTAAATGCTCAGATAGTTGAGTTTGACTGGGAAGTGAGCTACTTATTTATAAGCTATTCTGGACTTTTAATTCCATGTATTTAGATACACAAATAAATGGCCTCTTTTTCTGCAATGCTGAGAACTGCATTTACTAAATATGGAAACAGGGTATCTAAAAATAAACACACAAGTATGAAGACATTAGCCTTATTCTATAAAATAGGGGCAAGAGAACTGCAGCAACTTATATGTCCAAAATACTTATAAAGAGAATCCCTTCTCCCACCCAGCCCTCAAAGGACCCTGAGCAAAACTAAAGAAAACAAAAAACCTTAACAAAAATTCCCAGAGTTGAGAGAACATACCAAGAAAGGCACAGAGAAAAGATCGCTAGTGATAAGTGGGCTCCCTGCAGATGAATAACTATTTATGTTGCCAGAGGACAATACAAATTTGACGTTATTTTACTAATTTTCACATTCTTCATTTTATGACAGTAATCATCATATGCCAGCAGAAAACAATACTATCTAATGGCAAATGAACAACGTAAGCACTCACTAGTCACTGTGGAGGGTGATAAAGCTACAAGGCAGCTGGAGTTTTGCTACAGTGACTAGAAAATATAAACACATAAATGGAGTTTTCAGTTAATCTTCATATTTTGGAATACCTTCAACAGAGCTCCAGCGAAAGCTTTCCCAACACTTCAGTTTTGAACTGGAATTACCATTAAACCTATTGGGTTTCTTCCTAGACACAGAAAATCTCCTTACTTGAATTCCCAGGTGTATTTCTAATTTCCCTGTTTAATTACATCCCAGAATTTTAATTTCTTTTTATCCTTGAAGGTTTTTGTCAATATATGTTGTAGTCATATTATCGAGTGGCTTAAAGCCTTCCACATACAGAGACACAGATCTTTTTGTTACCCAAATCCCAGCAGTCATTATTTTAGATCAGAGAAGCAAATTCCTGGGTTAGTAATTTATATCAAACTAGAAGGCAATGCCTTTTTTTAAGTGCTAAAGTAGTCCTCCCAGATTACTGCAAACTGTGAGTTAGTGTTTCACTCAACACAACAGTCTTGTACATATTTCTGTCTCAAATTTCCCCTCTAAATGCCTAAACAAAAGTGCCATGGCTCAGCCTGGACTGAAGTATTTCTTCCTTCGTTTTTGTCTCCCTTGGCGCCGGGTGTATTCCGCGTACAGCAGCATCTCCTAGTGGCCGCCCGGCCTCTGCTCCGAGGGAAAGGCAGCCAACGAGGGAATTTGTGTTTCCCACCGTTTCACTACGTTTCCGGATACTTGAGCAATAAAAGAAATCAGACGGGACCGGGTATTGGTAATAAACGGTAGTATTTACCGTTGTTGAAGGGTAGGTTGCCCCCCGAGTTACAAGACATGGCAATGTGTGGCTCATAATCCTTCCTGCCGAAAGAGGCAGGGTGGACTTTGCTAAAGAACCCTATCCAAGGGTCCTCTGTGGGAAGAGTTTCTCCAAGGCTTGAATCCACTCTCATGTCTAATTTTGTGCTAATTTATACCAGTGTAACACTACTGAATTCCTGACTTTTATCAGGTTAAATGAAAAAGGTGTCTACTTACTTTCTGAGCAGTTAAAAATGAAGAATACTCCTGCTCTTTCTGAAAAAGTGCTTTCATGAAGTTATAGAAGTACTGTGGATAGTTTCCAGGTAGGCAAAAATTTACAAAGATCTGGGAGAATGCTTCGGTACTTTCTGTAGAAAGGACAGAGAGATGCCTAGGAATTCAGTACTCTGAACATGGCAGAGAGTTTAAAAATGCTGTTAACATTTTGGCTCTAATCTGTAGCTATCAGGCAGGAGCTGCGTTCACCAGTGTGCGCAGAGCCAAGCATAGTGTTTCCAGCTCTCACAAGATGGGTGTAACCCTCTGAGCCACTGGACACCCATGGCATTCCCTGTGCCATTGCCATTGCTGGGCACAGCACAAAAAGACATATTTGAGAGACAGTTGCTATTCAGAGCAGCTTAAGCACCTGCTTAGCTCCTCTTGAAGTCAAGATTAAATGTCAGGTACATGTTTCGGGACTTTCCTGAATCGCATTGAGTTAAGTATTTGGAGGGGAACTTACCCACTGAATTCATTGTTAATCCTGGTCATTATACCCATGCTTGCATACCCCAATCTGCAAGTGTTTGGATCTTCAGTATTGTTTTCTCTGAGACCTGAACATTAAAACAGACTAAGTATTCAATCTCCAGAGGTCAAAAAAGAAGCAAAGAAGTGACATCGAACTTGGGCAGGAGTGCGATCTTGCACAGTTTCCTGGTTTCTGCACAGATAAATCATAGTGCTTCTTTTTTTGTTGCATATGGGTTTTGATCTTGGCTCCACTATAACTTCTTTGGCAAGGGAAACATCATACAGCAGTAACAAAGCCATCATTATTTATTTATTGAGCACTCTCTGTGTGATTGACATTTACAATACCTGGAGGGAGACACAGGCCCAGTCTCAAGAGTCTTGCAGCCTGGAAAAACAACACAGCTTGAAGTCATTGGCCAGACAATCAGAGCCAAATATGTGAACCTCAAACAATTCTCCATTTAAAAGTTTTTGGGTTTTTTTTACAGATTGATGCAAAAAGTCTTAGAAGATGAACAGTGTTGGGGAGAAAATGTAGACTGATTCCACTGCAAAGTAGAAAAGGCAGATAAAATCCTTTTTTCATTGCACCCAGAAAGACAAGGAACACTTGAAAAGCCAGGGGATGAAATCTTCAAGACTGCTGGATGTTGATGCTCCTGAATAAGTAGAATTAAAAAGAAAATATTGAAAATAACTGCATATCTCTGCAGTTTGAAGTAAGAATTAGAAACGTTAAATATTGATATAAAGTTGAAGCTGCAAAAACTCTTCATGCTCTCTGCCTCTCTCCCTACCTGTATTATATTCTTCCAGGTAGGTAAATCCCATCTAAAGCTAAATCTAAATCTAAACTAGTTCTCTTGTTTTTCCTCAAAGCCCAAAGAATGCACTGCAGCTCAAAGGGAATAGGATTATCTCTGGAGTCTTTATGAAGTGAATAGAATCTGCTGCAGAGATTGCAGAGCAATCATTTTTTCTGAACTACTGTGCAGCCTGTCAAACTAGGGAAATAAAAGCCCCTATGTACTACCAGTAATCAGTTTCACTGGTGATGTTGCTTCAGTTCAAATATTATTTCAAATTTGGGACATCCTACTGATTCTCCTCTTATATGCTTGCCAGTAATCCTGCCATATTGTACACTGCTTCTGATATTCTGTATGGTAATGGAAGAAAAAAATAAATTAACTAAATCACACGTTATCTTTTAAATGCTGAAAATAAGCTATCAGCTTTTTTAAAAATAATAATTTTTAAAAATATTCATTAGTAGTATTCCCTCCCATTTGTTGAAAATCAGTGCATTTTCTAATTGAAATCCTTAAGAACTAATGACCTCAGCACATTAAATGTGAATCCTGAGGATAGATTCATGTCCAAAGCTAGCAGAATCCTTCTTGGTAATGGCTCCTGCAGCTGGGAAATGCAAATGCCTGGAACTATTCTCAGAGGGCAGTTTATTTATGGTCCCCTCTGTGCTTGACCAGTTCTCTTCATGAATGCATTTACTTGGGGAACAGTAAAATAAAATCTGTGAGCACAAGTTTCTCAGCTGCTCACAGGTCTCCAAGGAGTCAGAAAAATAGGTCCCTCAAATTCTCTACTTTCTCCACCCAACATGTACACAAAGGTTTTGGTCCTGTGACATAACACTGATGTATAGAAAGAAAACACTGTGCAACAAGAACAACAGAAGTCATCACGGCTATAGGAAGTTAACAGCATGAAATTTTGAACAGGAAGACTAAGTTTAACCCCAATTGCCCTGTTCATGTCTAGCCTAGAGCTGGAAAGAAAAAACACTGTTGTATGATGGCATTTGCTGCTTCCTGAACAGCTCCAGACTCCCAGGAGTGAACATGTGAGTACTCCCACTTTCAGAGACCTCAGAACATATCAGGTTAATTTATCTCCAATAAACATAATCCCCCACTCTTAGGAACAAGGAAGCTTGGGGAATGAGGCCTGTCCAGTTGGTTTTTCTGGCAGTATTTTGTCCTCAAAAACTACATAGGAACATATTCATATTCAGACATATGTTTAACATCCTCAATCCAGAAGGCACTTAGGCACGTGATTAACTTTGGACACATGTTTCTGAAGCAGAAAACTTGTTTAAATACTAAAAGGAATTCAAGAAAATGGTTGGTTTCATCATCTGGTCAAAATTAAAATAAAGAAACAGATCTTTTGAGTCACCCTGATATGAAAAAAAAGGCTTTTTGACATCAAGGAGAAAAAGGGTGATGGAAGCTGAACTGAACATGAATCATTTAGTTGCATTTCACATGCTACCAGTCCTTTCATCACCTTCCCTTATATTGCATTCTACAGCAGCCAAAATGATAAAGGAAGTACTTTTGAAACAGAAAATATTCAATCACATTTCTAAATGGTGTCAGACCAGAGCTGCTTACTTTGCAGGTAAGTAAATAATTTGTCAGCAAATGTTCATCTGCTCTAGAACCGATCCCAAAGTGGGATCTCAGTTACAATGAAAGCAATTTGGTAGAGGTCAGAGGAGGATTAAAAATGGAGATGTCTCTCACTATGGACTGAGAAGCAGTGATGTCTTGCTGTCCAAGGGATAGCAACCACCTACAGAAAAATAGTTTGCCTTATAAAATAATGCCATAGATTGTGTTACTTGTTCTTCTGTAAACAAAATGGTTCCCGTTTGTCCTTGCAGGTGTGATCTGCATCTGCGCTATTTCTAGTACAATGTGAAACCGCACAGCACAAGCTGCTCTTAAAAGATAACATGGCAGAGACCTACTTTCACTTCTTTTTAAAGCAAAAGCATCACACCAAAAGTAAATTGAACTTTGTGCATGAAAATTTGTGTTCTATGTTAGAAAAATATTTAGATGTAGACACTTTATTACTTAAAGGAAGTAATTGACTTTTATTGTTATTTTTATAATTTTGTGTTGTGGGATCATAAATGTTGCAGTCTTAGCAAAAGATGTGCTAAACAGAGGTGCTCACCCCACTGTTTCCTGTTTCAGTGAATTTGAAATAGCGTCATCATTTATTTCAACAGAAGTCAGTGGTGTAAAAATAAAAGGGGATTTTCACCCACTATGAAGAATGAAATTAAATTAGGAGGCAACAGCTGGGAACAAGCTACAAATAGGTAAAAAAAAGTTCAAAAAACGCAAAGTAAGATTCAGCAGGTAAGGCTGTCAGAACAACTATAAGCATAGAAGTATTTTTTTAGATGGGCAGTTTACATGTCTGAAAAGATCATAAATAAATGTCTTTATCCATGAATGCTACTACTTAGCTTATGCTTAAAATTAAACTGATCATCACTGTTTAATTTTTTCTTGCATATAATGTTATATGAATCAATCTGTACATTTTTATTAATTACATTTATTTATTCCTCTGCACACTGCAAATCACTCTCTGGGTTCCCTTTGCTGAAAACAATGCTACACTGCTACTCACGAAAATAGTCTGACCTTAAATAAGTAGTACGTGAGGAAGTACTGCGACTGCAGAGGGAAAATATGTCACTTTATATGATGCCTTTGAATAGTGTTTCTTCTACCAGTGTGGATCCAGCTTCACATGCCTCCTCCAGAGTTAGTCTCATAAGACAGCAAGGCAGTCAGTGCAGAATCTGGCCCTGGTCAACCACTGTCCATCATATTTAATTGTCATGACAATTTTCCCAAATATTGCCAAAACATCTTGTGGGAGGAATTTTTCAATTAGTTTCAGAGGACAGCAGTCTCTTCATATAAGGATAGATTCAATTTCAGCTTCTTATGTTGTTTCAAATGTACACAGAAAACCAGTTTCTGAAATGTTACTGTGAAGTCCCTGAGGTTTACAGAATTAAGCTGCTAATCCACAGCATGGTACTTTTAAGTGTGCTTCAATGGTTTAATTATCTTCTATTTTAGTTCTGGATTGCTTGATCTACAGATCAGTGAGCCTATCTCATTGCCATCGTGTATATGAGAAACCCTTTGAAGCCAAGGGTGTTACCATATGACTGAGCTCCTCGGGACCTGTGATGTATATGAACAGTGGAGCCTGCACAGTCAGATAATGTAGAGGAGGAACTGTGTCTGCTGGTTGGGTCTGTGGGTTTCTTACTGCATATGTAAAGAAAGATGCACTGTGGACAAGTGATGAAGCCATCCAGAAAAGCTATTTTTGGACCCAAGTTCCCATATTTGCAGCATGTTCCTCTTTTAGAAGTAACAGCAAGCTTTGCTTTGGGGGCAAGTGGCACATGTGCAGCCACAGGAGGAAGAAGGGAGCTCCAGTGGTTTAGATGAGTCATTGTTCTGTCTTAATGGAAAACCTATGAAATATCGAACTGCCAGACAGTAAAGATGTTTCAGTGGTTTATTAGTTTTACAGGCCTTATAAAAATTACTGGAAAACCATAAAATTTTAATAGCTGAAAAATGAAAAGGTTTCATTCTCTTAAGCTTGGCCTGTTTGGATCACAGCAACACTACACCTCTACAGCTGGGATGTGGCACATCAGCTGCATAAATTCCCCAGACTCTCTTGCTTTTGTTTAGTTGTCCCCCAAGTTCACATGAAAGCTTGTGGCGAGACTTCTCCTTTGAACATAATTTCATGAAAATATATATCTCTGCATATAGCTGAGGTTATTCCCTAGTCATAGCTTGCTTGGGGATTTCTGAGTAGTGTTGCCATAGACTGGAGTTTGCAGCTGATGAAACCACCCAGGAATATTACAAGTCTAGATATAGATAAATGTTTATTTACACTATATACTCAAGAGGCTTATCAGGCATAATTGCCAATCAGAACTACCAATTTAAGTGAGAATTTAAGTCATATATCCATATCTGAAGAGGTATCACAGAAATTACAGACTAGATTGTGAACAGAGATGATACCCATCATTAGGGGTTACCGAATGGAACAGCTACTCTGACTTTCAGTCTCAGACACAGGGGCCATAATGATTAGCTACATCCAGCAACTATCAGCTCTAGCAGGTAGTAGAGCTCATTGCCTTTGTCCACAGAAATCCCAGCCAGGTAGATCCTGCTGCTTTCTGAGCCTTTTCCATTACAGATATAAATACCCCCCCAAAAAACAAACAAAACCCCAAACAAACAAAAAAACCAACCAACCAAACAAAACCAAACCACCCCACAAAAACAAACAAAACCATCCAAGCAAGCAAACAAACACCTCAAAACCCCAACAACAACAAGAAACCCAAAACAAGAGAAAAACACAAAAAACCCCAAACCAAAACAAAATGAACACCCCAAAACACAAAACTTAAGCAGAGCTCAGTCTTTTGTACCCAGCCAGAATGCATACCAGGTGCTTCAGATGGACAAAAGGAAGTCCTGCTCATTGCTGAGACACAAAACTTCTCTGGAGTTATCTGGATAATAAATAAACTACAAGGAAAGTAAATCTGTACTTGCACAAGAAAGCTGAGCGGCATCACAACTGATATCTCGTTCTCTGTTATGCTTTAGAAGTTTGAAAGATTTTTTATTTAAAGTGGAGCATGACTACCCTGGGGCCTCTTCTACTAATTAGCCAGCTGCAAATGAAGTATAGCATAGATCTCACCCAGTGGATGCAGGGATTTATCCTTCAGCCAGATGCAGAGGTCACCCAAGCAGAGGAACACTTCATAGTGACATCAAGAGTCTTGATTTGCCTTTCTCGTTCTGGAAAGCAATTACACTGCAGTGACTACAGGCAACTTATGCAGATACAATGATGTTAACACAATTGGAGACTTGTGATTGTGAAAACATGAAGCCTTATTATTTTGCACCAAAATGGCCCAGTTCCTGATAGAAATGCAGGGCAATAATTAGAAATTTATTAGTGAGCTAGGGTGACCCACAGCTATATTTTGTTGATGGAGATTATAAAAGCACCTAATTTTGTCATTCTCCTTCTCAAATATATGACAAAGTAGAAGAAACTTGGCTTAGTTATGTTAAAGCTCAAAATTATTTCTGACTCAGTTTATAATTATTTGTTCCCAGACTTTTATCCTTGCAAAAATAATTTTTTCTTTCTAGGTTTGGACATTTAATGCCTCTTTTATCAGATTATGGGTAACAAGATGCATTTTCATATTTTGTTCTGCAAACCCAAATGGCAGAGGGGTTTTTTTCGTGTCATTGTTTTCTCCATCAGAAGCCAAAATAAATCTACTAGTAATTAAGCCTCATCAAGAATTTATTACTCCTGTAATAACTTGTTACTAGACTAAGTGGAAGCAATGGCCTAGGTGAGACAGCTTCTGTTATTTGTTGCATGGTAGCATTAACAGGAGATATTAATACTCATTTCTTACTAACGCTTTCAAATTCATTATAAATGAGGACAACAAAATTAATGGGTTTGAGTTTACAGTGGATTTCCATTAGGGGCTGTGTTCCAGTTGCCAGCACATCTGGATTTTCTAGGAATTAATGGGTTTAACCAGAGTGTCATTGTTGTTTGTGGAAAATAATTGATTAAGCTGTGTAAAAGGTTTTGTAAAAGCATTCAAAACAATGGGAAAATTCCCAGTTGCCTCCTCTTGCTTTTAGCACAATAATCTGTAACTCCTTGTGCTTGATCATAAATTGATCTCTAATTTTCACAGAGTGTGATATAGGATATATTTATAGTCTCACAGTAAAAGGAATTAGAGAAATGAGACTTTGGAAAGGGAAAACCTTTGTCAAAACACAGATTCACATGTGTTGCATGCTGTGACGAAATATAGTTGCAGTACACAGAAGCAGTTACACATCTTAAAAACACCACTGAAAATTAAAAGACAAACCAACTGGTTGTCCATATTTCTGAATTTTGGTGTCATGCATTCATTTCTCACAAGTATTTTGTGTGGGACGGAGAAGCATGGGTTACAAAGAAAGAAGAACAACTTTAACAGCAGAATTTGTCAGCACAATGCAGCCCTGGGATTTCAAGAGGTCACTTGCACCAAAGCTGGTTGACAGTCTGACTCTCAAAATGTTTGTGCAACCCCTGTTAAGACTCCTTCAATTATGGCAATGTCACACCATTCCCATGTCACTGAGTCCTTTAGTTTCTATGATAATGTTTACTTCTTAAGAGCTCATCTGAACATTGCTGCATTTTGAACTCATCATTTCTTGCCCTACCTTATCAGGTCATAAAGAAGAAACTATTTATTTCAAATATGGATCTACAATCTGTCAAAGGACTAATGGAGGCCTGTGCAGGACACCTCTACATAATCTGACAGTCTGAGAAACTTTGAAATACAGTCAGTTCCTGCAGTACTAAAAGATGCCCTGCATGCTTTGTAATAACAGCAACAGTCAGAGCTGGACCATATGCTGAGCATACAGGCAAAGTAGCTAAAAAGGTATTACAGCATTTAAGGGCAGACATGTGTAATTACTAGTAGGAAGAGCAGCATTCAAACAGGGAAAGGACTGGTCAAATTTATGTAACAAAGGTGACACTGTTGTTGGACTTAGTGCTGACAACATGATCACTAGTATATTATCCTGATTTTAACTTCTGTGCATAATTAATAAAATAACCTGAGCAATTAACTCAATCTTGAATGATGTCTGACTGAATGACAGGTGAATATAGGTGACAGAAGCACACACGCAGTCAAAATTAGTATGGTTTAGTGTGTGATTTGCTGTGGAAAGTGTTAAATTGGAGGGAGATCCTTTGTCAACAGTAGCCAGCAAGGGAGGATGCCCTCGGAATAATTTTCTTCACAGTAGCTGGTGTGGGCTATGTTTTGGATTTTTGATAGAAAAAGTGTTGACAAAACAGGGATGTTTTCATTATTGCTGATCAGTGCTTACACAGTGTCAAGGCCTTTTCTGCCTCTCACACCAGCCCACCAGCGAGGGGGCTGGGGGTGCATAAGGTGTTTGGAGGGAATAGAACTGGGACAGCAGACCCCAAGTCGCCCAAGGGATATTCCATCGTTTATGGAGTCATACTCAGCATACAGAGATGGCGGGAGAAGAAGGAAGGGAGAGACGTTTGTCCCCCACCAAGTAGGAGCTTTCCTGGGGATGTCTGAATACCTGGTGCCCATGGGAAGTGGTGAAGGAATTCATTGTTTTGCTTTGCTTGTGTGAGCCACTTTTGCTTTAACTATTGAACCGTCTTTATCTCAACCCATGAGTTTTCTCACTTTTACTATTCCGATTCTCTCCTCTATCCCACAGGGACAGAGCGGAGGGAGTGAGTGAGGGGCTGTGTGGTGCTTACTTGCTGGTTGGGGTTAAATCATGGCAAGGGCTCTCCAACACTTGCCTTCCTGTTTAGAGAATATCTACTATATATTCTGCACAGAGACTGAAAAGCCTTGCCTTATCTTGCCTTGCCCTTCCTTGTGAAGGCCTTCTCTTCATATATAGCATGTAACCACAACGAAGAGGGAGAGAATACACAGAGAATACACCCATTCCTAACACAGAGAGAAAAGCCTTGCCTCAGCTCACGCCATCTCACTGAAGCTTTTCTCTCTGTACACAGAATAACTACAGAGGGAGAGTTTTCACCTCACCTTGTGAGGTCTTTTCCCCTGTGCAGAGCACACGCATGACCTCTATGTGTTCCAGGATACATATATTCCTAAAATAGCATATATTACCTATACAGACAGAAAAGTCTCACTTAGGTAAAACGATGGGAGGTGTGTGTATTGTACATGTACACATCTGTGCCCTGAGTCACGGACACGGAGCAGCCTCACAGAATGGGTCAGTTTGGAAGGGACCACAGGGGGTCACCTGGTCCAACCTCCCTGCTCAAGCAGGGTCATCCTAGAGCACATTGCACAGGATTGCATTCAGGGTCCAGTGAGGGAGACTCCACAACCTCTCTGGGCAATCTGTTCCATGATCACCTGCACAGTAATGAAATTCTTCTTCATATTCAGGTGGAACTTCCTGTGCATAGTTTCTGCCCATTGCCTCGTGTCCCATTGCTTGGCACCACCAAGAACAGCCTGGCTCCATCCTTGTGGCACCCCAGCTTTATATTTATCCACACTGATGATGCCTCCTCTTGGTTGTTTCCTCTTCAGGCTAAACAGGCCCAACTCTCTCCATCTTTCCTTGAAAGAGAGATGCTCCAGTACCCTAGTCTTCCTCACTGCTGTCCACTGGACCCGCTCCAGGATCTCCACGTCTCTTGTACGGAGGAGCCCAGACCTGGACACGGCACTCCAGGTTCTGCCTCACTGGGGCTGAGCAGAGGGGCGGGGTCACCTCTCTCTCCTCACCTTACCCCTGGCCTGTCCGCCCACACCCACAGGGTCACAGATGGGGCGTGCGGCCCCACCACCCGCACACGAAGCGGGTGGAGGGCCGTTTCTCGCCGCCACACGTGACGGGTCCCCGCGGGGAGCGGGCGACGGGACCCCGTCCCGGGCTTGGGCCCAGCCGGGCCCGGCAGTGCCGGGCGGGCCGCGGAGGCGCCGCCAGGGGGCGCTGTGGGCGGCGGCGCTCAGGGCCGTGGCGGCGCGCGCGGCGCTCGGGCCCTCCCGCGGCTCCCGGAGCCTCGCTCGGCGTCCGGCCCTGGATCGGGGCTCAGGAGGAGGAGGAGGAGGAGGAGGAGGAGGAGGAAGGGAAGGAAGGGAAGCGGGACGGAGTGAAGAGGCGCCGCGAGGAGCCATGTCCGCGCCCGCCGGGCTGCCGCCGCGGCCCGCCGCCGCCGCATTCTCCCCGGCCGCGCCCGGCGGGTCCCGGGAGGCCGCGGCCCCCGCGGGCGGCGCTCCGCGCTGCCACAACGGTGAGCGGCCGGCGCGGGCGGGAGCGGCCCCGGGGGGGGGGAGCGGCGCTGCTCCCGCACGGGGGGAGGCTCCTGGGGGTGCCGGGGGGCTGAGCGCCCCTTCTTCCCCCCGGCGGGGCGGAAGGGGCCCGGGCCCGGTGCATCCGGCCCGTAACGGAGCCCTTGGGATGAAAGGGAGCAGCGCTCGCCGGGGCCGCTCGGGAAAGGCGCGTCCCGCTGCGGGCCCCGCGGCTGCGTGCGGGGAGAACCCGGGAGGGCGCGGCCTCTCCCCGCCTGGCTACAGGGGCTCAGGAGAGGGGGGGTCCGCGCCTCGCTCTCCTGGCGGGTTTGGATGTGCCCTGTGCCGTGGCGCCCGCTTTGTGGCGTTTCAGGAATGCTCTGGAGGCCAAGGCACCTCCAGGCCTCGGCGCTGGCTGCAGAGCGTGAGAACGGGCGGAAAGTCGCGTTATTTTGGGTGAGAGTACTCGCTTCGTAGCTGTTTATGAACTTAAAAAGTAGTAGGTGGGTAGGCGTTCGCACAGCTGGATCTCGGGATTTGAGTTGAGCGAACAGCATTGGGCCAGTGAAATGTGGGTCACTGAAAAACAAAGGCAAAATAGTTTAAAGTCACAAAATACTCGCATTTCAGAAGGAGAAGTAGTGAGACTGACTGCTATGAATGAGAGTAATGAGCAAACACTTCCTCATTTTTAAATTGGTGCACTATAAAATCAGTTCTTTATTAATACACCACGTTAACTCTTAAAAATCCCTGCATGATCATCTTCTCCATGTAATGTTGGTGTGGTATCTAAATTTGACCTGTTGTTTGCAATAGAGATCTAACTCATACTGTTAAATCCTTTATTTTGTAGCCAGGCTGTATTCTGCCCAGGTGTTTTTTCTGAACAGATCAGTGTGCAGGGTAAGGACCTACAGAAATTTTTGCTCGTGAATTTTTCTCTTCTCCAGAGGGGTAGTTAAGTGATAAGTACTTTTGTAGGTGTTGTGTAGGTCACTGAAGTGAATGAAAAAGAAGGTAATTAAACGGTAGATTTTAAGATACTAGTGCCCAGTTGTGTCCAAACTGGTATTGTAATGCTGAGTTTTGTAAAAATGGTTTAGAAAATACCAATTTATGAGGCTTTTAATCAAAAACCATGGCGTTATCAGGACACAGCTACTACAGCATCATTAACCTGGAAGTGTGTTTTACAGAATTGAATCGAAGCTAACATACCTTCTCTTTGTGTTTTAAGCTTAATGAAACAGTAGTTTTAAAGAGCCATCAGTACTGTTTGTTGTTTTAATTAATTAACCCCATGTTGCTGCTAATATTTTTAGAAACAGCTTGTGTAAAACCAGGGAGTAGACCATTTATTTTCAGAACACTTTTTCTTTAATTCTGAGAAATTTATACACTCTTCAGTAATAGTCTTGAATTTTAATTGTATAACTTTGGCTTCTGTGGTTTTAAGATGCCTTAGTGGTATGTTTGATGACTTGTAGTCAATAACTGAATTTTTCATTTTGTGACATTTAGCAATAGCATTCCAGTATTTTTAGATTGGTGTGTCTGTCATCTTCTAGTACTCATCTTCTGAAGTTATAACACAAGATTTGAGGCTTTTTTTTTTTTTTTTTCTTTTAATTGCAATAGGACGGGCAGTAAAGGAAAATAGTAACAGAAAAAGACTGGAGCAGAATTTTCCATTCTGTCTGATAGAAACTAAATTTCACAAAGAAGATTGTCATTGCTTTTGAAATTTAATTGTACATCATTGTAATGGAGTTTAAATGCAAAATACTTAAGTGACTTGAGCTATTCCTGTATTGGCTGAAAGAAAACACTAGTGCATCCTCTTGCATGTTTAGATGTTTAATTTCATAAAATGTGAATTTTTCAGGTACAGCCTTGTAGTTACTACAATCTGTTGAAAGAGGGTCTGCTTTTTGCAGAAAGCAAGTGACCTGTTGTACATACGGTGGTACTTAAAAGGATGTTCAGTTTCGTTATTAGTAAGTTTTGCCTGGTTCAATGACCAAGTCCATTGGAGATCCTTGGAGACTTTAGTTTTAGTATAACTTAGAGGTATTGTTGGGTTTTTTAAGTTAACTTCTTTTGTGTATTTTATTATTTTTTACTTCTCTCTTACAACATTCTCAGTTTGATCCTGTACTGAAATCTTTGACCTTGGATCTTTTGGATAGTTTCATTAAATTTAATGAAGAGAATAGAGATGTGAAAGATAGGAAATCCCTGAATATTTTGTGGAAATGGGAAGCTGGGTGAATGAAGGAGTGGACATCAATTCCGTGACAGAGCTGTTGGGAGAGCTCAGCAGTGGCTGGATTTGCTTGTTTGTTTGCCTGCAGTTGACAGGGGACAGCGGTGCTGCCCCCTCTCCATCGCTAAAGGGCGTGTGAGGAAGCTGTGGGAGCCTTCTCTGGAGGTGGATAAAGGGATGTTAAAAGTTTCAGAAGGCTAACAGGTGTTCTTGGATAGAAGGAAGTTGATGCTGTAGGACACACAGACTACATGCAGGTAGGGTACGTGGCAGATGGCTAAATTATTTAACTGAGGGAATGTGTGGATGTAAAAAACAAACTAGCAAGGAAAGGTTTAGTAATTCACATAGCAGTATAGCCATAGCACTGCTGCTTTTTTTGTGGGGGTTTAGGGTTTTTTTGTGTGGTGGCTCCCCCCTCCCTTAAAAAGTATTAAGATTTTTGGGGTTCACCTGTTAATGTCAATGTAATTATACATTATAACATTATATAAAATATTCATTTGTCCGTAGCAGGAGAGGTTCACAGCTTTCATTACAGAGACAATGTTCTAGAAGTACACCTTCTGTATGCAGCTGAGGTTTTCAGCTCCTTTCATGGAGTTTTTTGAGATATTTTTCAGGTGTTTAGGGAGGAAGGTGGATTACCTGAGACGTCATGACAGATTGGACAATTAACCAGATTTCAAAATTATACTGAAGTTGTATCCCGATTTCCAGTGTTGAAAACTGTCTATTTATCTAATCATCATTAGTAGCTTCAGCTACTAATTGTAGTGCAAAAATTACTTTCTGCTCAAAGTCTTTGTAATCAAATGGACAAAAAACTCACTTCAGATAAAGGGAATAATCTGTCATCTGTAACTGTAAAATTTGGTTTCGAAGAAGCAGCAGTTTGAAATAAAAACCATAATTTTTCAAATATTAGGCTCTTCTGTCTTAGTGAGGTCTTTGTGGGATTTATACTCGTGTGTGCTTTTAAATGTATGGGTGTTTCTACTTAAAAATGTGAATGAAAAGAACTCTGTATTCTAGATGCAGAGACTGATATCTTGAATTGTTAATTCCATCTCTATTTATTGTGTGTGTTTTTAAACGAGAGGAAGATACTGGAAGATTTCGGAGTAGATGATTTGATCTGCAACCTCTTATTTAGAAGTCAGGTGCTTTTAAACCAGTTTCTAAATTATACCTGCTCAGTTAGTTTGTTCTGCATAGTTTAGTAGACAAATGCACAGACTCTTCAGATAAAATATCTTCTTTTGCCATCTTAATTGACATAGCTGCTTAAAGCAGCAAGCCTTGACAGGCATAATTTATTTGTGTATTTTTGAGTTTGCTCTTTCAGAAATTAAAAAAGCATGTCCAAAGTCGGGTGAAGTTCATGTCGCTGTTAATGACCTGCTAACTCAAAATCATTATCCTTTAAAGGAGAAAAAACAAGGAGCTCTATGAAGCAGCTCCCACTTTTTCAAGAAAAAGGTGAATGAGAAGCATAGCTACATGCTCTCCTCAAAACTCTGTAATTTTTTTTCAAGCTCCTTATGCTTTCTCCCAAGTGCCTTTCTGTCTTTTGAGCCAGCAGTCCAAGTTACTGTTCTGCATTTTTTAAAAGTTCTTTTCTCTTTGCCCAACTTCCTGCATTGTCAGTTATGAAAGGGCATTTTTAATTTTATCAGAAAGCAGTTTTGGGCAGTATGTTTCTTGTTTACAGTGGTCTGTTAACAAATTCATTATAAAAAATTGCCTTGCAAGTTAATCACAGGACATCAGGGTATTACTTGGAGAACAGTGATTTTTCACAATTTCCAGACAAGAGAAGTAATGCTTAAGGTTTGTAATCATTGTAAATATAAGGGGGTAATCAACTATTCATTATTACTCCAGCTGCTGTTTAATTTGTGAGTGGGCCAGTGCTGTGTTTGTGTTTTTATTGACCAAGGGGTGGGAAATAACACCGTAGTCATTCAGCTTGATGTAAGCAATAAGGGTTGGTAATTTTCAGAAAGTGAGTGATCCAGACTAATGCATTTGCAGTTCCCTTGAAAGTAAAAATAGCGTTAAGGAAAAGAATGTGAGGAAGAACTTCCAGATTGATCACTTGGCATGAGAAAATCAGCTTGGACATAGTTAACATTTGGTCTCTAGAAAACAAGCACTTATTTGATCCTTGCTGGACTAGTATGTAATTAACCTGTAATGTTGCAGAGATAGTTGTAGTGGTAAGAGAGGTCAGTTTCTCTGATATCCTCATCCCTTATGCGTGATGTAAGTATCGGGCAGTAAACTGAAATAACGTGCCTTGTCAAATACTCTGTAGTTTCATAAAAATGTCAGTTTTCCCTGAAAGCATAATACGTAAGAACATAAAAGACAAATATAAATGCCCTGCAGCACTTTGCCTTGGTCACTATACTGAAGATTTGTAAGGAAGAATAGCTCCACTGTCATATATATTGACAATACTGGTTTGACTGCAGCTTTTCATGTTCCATATTCAGGCAGTTTCTTTAAGGCATACTCTTGTATTTGGACATTTAGAAACATCAGTTTGGTGCTTACTGTTGTCCACTATTTGTTTAAGTATTAACCTCCTTAAAAACTCCTAAAAATATTAAAAATACAAGCAGGAAGCAAACAATCTTGGTGTGGAAACCTCCTTTGCTGATGGAAGCAATCAATTCTACTGCTACTTCTGTGTGTGCTTGCAAATTACTTCAAGTACTGTGTTTGCGTGCGTTATACTTGGTTTGTTCTCTTGCTGCTGATGGGACTTGATCTCAAAAATAGTAATAGAAGACAAGGAGAAACCAATTGTTTGTTAGTTCAGTTACAGAGTCCATTGGCACTGCTAGCAGATGCACCCTTAATGCATGTGACATTTTCTCTTCTTTTAGGTCCTGTGCAGAGTCAGACGCAGTTTCCCCCTGGCTATGGCTCACATCCTCCAAACTACAGTGCGCCTTCAGGACACTATTCCCAAGTGCCCAATAAAGCTGCTGCTTCACATCTGGATCATCAGTATAGAGCCAGTTACTACCCTGGTTACTATTCAGCACCAGCACAAAACGTTATGACACCTTCTGTGGGTAGCAACGTGTTGAATGCACAGGGATCGCAACAGTTGTACAACAAAACTCCTCCCCATACAGGAGGGTCAACTGATGGACCTGTGCAAGGAGCAATATCATCTGCATCTTACTTACATATGAGTGCTCAGCAGTCATATTCAGCATTTGATAATCACTACAGCACTTCTGTCAGCTCTTCGGTTGCATCTCAGGGATTTCCCCTTAATTCTGATCACTACGCCATGCCTGTGGTTTCTGGTGCCATGTATCCTAATGTTTCCTATCCTCCCGTGGCTGCTGGCAGTGCGTATGGGCAGACATTTACCTCTCAGAGTCTACCTGCTGTTGGACAGTTCAAAGAGACAAATGCATTTTCTAGCCAGAGTACATCTGTACCTCATTCACTTCAACAGCATGTTCCCATGGGATATAATACAACAATATCAACTATTTCGTCTGCCCAGTCTGTTCAAGACAACCTCTGCAGGAATCTCACTGGATCCGTTGCTAAAGTAAACAACCAAATAAATACAGGTATTGTATTATTTGAAGGATAGTGAACTTTCAGATTTGTCTGGGTGACATCAGTAATCACGTGCTTTTTTTGGCTTGTGCTTGTTCACTATGTGAAATTCTGTACTGCAATTTCAAATTCTGTTCTTATTCATTCTTGAAGCTTTTCTGATTTGGTTACCACAGTCCTCACAATAGCAGCTGCATGTTTCTATTGAGAGATACAGAATTTAGATAGATACACTATTTAGAGGATGGTTTTAGTTTATTGGTGTGTTTTTCATGTGAGTGGCCTCTGAAGGGAGTTTTTTCATGCAGTTGTGAAGGAACATGTAATTTCTGAAATATGTCTGTTAATCACAAAGATACCTTTTTCCTTTTCTGGCTAGAGAATTATTTTAAGTCATGATTTAAGTTGTTCCTTTAAATTTTGCCTAAGTGAACAGACACATGCACTTTTTACAAAGTTTGGAAAAAAGTGGAACCCTACATTGATTTGGAGGCAAGTGGGTTTTTTCTAATTAATATTTTCTATAAGCATTTGAAAGAGGAAGTTGTAGCTGATTTTTCTAAGCAACAACTTGATGATATTAGTGTGGATGTAGGTATGGAGAATGAAGTTGTGAAGGTGCCGGCTGAGGGCAAGTACATTCAACCCTTGCTTCTTTCTGTAGGAAAACTTAGTACAAGTTCATGAGGTAGGTAGTACTTAGTGGGAAGTGGAAGAACAGAGATGTGGGAGTGACTCCTTGTTGAAAGATCTTGGTCTGCAGCTGAGAGAGCACAAGCATGTGCGGGAAGATTCTGGTTTTCTTTCTACACTGGGAATTTTCTGACTTCATGTAGTTTTGACTTTTATGCTGTGCCAGACTATATGGCTTGCTAGAATGTTCCCTTTTTGTGCTACATATTTCAGATTATAGTGTAACACTGAAATTGTTTTAGGAGTTCTTGTAGCTGAGGTTTTCTAAGACCAAGAACTTGCTAACGAATGTGGCTTTGATGATGGTAAAGCTTTGTCTGGGAAAGCAGTTAAGGTTGAGTCAAGCTCATCCAATCCATAGTTGGAATTTGGTTTCAA
>JAWWLV010000144.1:26097507-26133539 GCA_035041135.1 Platyrinchus mystaceus
ATTGTTTCTTTTTAGCAATTACCAGTAATAACATCAAGCACAATAGTAAGATGCAGATCCTGCAGGACATATATCAACCCTTTTGTTTCTTTCATTGATCAAAGGAGGTGGAAATGCAATCTGTGCTACAGAGTTAATGATGGTAAGTTTCCGTAGCAGGAGATGCTTGCATTTATAGTATCTCTTTCAAGCATTTGCATCATATCAGTCCATGGGAAACTTCAGATTAAAATGTAGATGAAAGTGCCAGTGGTCTTATGATCCAGAGATTTTAAAAAAACATCTTAAGTCAGATGTGTTGTGCATTTTTTTCAAGCAAAAGATTGTTTTGCAGTCTTTTGGGAGAGGAAGAAAAGGTATTCATATAGTGCTGATTACTCATATTATGAATTCAGCTTATTCCATTGACTGCTGTTGCAATATACAAATGGAAACATGGTGACAGCTACTACTGTCTGCAATCCAGGCCAGGGGTTGTGAGAAGCAATACAGATTGCTGCTCGGTGTGAAATGCTCTATTTGCATCACTGTTTTATAGTTAAGTTTCCAGTTACTTAACTTGGATGCTGCTTGAGATCTTTGAAGTGTTCCTTCATTTTATATATCCTTAATGTGAACTCTTTCCTGTTGTGATAATTGCAATGTGTCCACATTACTTTGCTTGTAGCTGCAATGATGTTTTTTATTTGCTGACAAAAATATAATCTGTATTACGTTTTTTTTATAGTTCCTGAAGAATTTATGTATAACCCTCTGACACGGTCTTATGGAGAGCCTCATAAACGGCCAGAGGTGCAAAATTCTACTGTGGAATTCATTGCTTCCTCAGACTATATGGTAAAAAAAGTTTTCATGGTAACTTGAGCAAGAGCAATTGCATGTTAATATAAAAGCTTTTGAAATTACTGTTGCATATTGCTCCAGTGGTGTGTATAAGTTTTCCTGTGAATATTTAAAATTCATATTTTGAATTTTTGCTAATGCAGGCATTGAGAGGCTTGTCAGTTAAAGGCAATTCAGTGTGTGTTGTCATCCAGTGTAGTTTAATATGTCACAGTCAGATTTGAAGCCAGTGCAATGTAATTTCTGGCTTTCCCAATTGTTTTGAGGAGGTTTTGAAAGACCAGTAATGGAATAACTAGCAAATTAATTTAGCTTCAAATTTTCAGTTAGTAATTGTGATAGAAATTATTCTTATTAGTAGTCAGCTTACAATTGCTGTGATAGTAGTCATGTCTCCAAGAAAGTTAAACAACGCCTGGGAAAAGGCCCTGTTCATAATGACATTATTAACAGCAGCAAAAATAAATTGTTCTCTTGTCTTTTAATTGAAACATTGTGGCAGAAACATTTGGCAGTGAATAAACAGAGCTCCTTACAGAGTTGGAAAAAGTATGTAGGTAAAATGTTTTAACCCTGTTTAATGCATCATACTGAAAGAGCAGTGGAGTATAGAAGCATGAATTCCATACTTTTCATCAATGTCATGTTTGAGTTGACTGTTGGAAGGAGGGACTAAAATAACAAATTTTTTTTCTGAAGTATAACACCGTATATTTATTACAAATGGCAGTTACTAACCACTAGGAATTGTGGTTAAGTCTATCCACATATTTCTTAGTAAATTGCTTTTATTGCATACTGTATACTTTGCATTTTTCTAAGTATTTCCTTTTCCCCCTTCCCTTTCTAATGATTAATCAATTTTACCATTTCTTTGAATATGATTTTTAAACTTTTTTTTTTTTTTTTTACTTTGTAGCTTCGTCCTCCTCAGCCTGCGGTATATTTATTTGTTTTAGATGTGTCTCATAATGCAGTGGAGGCTGGATATTTGACAATAGTCTGCCAGTCATTGCTGGAAAACCTAGACAAGTAAGAGTATAAACAATTTTTTCAAATTACCTGACATGTTGGTATGAACAAAAGTAATTTACAATTTTGAAAAAAACTTGCATATAGTGTCTAACCATCCTGTTCCTAAAGGGCAGAAGTTCAGTTGTCTGGAATTCAGAAATGCAGTGTACATCTCTAAAAAAAACAAAACCAAAAACCAACTGAAGAACTCAAACCACAAAAAAAAAAAAACCCTAAACAAAGTAAAACAAAAAAACCCCAGCTGTTGAAGCAATTTACATGGTGAGGGATGTCTTCCCTGAATGTGATTAAAGGTGTATCTGCATATCATTTACTTACTTATCTGCAAAGAATATTAAGCTATAACTTCTATCAACATGTTGACTGTAAAAAGATCTATACACTGCAGTTTCCCCTCTGCCAAGAGCAGCAAAAATGAACTAAATTATGGAAATTAAATTATCTGGTTCTTGTGCTGAAGTGGCTGCATACTGGAATGTTGTAACCACTAGTGTGACACTGCCCAGGTGAATTGTGTTGTCAGTTTGGCTTTTCCAAATCATGGTTACCTAGATCTACTGTGCCACTTTCTGTCTGTTCATATTTTTGCACTGGGACAGCACGCATGGGGTTGTTGCTGGTGCTTTTTGAGTCAGGGTTAATAAGCTTCACTGTGTTCATGTCTTTTGACAACTAATCCTATGAAGTCTTGCAAATTCCTTTCTACAAATTTTTCTTGGGGAACTTGATTTTAATTTCTCATGAAGAAACCGATATGTACAATAAAATTCTTCCATTTATTAGTTTAGTCCTTCTTTGTTCAGTTTTTTGTTAACAGATTCTCAGAAAAATGCCGAATTATTTTAGGAAAATACATAAAATCCCATGCAAAGTCTATAGGAAAATCAGTACATCCACTTTATTTATATACCTAGATGGTAACAACAATACTTGGATTTGTTGCTTTTGGTCACTGTCATGGTTTTCAGCACTTGCTGATGGTTTATATTGTATTTAAGAAATCACTTTTAGTTTTTAATTTTATATTTTTAATGCTATTTATTGAAATATGGTCCCCAAGAGCAATAAGTATGTTGCATTGTAAAGACATTGGATTTTGGTTTAGAGTTGTAAGTACTCTGTAACTACATTAGTAAATGGGTTTTTTGAATTACAAAAGAGCTGAATGCACTGTTTTCTATTGAAGAACTGCCTTCTTTCCTGTATCAGTATAATGTTTAAATGAACCTATTAGGTTCCCTCTTGGAGCAAAATATCAGTATATTAGTGAGTGCTTGTCCATAACATTGGTCTTGTAAACTGTATCATTATCCCAGCTTTTCAGAAAATACTGAGGGAATATTACTTGTATTCGTGTTTCAGATCTCTTTTCTTATGTTCTCCCTTCACTCCTGTACACTAGAGCTGAGTTTCTGCTAACATCAGCAGGAGCTCTGAGTATGTATATGTATTGAGAGAGAGATTTAGGGCTTAATAGTTTATTTTTCAATGCTTCAGGCTGCCTGGAGACTCAAGAACAAGAATAGGGTTCATAACGTTTGACAGCACTGTTCAGTTTTACAACTTGCAAGAAGGTTTATCTCAGCCTCAGATGCTAATTGTCTCAGATATTGATGGTAAGTAAAAAGAAAATGGAAGCTGAATTTTTGAGAATCTATTATTTATTTTTTCCCAGAAGAAAGATTAGAATCTCTCAGTTATTCTGGTATTAGGTCAATGCTATTGAATGTATAGTGAATATATTTTTGAAAAGTAGTCTTACACTAACTTTAGAGTAGGTGATGTTTAAAATGTGAAATTCAAAACATAATTTTGCTTTGAATAAGACAAGCTTTGTATAGACTGTATTTTTCTCTCTAACACATGTATCAGAAAATAGACTATTTCATGATATGAGCAGCAGCGGGCAATGAAATGTTTTGTTCTATTTTAATGTTATTTTTTTCTTTAATGTTTTCTTCCATTCTCCTTGCAGATATTTTCCTGCCTACACCAGATAGTTTACTTGTAAATCTCCATGAAAGCAAAGAGGTATGATTGCTTAAAGTATATAATTAAATTTGAAGAGTTAAATATTCAATTTAGATGTTCCTATTAAACTTTGAATTCAAACTTACCTTCATAATATGTAGTTCCAATGCTAATTTTTAATTATACAAGCATTACATGTAATTTTTTGATACATCATAACCTCTAAAATTATGCCTTTGTTTTCCTTAGTGTGTTAAAACTAAGCTGAAATATTTGGTGCAGATTGTGTCACTTCAGTTATGACAGTAGAGCTTTTTAAAACCAGCAGAAAATCTCAAGCTTGTAAAGCTCATAAAACACCTTTCAATCTGTTCTGCAGCTGATAAAAGATCTATTGAATGCATTACCAAATATGTTCACCAATACAAGAGAAACACACAGTGCATTGGGCCCTGCTCTTCAGGCTGCATTTAAACTGATGTCTCCAACGGGTGGTCGGATATCTGTCTTTCAAACTCAGTTACCGTCCTTGGGAGCGGGGCTTTTGCATTCCAGGGAAGATCCCAATCAAAGGTCGAGCACAAAGGTAAAAAACTTCCTTTCATATTCATTTCATGAGACTAAGGACTGGACATGTCTTTCTGACTTGGGTAGTTCTGCAGATCAGTGCTTTTTGTTTATAGCAGTTCACTAAGTTAAATTATATGTATGTTTATACATTTAAGATCACACATGTATGTGTGGTGTTACTTGCTTTAAAGTGCATGAGCTGTCTTTTGGACCTTTGGTTCCTAGTTTCCCTTGGCAAGCAAAAGAAGCTGCAAAAATTTCTGACTCGGTTAATATCAACCTGAGTTTTTGATCAGTGTGGATATTTAAATTGTAGACCTAAAACATGATTTCTTGTTACTTTATGGCCTTGTAGTTCACAGCATCCAATAAGTGGTACATAGGTGCATGAATGTTTGTCTGTATGAGCTTGTAAACTTCCTTGAAAGTAGGATCATAGCTGCTTGTAAATGCAAACTTAATTAATATGGAGCATAAGGAAAATAATTTCTGCAGGTGGGAATGCCTGTAAGTTCTGTTGAAAGGAAACTTCCTTATGATACTTTGCTGCTGAGTAGTATGTCTTTTGTTCCATGAACTCTTAAAAAGCACAATTGTTGTCTTAACTCTTCCCTGTATGATTTATTCACCAAAGGTGGTCCAGCATCTTGGTCCTGCAACAGACTTTTATAAGAAGTTGGCACTGGACTGTTCAGGCCAGCAGACTGCTGTGGATTTATTTCTCTTAAGTTCACAATATTCTGATCTAGCTTCTCTTGGTAAGGAGTACCTCATTCCCTCTTTATGCACTTTTGTCTTTCTCCAGAAGCACAGACTGCTTCAGCAATTTTTAAATTATGTAAATATTTTTGCACTTTGGGAATTGCAGCTCATGATGCAATGGAATTGACTTTGAAGTTGATAGCAGTAAAGAACAGAAATATTGTATTGGTGGTACCGGACAACTGATTCTAGGATTTCAGAGTTTTAAATGAGAAGGTACTCTCCTGCTCAAGAACAGGAAACAGCCAGATGGCAAGGAACAAATAAAGTTTAATCATAGGGGTAGAACAGAGTTTTCATCTTTTGATATTAATCAAGGATTTGTCTCTGTGCACTTTTCTGCAGGCACTTCAGTCTTAGCTGCCAAAGGAGATGTGTTTATTGAGCTCAGTGTATAATTAGGTCATTGTGTATTGGGGTGGCTCGTGACTGTCTTCAGTAGCCTGAGGCCGGGCCAGTTCAGGTGTGGGTCATATGGAGAAAAAGGTGAACGTAGATGTGTCTTGTGGAAGGCTGGACACAATTTTTGTGTCCTGACTTCATGTTACAATTTTACTTCTTAACCACATCTTTTCTTCACAGCTTGCATGTCCAAGTATTCTGCTGGATGCATCTATTACTATCCATCTTTCCATCGTACCCATAATCCTGCTCAGGCTGAAAAGTTGCAAAAAGACCTGAAAAGATACCTTACAAGAAAGATTGGATTTGAAGCAGTTATGCGCATAAGATGTACAAAAGGTATGTCTTAAATACCAATTCATATGGAAAAGTAAGCATGTTAATGATCATTTTGATTGTGCTTAAGTCTTTAGCAACACTGAAATGGATGTTATTTCTCTTTCTCTGAAGAATAAGGTAGTTGCTTTCTCTATGTAAGTTAGGTTAGCTTTTGGTGTTTATTTTGCTCTTTAGTTGATGGCACCGTGTCACTTTCAATTGATTTGTAAGGGCATCATTCAGTTTGGAGCGTTCAGAATCGAACATGGACTCTACAGGATCATGCTGAAATGTCTAATGATTCATGTAATTGATTTTGCATGATGGAATTTTTACTGTTTTCTTAAACCTAGCTTGAGGGCTGTGGATTTTAGTTATTGATAAGAGATTTCCATGCTGTTTTAACCTGATTCTGAATTATTTAATCTGCTTCTAGGTCTTTCAATACACACTTTCCATGGGAACTTTTTTGTACGATCTACTGATTTGTTGTCCCTTGCTAATGTCAATCCTGATGCTGGATTTGCAGTACAAATGTCCATCGAGGAGAGTCTGACTGACACATCTTTGGTTTGTTTTCAAACAGCTCTTTTGTATACTTCCAGCAAAGGTAAATAAATTCAAATTAATTGGCCAATGGGCTCTTTCTGTAACATAGTATTTGTACAGTTGGTTCCACAGCCTTTTGTCGTTCTCTGTACCCTAAGAGAATCTTTTCAAGGCTAGTGAGCCGACTTGGCAGTTAATCACATAATGGAAATCCTTATAAAGGCTATTTTGATGGGATAATGTGATTAATCTCCATCTTGCATCTGATTCAGCAAGAATCCTTTACTTACAAGTCATACCATGGTTATAAGCAGTAACATGTTTGGCAGGTACTTTGTCCAAATTCACAGACTTGTGATTAATTGGAACAAGTTGCTACTACATTGGGTGGGCATTAAAGAATAGCAGCTAATTTCTATACTGGAAGATGCCACAAAATTTTGGGATGGAAATCCATGTACTTCATTTGTAAGATCAAGACACTGTGGATGTTGTAAGCCAACTTGTGCTGCTTTAGAGCAGAATTTGAACAGGTTGAGACAGGAATGAGAGTGTTAAATCAATTTCCTGACTGGTATGTTTTTATAAAATAGGTGCATCTTAGATGAGAGTAGATGTGCTGTAAAGACTGAATTTGTATACTTCTAGCAGGAGATAATGCATAATGATTTCCACTGATTTCTCTTAGGTGAACGTCGCATTCGAGTGCACACACTTTGCTTGCCCGTAGTAAGTTCACTGGCTGATGTATATGCAGGAGCAGATGTACAAGCAGTTGTCTGCCTCTTAGCCAACATGGGTGAGTACAGACCAGGAAGATTCAAGTATTTCTTTGTATGTTCTTAATTTTGCCAGCCATTTAAATGAAATAGTGGATGAAGCCTGGGTATTAAACTGGAGCACACTGAAGCCTGAGAATGCAAAAGATGACAAAATCAAAGTTATACCAAGACTGTGAACTGAAATATTCCTTCTTCTGAATACTTGGTTGACCTTAATCTTTTAAAAGGAGCCTTCTTACTTTCTCTAGACGTTATTAAAGAACAAAGAATACTTGGATCAAAACTCTCATTTGTTTTATCTCAAACTTTAGCATTCTATGATTACTTAAGAGACAGTGATTCAGTTTAGTGAGTTGCTGGAGACTAAAAGGCAACTTCTGACAACAGTGTATCCAAGTACTAGTTTTCTGTGCTTCTATTCTACTGTTGGGTTGAGGTTTCTTATTCTCCCAACTTGCAGGTCATAAGTAGCTGTTTTGTAGGCTGATCTCTGCCATTTGAATGTGTGTGACTCTGTGCAGCATTTTAGTATAAGCTATGTTGTATATTAGTAGTCAAATCAATTATAAGAAATAAATAGTACTTCTACATCTTTTGAGGCTGGAACTAGTTGATCTTTAAGGTCCCTTCCAACCCAAACAATTCTGTGATCTCCTCTTAAATGCACATTCAGTCCAGCAGGTGGCCTCCTCCAATCAAAGAATTTGCAGCCCTTGCTCAGCAGAGAAAAGTGAAGCTGTGTTTACACTTACCACAATTATGCCACTGAAATAATGGAGAAAATAATGAGAACTTTCTTGGAGGGGGGGGTTGAAATCAAAATTAATTGCTGCAAATCTTATCTTGGAGGTCGGGCAGCAGAGTTTCAGCAATAGCTAAGTTATTTGTGTAAGGTTTAAAGCAGGATTTATATTTAGACCTAACTATATATGACAGCTTTAAAAATTTCTTTCAGTTGTCCAAGAGTACAAACTATGGAGCTGAAATTAGCCACACTGTGTTTTTAAGGATCGTGAAAGTGAGTTCCAGTATGGACAGTCATCTGTTTTGGTCCTAAAAAAATTAGGACCTCAGGTGTGGTTTTGGGGTGTTTTTTTTAGTCTTAAAGCATAACCCAGAAACTCAACTAATATTTTCAAAATTCAAGGGAATGAATGAGGCCATCTCGAATAATTTCTTCTATCCTTCTACCCCAAACAGCTGTGGATCGCTCAGTTTCATCTAGTCTTGCAGATGCAAGAGATGCCTTAGTTAATGCCGTGGTAGACTCCTTGGCAGCATACATGTCAACTGCCTCAAATCTGCAGCAGTCCATGCTGATAGCACCAAATTCCCTGAAGCTGTTTCCACTCTACATTTTGGCTCTTCTCAAACAGGTATGTGTAATCTACTGGATTAATGTTTGATGTTTAATTCATTGTTCCATGTGAGGAATTCTTCAGTTCTAGGTCAAGCAACGTCTGCACTTTTCTAAAATTATGAAAATTGTGTTGTTATCTTTATGCTTACAGGACTGTCATGTAGAAGATGACTGTTAGCTTATTTTAAATTACTGCTGTCTGAACCATTTATTAGTTTATTTGATTTTTATTTTTTTATTTTTTGTTTTATATTGTTTTACAATGAAAAGAAGTATATCTATACTGTTACAGTTAGCATTTCTCAGATTTTGGCAGCTCGTTGTAGATTGTTGTAAGCTGCTTATTAGTACTTCTTCAATTTTATTTTATGGAGGAAAAAACAAGTTAAATATTTTTCAAAGCATATACTTTGTACTTCCATGGAGATAAGGTGAAATTTATTACAGAAACTCAAGTGATATAATTTAAAGGTCACATAGAAATAGTTACTACTCTTTTTTTTTTTTGTGATATCTTTGGATTACCAAACATCATACATAAAAAGAACTTACTGCAGGGTTTTGTTATGAATAAATCTCATAGCTTAAAGATTTTCATGTCTGAGAGTTGTTTGTTCTCTTCTGATGAATAAACCTTTATGCAAGTTTGGTAAGAAACATAATCGTAATCACTTATTTTCTTTGGCTTAGTGATTACTTCAGCCTCTAATACACTGATTATGATCTTTTGGTACTTGCAATAAGCAATGTAGTTAATGATGGGTAAAAACCAGAGCATTTATTATAAAGAAGATCCATGTAAAAAACAGAAATAAGAGTGGCTGAGAAAACAATTTGTTTAGGGGTTGTTTTTTGGTTTTTTTTTTGTTATCTTTCTTAACAAAAGAAAAACCTGTGATATAGAGAAACCAAATGAAACCAAACCAAAATACTTGTGGCAACCAAGGAGGACTGATGTACTTAGCTTTGCTGTAGAAGTGAATATGAACTTTGATTGTAGGACTATTCTCCATGGAGTCAGAATAGGATGCTTACTTCATTGTGTTGCCTCTCAGAGCAATCCTTTAACAATTGTGTTTAAAGGGGATCTGAAAAATTCAGTAGGAAGGAGTTACAAAACAAATTTTATTCTATGAGAGCCTAGTTTTCTCTATAAAATGTGAAAGTATATTTCCCTTCCAAAGTTTTTCCTTAATATTTAAATCCTACTACTGTAAAATCAGAGTTAATCTTATGCCCATAAGAATCTTGCTTGGACTCTACTTGTCTCATATCTTTTCATAATAGCTTGCATTGGTGAGTTTCAGAGGGCAGTAGCATTTGTCAAGAGTGAAAATGAGAAATGCTGGATCAATTGTGAATTTTAGACAAACTGAGGGGGAAATTTAATCTCCTTTATCAGTAAGGAGGGAGAATGGATTACGTTTTAAACTTACTTTCTTCAAGCTCTGTGATTCAGATTCTAATCTATCTCAGGTAAGATACATTTCTATACAGAAGCTTTGCTATCTTTGCTTGACACTTTCAAAATTCTGAAATGCACTGTTTAGATGTGACACAAAATACAGGATCTGTTTGAGTAGCAGCACTGTTCTCTTACAGAAAGCATTCAGGACAGGCACGAGCACTCGCTTGGATGATCGTGTATATGCAATGTGCCAGATGAAGAGCCAGCCTCTAGTTCATTTGATGAAAATGATACATCCCAACTTGTACAGAATAGACAAGTTGACTGATGAGGTAATGTATGAAGCCTGTCCATAGCATTTTTTAGTTTTAGTGGCCTGTTAAACCCAATGCTGTGCTGTAATAATTTAAGTTGTTATTATCATATAAGTGGAGAATTTACCATAAGTTATAAAAAATCAAGAAAAATATTTGTTTTCAAGTTTTAAGTTGCAAGTACAGTAGTGTGTTATGAGCAAAACTGTGGATTTCCTTCATCTTGTTTCACTGGCCACAATAATTCCATGTTTTTCTATTATACAAAGAAAGCAGAGAAGATTATGCATTGGAAAAATCTTCAGTATGTTTTTGTGTTTTACGCCTGTCTGGCGGAAATGGGTGAGGTAGATCTAGTGGATGATTCTAGGTTTCATATACTGAAATCAGATAAAGTTGCCTGCAATAACAGCCTTCTAGTGTTTCTCAGACTGAAGTGGATAAAACAGAATTGTACTTCTCAGTGGTCATGATCAGACTCAGAGAGTACTTCATGTATGAAACCAGATTTTATTAATTCAACTTTTACAAAGGTAGCCTAGGAAATGGATGCACTTTTTTAATAGTAAGAAGCAAGACGGGATTTTATTTGAGGTCAAAGTGAGTTATAATTGAAAAAATAAGGGTTTTTTTAAGTAAGCTTTTATGAGTTTGTAGTCGCTACCTTTGGAAAAGTGTGTATGGGAGTTTGGTTTTAAGTGTTATATGATAAACTGAGTTGTTTCTCTGGCACTGGTATTGTTCAGCACAATCTCTGACCTATTTGTTTTGAGTTTTTGGAGTTTCTTTTGAGGTATTTCATAAACTCAGATAGGTGAGTCTAAACTCAGTGTTCTTCAGAGGAATTGATTAGTTAGTCTTTTTATGCTCCACCCTTCCCAGCATTTGAGAGGCCAACTTCAACTAGCCTTGTTTTTTTTGAGACACTTAGATTCAAATGCTGTATTCAGTGTGCATGTCCTGTAAAGAACCACCAGTGTCTTTAGGAGATCCTGTTTTATTAGCAGAGGCTTTCAGATCAGTTATTTCAAGAAATAGTTTTTTCCTAGTACTATAATACAAAAAATAGGGCTTATTTTCACCTATTGAAATTAATTGACAAAACACATTTTAAATCATATAACAGAGTGCTAATCTCTCAGTATTACTTCAGTTTAAAGTATTTGTGACAGAGGCTGCTCTTAAATTTCTTGTTTCTTTAGAATATTATATATATTACAGAATTATTTTTTAATGTTTTTGCCAGTTTTCCTTCCTCTTAACACTTGATTCTTGAGATGACTGTGTAAAGCCTGGAATTTTCCCAAGTGGAATTCAGTAGCTTGATATTCATAATTATGTATAAATCCCAAAAAAACTTTTCATCTATGTCATTACAGGATGAAATTTTTAAATAGGGATTTTATTTTTTTTTAACTATCTTTTACTACATGGAGATGTGACAAGTCTGTAGACTGCTTGTCCCTACATTATTTGTAGAATGCTTCACAGGTTCTTAAGATATCCATCCTATTTATGTACTTGAGGGGGAAGCAGCTCTTATCTGAAAACACTGAGAGTTTGGGTTGGGGGAGGATATTTTTTAATAATGTCAGTGCTAACAGCCAGATTGTTTAATCAGATTGGTCACAGTGCTCTGTGGAGAAACCTGTGGATCACTTTAAGCAGGATGTTAAAACAGGGAACTTGTTGTTAATTGCAGTAAAATAGCAAACCCTTATAGAGAATACCATCTGATGTTGTTCTGCTCTTGCAGCATTTCTAGTAAAGTTGAATGCAATGAAAAGAATCAGTGGAGGTTGTTGACTCTCAAGTGTCAACGCTAGAATTCTTTTGAAATACTGACATCTGTAGCATCAGAAATGTTACATAAGCAACTTAAATGAACTTCCATTATTATTTTTTAGGTAATAAAGTAGGCTTTAAGTTAAGTAACATTCTAGAACTGCTTGGTATACATAATCATTTTAGGCTTAACATGGTATTTTGTTACGTGAAGATACTCAAAATTTTGCTGCAGATTAACAGTGGTTTTCCTGTTTTGCTTTACCTAGTTAAAGGTAAAATTCTAGTGTTATTGAGTGTTGGTTTTTGTTACAGAGTACAATACATGTAAATGACAGAGTTGTTCCTCAGCCACCTCTTCAGAAGCTTTCTGCAGAGAAGTTGACAAGAGAAGGAGCTTTTCTTATGGACTGTGGTTCAGTAAGTTAAAAAAGTTACAAGTTTCACACACTTTTTTTTTTCAAAAGGAAAAAGAGTCAATGCATGCAGTGTTATTAAAAGCAGTCAACTCTCAAAAGTAACAGTGTAGTGAATCAGCATTCCAGATAACCTGACAGTAATCTGTGTTTCAATGAAAAGCTTTCATATTTTGATCCGAGGATTATCTCTGAGGCTTCAGAGGCTGATTTGTTTTTCATAATAGGCTGGTCAGAATATATCAAGAGTTCACATCAGGGTGTTTTTTCTGGAATTAATGTATTTTTATTTTCCAAAATTTCTTTTATGATTATTAAATTGCATATACTACAGTCTTTAACAAAACACTTCTCAATGATGCAGGAACCTTCTCAGCTACATACAAATAAAGTGGTTTTATGGAAAAGTGAGGGAATTGTGGAAAGTGAACAAAATCTGTAGATACATTTTAAGGTATCTGTAGAAATTACACTAAAGCATACTTAATTGGATAAAGCATTATGCTACTCAAATGGCAATCTAGAAAGTGCTTTAAACCTTTTATGAGTTCAGGGCTGAGTGTGAATGTCAAAGTAGCGTCTGTCTCCAGATGTCTGAAATAGTTACTATAATGTGTTCTGGTAATTGATGCTTTACTATGACTTGTTTAGATTGGGAAGTCAGTGTGCAGTAACCAACACAGCGATGTGGCTTTATAAAATTTGAGGGTTTCCATTTGAGGAGGTAACTTGGGAAGTTACCGCATTAACTGTTCTACTATAGATGTGTCCTGAATCTTCATTCTTTCAGTATTTGCATTCTACCTATATTTTTTTTATGTGTAATGATCTATTCTAAAAATTACCAATGTACTAATAAGTAAATGTGCAAATGATGAAAATAGACATGTATGCATGAAGTGCAACTGGAGTGCTCAAGTGATTCATTTGCATGAAAGTTATTATTCTGGAATGATTCCTATTACCTCACCACTTTCCTCTTTCTCTAAAATGTATGCAAGGCCTTTATTAAAACTGATTCTGATATCTTACAGATTTTTTACATTTGGATTGGAAAAAACTGCGATAACAACTTCATAAAAGATGTCCTTGGATACCCAAACTATGCATCAGTACCACAGAAAATGGTAGGCATTTGAGTTGAGCTGTATAGCGCTTACACTTGGAATTTATATTTAATCTCTTTATTTCTGCACTTTCAGTTTTTAACTATGTAACTATGAATATGGGGGGGGGGTATTGCATACCTTCTAACCTCTTGTCAGCTTCATAGGAGCCAAATAGTTGTCAGATGTTTTCAAGGAAAGAATGTAAACATATCAAGTTTGGTGTTCGTGAAATGCCAAAGAGTTGCTCTATATATTACTCCTTTTATTTTTTTTAATGGAAATACATGTGCATTCATAAGAATAGGAAGGAATTTCAGAAAAACTATCTATTCAGATGTGTTAAGAGTTAATATTAGAGTTACATTATTGATACCATGGTTTTCAGAAGCCTTGTGTTCTCTGAATCTGGTGTGAGATACCAAATCTCTGGTATGACACAATAGGTCTGTAAGTAAGGGTAAGAGTTAAGTTTTGCTCAGTTTCCAAGCTTCGAGTTAATGTTAAAAAATGCTTTTAGCTATTAGAACATCAAAGACCCTTGGATGTTCCTTTTGGTGGAGGGGTTTTTATGTTATATCCTGTAGTCTAGTGTGTGAAACAGAGCAGCAAATGAAGAGAATTCTCCTCTTCCATAAGTAGTGATTCCAAAATGTCAACAATTGGCAGGTAAGGAAGACACTCTAGAAAAGTTCAGAATCAAATAGTTATATTCACATAGTACCAAAAATGTGTTAGCTAAGAAACATAGGAAGATGTTTTCTGCTTATAAAGCTTCCATAGTATCAAGGGGGGAAGTGACAATTGGTAATTAGAAGAACAGATTAAGAGTGGTAAGCTAGAAACTACTGTAGAATTGGACTGCTTGTTTAGAGTTTTGCATTTTGCGTGTATTGGCAATTGAAAACTGGCTCCTCTGGTGGTGGTAAGTATTGGTTAATAGAGTTTTCAGGAAGAACTTAGATAGGGGAAGGAGAGTAATTTTTTTCTAAAGGTTACATAGCTTTTTATATTGAAAATGAGACAAAAACTAACATAAAGTTATCTTTGCTTTTAAAGTATGTCCTCCGTTCTACAAAGGTGACAGTGGAACTACTTTAATTCTGAAACAAATTCTTTTATTTCATATTGATTGTCTTAAAAGGTTACATTGGCTGAAGAGTTGGTTTTAGTTTTATTTTTTCACCTTATTCCCCAACCAAATAGTGCAGTATAATCTTTGCATCAAAATTTACTTGCAATTCAGATTTTATTTCTTGTTTTGCTCATCATGCAAAGTACAACATGTAGGAACTTGATTGCCAGGGGAAGATAAAGGCAAGAAGACTGCAAAGCAGCATTTTGAAAAGACGACTTTTCAAGTGAACTTACTTTCTAAAATCTTTTGCACTTAAAATGCGGTTTAAGTTAAAGGTGTACTTAAACGCTAAAGCTGAAGAAAAAATCTGTATATATAAATCCATGGTTGCTAATTTCTCAATAGAAATTGTGGCGTGAGTCATGTTACAACTTTCAGGATCTATTTCTCCTAAATAGTTTTTAAAATAGTTTTGATAATAAAAGCTGATGGCTTCTTTCCATTACCTTCAACCAGACACAGCTTCCTGAGGTAGATGCTCTTTCTTCAGAAAGGACACGATCTTTTATATCTTGGCTTAGAGACAGTAGACCTTTAAGTCCAGTTCTTCAAGTAATAAAGTAAGTATTTCTGTTAGATACTAAGTTGTTAATGGCAGCTTGTATTTAAAATTTCTAATTAAAATTGATGAAAAGTGCATATATCTGAATAACATCATCTTTCCAGTTGATATAATGCTGTTTATCTAAAACTGCTTAGTGACAGAGGTCATCTTTAAATCTAGTGCAAATTCAACTACTAATTGTTTTATTGGTAGGAATTAGTTGCATATTTTTGTATTAAGAATACACTAAAACAATGGATGTCCTTAGGATCAGTGGACTTAGCTAGGTTAATTTCTGTTATAGCTTTTATAGTTTCAATATATGCATATAAAGAAGAAGTAAGTAATCTGTAGATGGGTATTCGTAAGTAAGCTGTAGATGATTGTATGTATTTTTTACTGAGCTGCATAGGACAGCAGCTGATTTATGATAGATGAGGCATGTTTTGAAGCCTTTTCAAGCCAAGACCCACTTAAAGAAGTTTAAATGCAATAAAATTATTATACTTGAGAATACATTTCACTTCTGGAATACTCAGTTTACTGAGCCAGGCAGGAGATCACTTTTAGAGAGTATGATGACTTGCTTAGAGAAATAATGCTGAAATAAAGGACCGAAGCTCTTCAGCTGTTGGCATGATGGCTGCTGCTTGAGTTGCAAGTAGTTCTGAGTAGTAAACAGGAAGAGCTTTGCTGCACACTGTACAATACCAGTACAGAGGACTGTGTCCCAGATAATTTTTATTGGGACAATAATTATGAATACTAGGTCTTTGACATGTGTACCTTCTCTGTTGAGATTGAGATTACAGGTAACCAGAGATTTATTTTTTTGCCTTTTTTTCATTGCCACCAGCAATATTTGTTAACTTTAAACTTATAAAACAAAGGAATTTTTACATTTGCTTTTTTGTGTTTCTACAAGATACTTTAAATGCTGTATTTCACCTGCTTTTCTGCCATTTTATACTTCTTAAAAAGATGCTGTTGTTTGATACTGTATTGCAAACTTCAGGGTTTTTTCCTAGACTTTAGATTATTTGCAATTTTAGTATCTTTGAACTGAATGTAGGTTCCAAAGGACAATAAGCAATTTTTTAGACCTTAGGCCTCTGTTTGAATTTTGCAGTGGATTTTTTGCTCAATGTTTGATTTTGCTCAATACCTTCCTCTCTTCTTTCAGAGATGAGAACCCTGCCAAAACAGATTTTTTTCAGCATTTAATTGAGGATCGGACAGAAGCAGCTTTCTCATATTATGAGTTCTTACTTAATATTCAACAGCAGGTTTGTAAGTGACCAAGGAATAAATAGAAGAAAAAGTCTGACTTCAGACAGAAGCATGGGCTGAGAAGCATATGGGAAGTTACAGAAGTGGATGCTTGTTCTTCACAATATACAGTGATAGCACTGTTTTGGAAGCTTTACAGCTAAAGAAGTATACATTTCCAAAAGAATTTTGCAGATTTACTTCAGTCTCAAAGTGCTAGGAGTGATGAAGCTGTTTCACTAGTAAACTTTAAAATTGGTTTGTACACGTATCCAGTTGTGCAGCGGTATGGTGCTCTGTTTATTGCAAGCTGGTGAGTTTATGTAGCTATGTGGGATGATATTTCTTAACAAAATGTACAATTAGGTAAAGCCTTTTTTCTTACATTTATTATAGTAGCCCTTCCAGATCCAAATCCTTAACAGAGATGTCAAAGGGCAGTGATGTATGTTGGTTGTTTATATGAATTTCTTTTTAAGAGGAATGATTCATATTTACTAAAGACTTCAGCAAATTCCCTGTGAAAGTTGTAGAGTTTCAGTAAAGTTAAATCAATTGTAGAAATAAAATATATAATGTACATAAGTATTACATTTGTAAAGAAAATGTAAAAAATGTAACTAAAAAAAAAGACTTAGCTCAGTGTGCAGAATTGTTGAGTGCTCGATGATGATGAGTTGTTTTGTCCCAGGCTAGACAATGAAGTTGACCATTAAAACATGCTAAAAAAATGTATCAATGTAGAAGGAATACAGCTGCTTCTTCTGTTAATTTTAGGTGAATTTATTTATGATTGGCATACTAATTAAAAATATTTTGCTTTATCATGTGGTTTTATATTTATGTAAGTATAATCATTTTGCAACTAAACTCTTACTGAAATGAATATTGAAGAGAACATGTTTACCTCTTTATTTCACAGATCTGTGGAAGGGAGGAGAAAACACTGCATAATCTGAAGTGAGCTTTTAATACAAAATTCCTAAACCCCTTCTTATGTATTATCCTAAAGAAAGCATATCTGTTAACTCTGTTTTATGTTCTGTAACTACTTGTAGTCTTGGTCGAGGTTTCTGTAAACTTGTGTTGTCTGCCCTTTAGAGTAAGCGTGGGTAATCACTCACACTTGTTGGTTTGAATTGTGCTGTGATCTAAAGAGAAAGAAGAGGGGATGTAAAAATTAATTACCTTACATCAGTGAAAGTAAAGGCTTTAAAATGACAAAATTCAAAATGTAATCACACTTGCGTATTTCAGAAACCTTGTTCTTGCTAATGTTTTGGTAACTCAGTGGTTTGGGCTTTTTAATGGATTTATGTCAGATTTTTTAATTTGGTTTTTAAGTTGGGATGGTTTTGTGTAGGTTGCTTGTTTGGTTTTTTTTTTAGAGACACATTAGAATTAATGCATAAAGCACAGTCACTCATACTTAGTATTCTGAACTTTATCTGTTTGGTTTAATGAAATGTGACTACAATTAAATAATTAAGTACAAAAAAGTAAATTATGATTAGTATGATTACATTTTAATTTATTGTAGTCTTGAAGATGACAACATTGTATTTTAAGTGCTATAGCCCCTGAATCAAATAGTCAAGGACAAAATGTACTAGCTATGGTTTGCAAATGCTTTAAAAGCTACAATAATTAAATTCCGCAAGTAGTGTTATTCTGCATGTTAGCACAAACTCATTGTTTGGAGAAGATACCTTCTAAGTTATATTTGTGTGCTGTCTTTTACTAGATGTGTTTAAGTTACCCAAAGATTACAAAAGAAAAACTTTCCATTTAGTAGATTAATATTGTGTAATAAATGTCTGCGGTAATGCTGAATGTTGTTCCTAAATCAGACCTTTAGGATTTCAGTGCTTGTTTGTAGATTAATTTGCATTGGGTGAAAGCTTAAGTGCTGCTGAAGAGTGGGGCATCTTAAAAATCATTTGTATTTGCAAAGATAAGAAGGGCATGTTACAGTTCTAAATGCTCTATGATAGATGCTTCTGATTCGTGTGTTTGATATTGATATCTGGGAACACCATATACCATGATTAATTGCAACATATTCTGTAAAATCATTTCTTAAAGCTTTATTCTTCTATGGGGTTTGTATATAAAAAATTATGAAAGGTACATCTTGAGAGCTATTTGTTCAGTAAAATTATTACACAGCACAGAGAATATAGTTTTTATTAATTATAGAGCATACCTCCATTGTGACTGATGTTTGGTTTAAATTTTAAAAAGACAGTCTTATGGAAATATCTCAGGTTTCAGGGTTGTGGTGGGCAACAAGCTGTCCACAGTCCACTGTGCCCTTGTGGCCAAGAAGGCCAATGGTATCCTGGGGTGCTTTAGGAAAAGCATTGCCAGCAGGACATGGGAAGTGATCCTGCCCCTCTACTCAGCCCTAGTGAGGCTGCATCTGAAGTGCTGTGTCCAGTTCTGGGCTTCTCAATAAGAGAGAGACATGGAGCTCCGGGAGCGGGTCCAGTGGAGAGATACAAAGATGATGAAGGGACTGGAGCACCTCTCTTGTGAGGAAAGGCTGAGGGAGCTGGGCATGTTCAGCCTTGAGAAGAGATGACTAAAAGGGGACCGTGTCAATGTCTATAAGTATCTGAAGGGAGAGTGTCAAGAGGATGGAGCCAGGTGCTTCTTGATGGTGCCAAGAGGCAATGGGCAAAAACTGATGCGCAAGAAGTTCCACCTGAGTATGAGGAAGAACTTCTTTACTACATGGGTGAGCACGCACTGGAAAAAATTGCCCAAAGAGATTGTGGAGTCTCCCTCACTGGAGATACCCAAAAACCATCTGGATGCAATCCTGTTATATGTGTTCTAGGATGATCCTGCTTGAGCAGAGAGGTGGGACCACATGAGCCCACCATTTAGTCTCTCACAACTCTAAATACTTTGTGATCTAAAAGACAGTTTTTCTTACAATGGCTTGGATCACAGCACTGTACCACAAGATACACATCAGAAGACTGATTCCTACCAAGGGATGTACTGTGAAGCTCAATAAGCTTATTGCCTACTGAGTAAGGTTTTGGAGAAGAGATAAGAGGCATGCTTTCATATCAGCTTAAATAAAGTGCTGAACTGTCCAAGGTAGCTCTCCAGCCATTTTAGGGATTGAACTTTTCCCCAAACACCTTACACACTGCAAATATCAATCATGCCTATTTGCCAGGGAAGATGTTCCCCAGCCTCAGCTAAGTAAGTTCAGATTCTCAGTGTTTTAAATACTCACACAAAAGGGTGTCCCTTTTCATGTCTTAGTTCTATAAGCAACATCTTGTGCCTCTTTTACCAGCTAAGTAGTATGGAAGTTCTTGTGGAAGAAATTAAGAGCCCAGAAAGCTCTTACAATGGTAGGGCACATGATGCAGCTCTCCAAGAAGAGTTATTGCTCTTCATTCTTTATTTTGTTCTTAAGCTTATTAGATATGAACCCATTTATTAATCTTGCTGTAGAGCTACCTGGCAATGGAGAAAAGATGACCTGGTGCAAGTAATTTTGTTTGGCTTTGGTTTTCTGTACTTTTTGTCATGTACTGAAAAGATGGTTTTGTCATAGCTGGTGTTTGTAAAAAGCAAAGATCAGTTGTTAGGAATCCTGAGAGTCAAGAGCCTTTCAGTAATTTTAAATGTGGAGTCATGTTTTTTTCAGGCCAAGTAGATCTTAAGAATTTGATGCTAAAGTTACAAGGTATGGGACACAAGTGGGTAATGAGAAAATAATGGCAACCTCAGTCAGTGATTTCTGTAGTTAGAAGTATTAGCTTAGGTATAAGAGTCTGGAAAGATCTCATTTTGATTTCAGTTTTGGAGTATATTTTGTCCCAGTGCTGTATTCTTATAGTGGGCAGGATATAACCCTGCAAAACACCATTTTCAGTGATGGGGAGTGTGGAGGTCTGAGGCTGAAAATGGCAATGAATATGTGTCAGTTACTCTGTAAAATTACTTCAGTGACTTCTTGCTTAAAAGCAGTTATTTGGATTTCAATGCATGTTAAATCTCCTATGTAATATTTTCTGGTAATTTGTTCTGAAAAATGGTGGAGGAATGCTTACATACAGTATTGCTTCTCAGATTTTCATAAAGGAGGTAGGATTGAATTAGAATCACAAATATTTCTGAGTTTTAGCATACCAGGATTTTTGGTACAGTTGTGTTGAGAATTTTAAAATGGGAATGGGGAGACTAATGATTTATTTCTTTATGTCAGCCTCTAGAATTGAAAAAAAAAGAAAAAGGTTTCTAGAAGTCTAGCATGTCTTTACTTGAACTGATGTTATGTAATATTCAAATGCAGGAATCTGGAAAACTGTGGTTACAACTGTTGCAAAGAACTGGGATTGAAGTCTCTCTTGAGAATATTTTGTTTTTCCTCACAAGCTACTGATGATGCCTTTTCAGGAAAAATCCAAAGGCATTCTGCTTATTTGAGTGTAACAAGAGAATTCTCTCATGATTAGTGTCGTGTAAAAGATTATCACCAAAGCAAGGAAAATTCAAATAACTACATAATAGATCTTTCTTCAGTTTATGCCTCAGTTGTGAATTCTTACTGTTTTTCACTTGCAGGGCCTTTGTGTTTTCCTTTACAATTTTGATAACTAGAAAAAAATCAAATACTTCACAGAATTTCTTCTTATTTTCCTTTGAGGTTCCTTAGCAAAAGTGATGGAGCTGCCTAATTAGGAGTATCAGTCATACAGAACATTTTAGCAGGTGCACACTACAGAAGATAAACAGAGGAGATGGCAGAACTCTTGGAAATTTTTCACAACCTGTTTAAAAAATTTTTGAAAAGTAGAATGAGTTTTAATCCTTTTTCTTGCACCTGTTTGCCTTTATTCTTACCTAGTTTATATTTATCAGTCTGAGTAGAAAGCCTCTGCTTGCAAGACACTGAGGAGGCTTTGTAGGATTCTTGAGTGAAGTGCTTATTGGATAAGAATCCTCAAGCATAAGAAAGAGTTGGTGATAATTAACTGTCTTGGTAATCTGTTAGCCATAGGAAATACTATTCTTATATTATTTGAAAATATGTTTTAAATTTAACAAAATATTTTAATGTTAGAAAATCTTTTGGGGAGGGAAAGTAACATTTAGGATAATAGTTCCTATTGTTAATAACTTCTGTAGATATGATGCTTTCATATATTTCTGCAGGCTCTAAATCTCAGCTTTTTTGAATACAAAATGTTACTAAAAGTTACCTGATGACCTAATGCAGAAGCAAAGAAAAAAAGTAAAATATGTAGCAGTCACCTGTAGCTAAGGAATTCTTTCTGCTCTTCTCTGCTTTTTAATGGCTGAATACAATGCCTTCGTTATCTGAAATAAAGCTTAGGAGAAGCCAGGACTAAAAGTAAAAGTAGAATCACTGGTATATGTGCTGGATGTCTTCATCCAGCTTGCTGAGCGTGTGCAGAGCTTCAGAAAGACTGGTGTTTTGACTGTCTATCAAGTTTAGCAATTTCTTGCAATATGGCTGTATTTCTAAGTGCCTTACAAGTTTATTCAAAATAAAAAGCCATTTGAGTTTCCAAGCTATTATTTCTAAGTATCAAAACTACTTACACAAACAAATAATTTAGTTTTGGAGAGCGTGAAATCTTTCAACTTTCCAGACACGTTTTGAAACTTTTAAGTTCCTGGAAAAAGAGTGGAAACTGCCTCTGCAGCCATGACTCTGGCATCTCTAGCAGTGCGCATGGATTGGTTCTGCAGGAGGAACACAGCCGTTGAGGAAAGCAGCGAACAAGGGCTCTGTCAGCTGCTCCATCACCATCAAACCACAGCTGGATCATCAAGCAGAGTTGCCCATTCACCCTCTCTGACATCCTGTCTCCTTTAAGAGTGACTGGTATGTGACGGTTGGGGTGAAACATGAGAAAGCCCTAGTGTGTAAGTTGTCCTATCCCGAGTCATGTCTCTACCTTACGTATTTAGAGATCAGCTTAGTATGTAAAACCCTGTCAGCATTTTTGTTAATCGGAATAAGTGAGTATTGTTGACCATATATTGAATAATTTCTTCTAATGAAAGGTTTTGCAATCTAACTACCTGTGGAGAAAAGTTTTTTTTCTTCTTTCTGAGAGATACTGCTCTGTAGCTTCCTGAGCTGGAGAGAACAGGAGGTAGTAAACTGCTCTATACCCTTCTTTTTTCAGTACATTGTTACGTCCTCTCCTTAATTTACTTTCTAAGGCATTTTCTAAGGCTTTTCTAAGTTTCTCTGTGTGTTTAACATTCTGATGGTGTTCATCTGTCTTCCCACACCACCTGATGAGACTATACTTGAGATAAGGTGCATGGTACTATGCAAGGTGTCACAAACGGTGTTGCATGAACTGATTTACTTAAAGGTAAATCACCAGCCTTTTCCCTTTTCTACTCTTTTTCATCCTAACTTCTTGTTACCACAAACTTTGTTAACCAGTAATATCCGGGTCTTCAAATAAGTGTGTGTGTGTTTGTGTTATGGCTTCCTAGAGGAGTTTAAAAAAAAAATAAAACAAACCAGAAACCTGTGAACTGTTGGCCCTCCTCAGTGGCAGTTTCCTAAATTCAGTGGAATTTTTCAGCTCCTTACTTCAAAGTTTAGCATTTGCCTTAAAAAGACAACTGGAAGTAACTAAAATCACATAGAAACTGTGCATGTTGTGGAAAAGGTCTAGACAAGACTGCATGACTTCTTGAAGAAAGAGTTAGGACTTCTAGGAATGTCCCTCTGCTTTAAGTTGTGAATTTTACATGACTCAAATGTAAAATGGCTTAGGAACAAGCCTTTTCTCCAACACATTGTTATGGTCCTGGCAGTTTTTCTTCCTTAGCCTAAAACAATAATAGGGCAGACAATGTGGTATCACCTCAAAGGAAGGGAGAACTATTATTCATCCAAAAAATATTGCCACAAAACCCTTGCACAAACATACTCTGCAAAACAGGTAGATGGAGTACAGTGTTCTGGAGAGGGATAGGGGTTGGAGTGGATACTCAGATCCCTGAATATCTACATAAAACAGGATGTCAGAATTTTTAGAATGAATATGGTTATGACTCATATTGTTTGTGCTCGGCTCTAGTGGTCATTTGCAATGCGTAATGTGAAATGACTTAACACAAACTAAGGAAAAGAACCTGTGTATCGAGGTGTGCATGACTTTCTCTAGTGTGGTGAATGTTTATGCTTGTTCTAGGAGTCATTTCTTAGTGCTATTTGCAGATTTTGGACTGTAAAGTATTTATTTCAGTTCCCCTCTGTCATGTTGATTCTACTGTTGTGATTCCACTTCTTGATTTTACTCTTCTGTGTATTTGAGTGAAGTGTGTCAAACTGTGCATAGCTATTACTAACTCTCAGATACTAGCACTGAGTTCCTAGGCAGAGGTTTCACAGAGGTGCTGTCGCCACAAGGACTGTGCTGTGTTCTGAACAGTCATTGCTTCCTATCCAACACCTATGGCATTAAATTTGCATGTGCTCATATTTTAAGCCATCAGTCATGCAGAGGTGTAGTATAGGTCATTAAGGCTTCCTGAGTAAGGAAAGCCACTTTCTAAGCTCTTTTTAATGCTGCGGGTGCAAAGCCAAAGGCTTGAGCTCAGTCTCTGACAGACTGATACAAAAGGGGAAAGAGCCTGAAAATTGCTGAAGCTCTAACCGGGTGGTGTATTAAGGGAAGAGGGAACAGCTGAACTTTTACATCGTGCTGCTGCTCTCTGATGACAGATTGTCCTGCCTTGAGCAGGAGCTGGGCCTGGAATGACTCCAGAATTGAAACTCTAAACAGGAGCTCTTCACCCGTATCTTCCCGTTGTGTATTTCACTGGAGCTGTGGCTCCAGTGGCAGGTTAGGCTGATTTCCCTGCTTAGTGGTGCCCAAAGGGGAAGTTTTGCCTTGTCCCCCTACTCTCCCACCACCTCCATTTGGTCACTGAAAGCTGCATTGGTTTTGGTACCTGCTGCACAAAGACCTAGTGGGCTGCTGAAGTTGTATTGGGAATACTTAATTAACATACACAAACAGTAGTCTTTGCCACAGATGCTATTCCAAGTGAATTCCTAGTGAGTTGGCCTGTTGCCACGCTGAGATCAATTTCCATGTCAAGCTGCAGCCTTTCCCTTTTAGATCAGTTATTTCTTCATCTGAACCTTTTTGGGAGATGGGCTTTGAACTATATTCTGTGCATTGATTTCCTGTCCAGTACAAGCCATGTCTGTGTGTGCAATCCTAACCTGAATAATAGTTTACTGCTTCGTTGTGATTTTTTGAGGCTTTTGTGCCTATCAAGACACAAGTGATCCTCTGTGTCATGCTTGTATTGTTTCTAAATGTGATAATTATTTTTGTAAGAATTTATGCATCAAAGAGATATTTATAAGTCGGAGGAAGCGTATAAGAAAGTATAGGCAAATGAAGAGACAGAGTCAAGAGACTCAGGAGAGAGAGGAAAAAATGTTGACCATGAATCCCTTTAATCACGACTCAGGCCTCTGGTCTACTGACTTAATACTCCAGTACAATTTAGACAGACTGGAAACTCTGCAATAAGAATGTAATTTATGATCCTCTGCCTGGCACTAGCACTAAGCACTTCTCATTCCTTGAATAAGAATTTATCTCTGTAATTGGAATCCAGGTATTTCCCTATAGGGTGTAATGCCTTCCAGCAATTTATTTAGGAGATCTTATGGGCATGATCCCCTGCTTTATAAATACAGAGCTTTTGTCTGTGTTCTATGTGAGTTGGTGATAGGTCTCATTTCACTCTTTCATTACTAGAGAAGGAGGATTAGTATGTTAGTACTGGCAAAACTAATATTTTGCAATGATCTATACTTTGAAGAGAGATTTTTTTTCTCTCTGTGCACAGGGAGGGAACATAGTTTTTCCTGGTGAAAAAGTTCATCTTTAAATTGAGTGGCACAGTGTTGATACCATGTCCAGAAGGAGCAAAAGAACTTTATGAGAACACAGAAGTTTGGGTTTCATTCTTGTGACTTCGGGGGAAATGTTTACTAATGACTTGTAAAGGCAGTTCCTCAAGCAGTGCTTGAGATCTTAGCTCATGTTTGCTGCTGAAGGGGAGAGATTTTGCAGCAGCTTTTCATCACCAGATGCAAGATAAATCTTTCAGTATAGACATGGTTTTGAAAAGATGTATCAAATAATTTTATTCCACTCCATTTTCTAATTTGAACTCTGGTATGCAAGAGTTAAAAGAAAAAACCTGTACCTATTGGTTTTCAAGTAAGATGCATTAGAAAATTTCGTTCCAGGAGTACGCTGGAAGTAGTAGGAGGAAATCCTGCTCACTGGAGGGGGACTCTCCTTAGAAGGAGAACTTAGAAATATCTGCTGTGGATTTGGTATTATTGGGGGACTTTTAAGTTTTGTCATCATATTTTTTCTGCTCTCTCTCCTTTACCTGCCAGCTCTGGAAAGGTACCTGTGAACAAACAAGGAAGCATTAAAAGTACTGTGATGAAGGAAACAAGTCAGAGGATGAGGAAAAGGGCTCTGGCTTCCCTTTAATCACAGCTGAAGTTACATCTAAGCATATTTGTTTCCTTGAGTGGTGAGAACATCATCCTACAATTGGGGTCCTGATTAAATGTTATTGGACTCCTATAGGTGGCTAATGAAGACAATTACCCTGTAATTAGGCTGTGTGCCTTCCCTTTCTGAACTTATTCAGAATATAATGCGTGGCAGTCATATTCCTCCCTGTGGTGAGGGTAGAGATCTCTGCTCTTGCATTTGTGCACTTCTGATGATCCAGTTGATGAGGCATGTCTGGAGTTAGGGTGCTCTTCTAGAGCTTGATATCTGGCCCTGGGAAAATGTTTTTAATTCAGAAGATTATCCATGTCCTTTTCTCCTATCTTAAAGTTTATTTTGGGGGTTTTTTACCTTGACAAAGAATTGAAATGAATGCCCTGAGACTTAGGAGACAGACCCTTCGCCGCTTGGAAGCACTGTGGCCATGGTCCCTTTTATTCCCCCTTAGTTTCATGCTTCCCTAGAACTCCAACTGGATTTATTTTAGTAAACAGTTTTCTCTTTAGAAAATTCCCCTTAGAATATGAACTGAAACATAAGTCTCAAGTTTGTAATAATCTGCTTGTTTTCCTAGTCATTTTCTTGCTGGAACTGAGGCCAGTCATGCATGCATGATAGGAAGAGAACCCTGATGCTGTGCATGCATAAATCACTTCCCTTGAAGTGCTAGTTCCTATTTGCAGAGCACGTAGATACCAGAAAGGAAGAGATTAATTTGCATCTCATAGAACAAGAAAACTAATTCAAAGATAGCTTCAAGTTAATATAATCTAGTAATCTGTTACCAACTACACTGTAAGCATGGCAGGGAAGTGGGGAGAACAGGCAAAAATTGGGAACTAGCAAGTCATCCTAAAAGCTGTCCCCCTTGAACACTGTGCAAGTCCAGCCCCTGTTTTAGTGAAACTTTGCCTTTCACTCCTTTCTATAGCTATTTTAATGGTTATCTGTGACCATAGTGATGTTTCACAGTATTATTTTTATGTTTACTGTGTTCAGTGGTTATGAGCAGTTAAATAAAATGATAGTTTTATGTAGAAATTTTCTTTGTCAAATGTTATTATATATGATGTTAATTTAGATGTGAACTATGTTATAAATACATTTTGAGGTAGAATTTGAAAAAACCCACTAAATTACAGTGAACAGTGAGTACTTAAAGTGGAAACTGTAGGACACAAAACATGTTGCTTATACAAGAAAGCAGGAGTTGCCTCATGAGATTATCGTACAGGTGTGAAAGTAAATTGTAGGACAGGTTTTTCAAAGAGTCAAAGTCATCTTTTTAAACTTGGCAGTGAGTAACGTCCTCTTGGCATGAGAATGTTAGTAAAATGTACTCTAGTTACTCCTGCCTTTAGATAAAAACACGAGTCGTGATTCCCAGTCCCCAAAGAACATCCACAAGTTGCTGCGAGCATCAGTGCTTTGTTGCTCCTTATCAATCTTTTAAAACAAAGTACAAAAAATAAATGTAGCATCGAGCGATGACCAAAACTAAACGATCTGTTTTCTAGTATTGACACTGAATTTTCCTCCCCAAAGAAGATAATTTTGATAAAGCCATCACTATGTGGTAGTATTAGGAAAACAAAAAAAAAAACAAAAAAACAAAACAAAAAAAAAAGACTGTTGCCATGACCTAGTTACCTCTGCTCAATAAAACCGTAAATCTTATATCTTGAATTAATATATTTAACCATTTAATCCTTGTTTCACTTTTGGCAACTTTGTGGATCTTAATATAATTTACATAGTAAGGGTAAATAGGTGGAGAAATTAACTCTTACTTTCAGTAAAGGAAAAGTGCTCCAATAAAATTTGGGTAAATAATTATGATAAATATTAATTGTGATTGCAGCACAAGTTGTTGCCTGTTAACTACCTGTTAACACTGCAGCTGCTCTTCTGCTGTTTCCTGGGATCATATTCACTTTAATAGATCAGAGTGACCCCGAAATGTGAATGAATGTCTGTGTGATCTTAGCTGCCTAAGGTTTCCCTCTCAGAGCTCAGAAGATGGACACAAATGAGGTCTTATTCAGTCCCCCAGAGCCATCAAGCGTGCAATCAGATGTGGATTTTTTTCCCATGATAGTGACACACTTTCAGATCTGCAACAGCCCATTTTCTAAGACCCTTCTGTCATCATGAGGTAAAGGTGTTTTGTTTGTGCAGCATTGCTTTGGAGGAACATCATAAAAGGCGGAGGAAACAGAGGAATGCATTACTTCCCTCTATGTTTCCCTGATCTGGTGCCAAGGTACGGATGAACTTCCGTGGTTTGTACTGAACTTGAAAACCTGTGTTTGTGGGCATGTTGATGATATCAAACAGGTGAGCTCGAACAAACGACTGAATAGGAAAGGGTTAAGCCTTGCTAATTACTGCTGTAAACAAAACTCTCATGTAAAATAGCGAACTCCGAATGTCAAAATTGTGTGTTCTGCTGTTCGTTTCTGTGGCACCGGAACGTGTTAATTTCACTGAAACCCAGGAGTAACGATAGTCGTGTTCCTCAATAAAAAAGGCAATAACTCAGCAACAGAAAAGCCAGCTGTTCTGGTAGGACAGACATTTATGGCTATTTTAATCTCATTTATAGGAAGAGGGGGGACCAGGACCTGTAGCCGAGCGGCGCTGGGTTGGGGCCGCCTCCTCGCCCACCGCGATAACAGCGCCTCGCCGGGCACCTACGGGCAGCTGCCGCCCGGGACCGCCCCGTCCAGCGGGACGGAGGAGAAGCCCAGCCCAGCCCAGCCCAGCCCCTCCGCTGCCGGGGCGGGAAGGAGCAGAGGAAAGGCGCACAAGCGGCCCCGGCCGCTGGGGGAGACGCCCTCTGCTCGGGATCGCCCACGCCCGGCGCGGAGCCGGCGCTGCCCGCCCCGAGGCTGTGCCGTGACGGGACGCGCCCGCGGGCGGACCGCTCCCGGCCGGAGGAAGGGAAGGAGGAGGAGGCGCAGGACCATGCTGGTGGGGCTGGGGCGGGCGGTGCGGAGCAAGTGGCTGCTCCAGGTGCCGCTGGGCAGGCGGGATGGCTGCCCGCCGCCCTCGGAACCTCAGGTAAGAGGGGGTGCAGGAAGCGGGCGGCGGGCGAGGTTCCCCGCGGGACAGCGGTGGGAAGAGGTGGAAGTGCTCCTCGAGCCTGCTGGCCCTTCGCCCGCCTTACCCCCGGGAAGAGGAACAAAACTTGGGGGAAGTGTCAGTCCGTGGGTTGGGGCTGTCCCGCCGCTGCCTCGCTCCCCGGGGCGGCGGTGACTCAGGCGGCGGGAGGAGCCGCAGCGCCGGCCGGGCCGGGGGCCCCTGCCCCGGGCTGCTGGGAGAGCAGGGGGTGACTCACAGGCTGCCGCTGTAAGCAGCGGGAAATAAAACGGGATCGCAAAAAAGGAAGTTTTCCTTGCGGGCTGTCGTGCTGCTGCCGTGTACGTGGAATGCTGGAGTCCACCTGGCTCTGAGCTTCTCCTGGCTTGTAGGAAGTCCCAGAGGTCCTGTGAGTAGGAAGCGTGAAGGCACAATAACTTTAGAGATCTGCTGGCGCTTAGGACATTGTGGTGTTAATAGTCCTGAAAGACTGCCTGCCGGGAGAGGAGGCAGTTTAGTCGTTTATTATTGTTTTTACTGATAGAGATGCTAGGAAACATTGCTGTGATGAGACACAATAAAACCCCGTCCCTGCGTCTGCCGCCCACCCATAGCAAGGAAGTGGGCTGGGTGTGTGGTGACATCCACACAAGGAAGCCCAGGGCGCTCTACGACATATTACTGAGGAGCTTCCACAGCCTGTGCCTCGACACCTGCGGTGGCGGGTGAAGTTGAGGAGTTGAGCTATGAACAATCTACTTTTTCCTACTATTTTTTTCTCAAACTATTAAAAAACCCTTTTACTAAATTCCATTGCACTAATTTGCCTCTCGTCTGTTAATGCAAATAGCTCTGCTTTGCTTTGTCATGCATGTATATCAGGACATTTAAGAAGGGAATTTAAGATAAATATTGATTTAGCCTCCTTGATCTTCTGAGGTTCTAACACGGCGTGCTAAAAACATCTTGCACCTCACAGAGCATTTACACTGCTATTCAGCACACACTGACATTACCTATTCAGTTTGTCACTTCTGACTTCTCCAGGGTACTGCTTTGCAGACAAGCTTCGTGCTTTTCTAAGGCTCTAAAATGAGACTGAAAGTTGATAAAGCTTCAAGAAGAGACACCAAAAATGAGAGGAGGAGGAGGAGGAAAAGCTCTTGCTTTGGCAGTGCTGTCATTATAAGAAAGAGCAGAAAAATGATCGTCTCTGTTACTTCGTGGGATGGAACACGACAGTGACGTGCCTTGGGAATTAAATTCTTGCACCAAATAGGTGAAGCAGAGAGATGTTGTAATGTTGAAGAAAAATCTAATTGGGAACAGTGTTTAACACAAGATTTGGTTTATTTCTTACATGGAAATTTTTGGAATAAATTAATATACACTTCTTTTTAGATATGCAGTGGATAGATCTGGTTTTCCTACACAGTTGCTAGCATGATAGTTAATGAACCATGTTTACTGATTTCCCCTTTACTGTTTTCAGGCAGTTAAAATGTTTGTTCTCGTAAACTTTAAATGAATGACCTGTAGGTGTAATTTCAAGCTGGTAAAAATTAAAAAAAGTCCCAATTGTTATTGCAGTTATTTAGCTCTTTATATTTTGATGTAATGCAGAACATCGGATTATGTACATCTCATCCAGTGCAAGCACTGTTGTGATCGTTTAGGTTTTTTCCACCACTGCTTTTCAGTGTTGCTACTTCTGCTGTTTGCCGCTGCTGTTTGGTTAAACAAATATTTTGCCACTAGGTCTGGGAAGGAAAGGTTGGAGTGCTTGTGCGGGACTGAGGAAAGCGGGGCTTGGTCACTTGTTGCCTTAGTGCTTGGTGTGGTCTGGAGTCACTGTGGGCTGTGCTCTGCAGCTTGTTTCATGCTGTATTCCATGATAGGAATCAGTTTGCCCATGTACCTTTTGGGGTCTTGTCTGTAGGTTTCCATTTGTAAAGCTGGAGGTGGTACTTCAGTGGCTACTTCGTGTACTTTGTCATCACATACTGTGAGGTACTCAAGTATTACTGTGTTGATGGGCAGGTGTGTGAGTTCGCAGTGTATTTGTGTGCTGTGTTTTCCACTAATAAATACAATGCTGTAGGGATAAACAAACATTACTGCTAATTTGCTGTCATTTTTTTTCTGTAAAAGTGGGAATTGCTGTCCTAAGGAGCTGCATCTTAATTGTTAGCTTCTCAGCTCCACTTTTAAACAAACTCTACAACTCCTCCTATGGCTGTGATTAAATGCTTTGCCTTTGGGGTGATGCTTATACAAATTCTTCTTTATTTTGTAAAATTGAGTTTTCTGTTACGTGAGTCTTTTTGTATCTAGTGTTGAGTACTTAGACAGACTCTAGCTGCCTGGGATGTCCTGGGCTTGCTGCTTTGACAAGAGTATGTTAGAAATCTGGACAGCAGGCTATGTGCAAAGGAGAAAAGGGCTTAGCAGCTTAGGCAGTTTTTCAAACTGAGGCATATTATATTGTGTTCTTTGGACAAGCATTCTTGCTACACATAGTTTTGTTCCCAAAAGGGTGCAGTTCATTTTGTTGGACTCCTAGATTTGTAATGCTGCAGTTATTTTGCATGTGATAAAATGTAAAGGTTGCCAGCTCTTTCACTTCCTCTTCACTTGCATGTTTTAACTCCTTCAGCTCTTACTGAAAGAAATGCCCTGCTTGCACTGCTCTCCGTGAGGAAAATCTCCCCTCACCATGTCACAGTGGAGAACACATGTGTTAACACCGAATCAAAGATTTTAGTTGCTGGAGTTTTGTTTTAATTCATAAACCTTCTAAGCCAGGAAACATTCAAAGGACTGGATTTAATTTATTTTTTTTTCAGATGGTTCTAGTTATTTTTTCCATAGTGCTGAATCCTGCTGATGTAAAACTGTGTTTCTTTTTATGGCCATTCGTATATATGAGATTTTTAGTTTAGTCCATGCTATGGAGATCTCTACCAGCATGCCCACATCAGTTGGGATGGGTGGCAACTGTGGAAAATGAAGTCTGGGTTACACAGTTTCTCTCAGCTTAAAACTAGGTTTATTTGCAGTCACACAGCCCTGTGTCTAGCTAAAACTGTTTCTGTCCTGTGTGAAAGTGCTGGAGTTGTGACATTTCCTCTGCAAAAGGCAGGGCTTGCTTTGAACAAGTATTAGTGATGGAAGTAAAACGGAAAAACTTGAATTATTTTCAAAATATACGTTTATTTAGCATAATTAATTCAGAATACATTCCATTTCTATGTGCAAAGTTCTCTTAAAACTGTGCTTCTAGAATACATTGTTAAGGGGAAAGATCGTGTGTAAGCTGGCAAGATCAAATTGCAGAGGCTTCTGTGAAAAAATTACGGATTGGGATATCGCATATGCTTGTTGCTGAGGGGAATTTTCTTCCTAGTTGCAAATTGCAGCCAGTAGGAGACTCATTGGGTTTATCTGCAGAAAGCAGAGTAGAGGGGTTTTATTTTTGGGCTTTTTTTGTCAGCTCCCAGTGTCATCCATATCTGTCAAAAATGTTTCTTTTAGTGCTTTCAGCCGATATGTTTTTTGACTACTAAGTTTTTTCCTCAGACTGGCTTGAACTTTTTCCTGTCCTTCCTGTTAGTTTTTATGGTTAATTCTTCCAGCATTATACCTATCCAGTTTGTCCTTCAGTTCTAGTCTTACATATGGAATGATCTCAATTTGTCTTAATAGCTACAGGATAATTAGAAATGTGGTTTTTCATTTAGGTTTTTTATTTTGCCTCTTTCTCTCTTGCACATAGCCTGCTGCCAAGATTTCTAAGATTCTCTGTCAAAGGAGCAATCCCAGGACATCTCAGGCAGCTACACAAAGGCAGATTGTCACTGAGTGTCTTATGCAGCTGAATATTTCACATAAATGCGAATTAAGTCACTGCTTTGTGTTTTCAGCCTACTCACATCCTTTGGAAATTGATATCTAATTGGAGCTAAGAACTGGGAGTAATTTGTGGCTGTTGGACATGTTTTCTGTTGTCTTTCCTTCCCTTTGAAAGTCTTGCACAACAAAAGTTAGCTAGTTGATCCAAGTCCTTTTTTCTAAAAGAAACCTCCTGCTTATACTAGCATATGTCAACAAAAACATACAAACTGCTAAACTGTTTGTTTATGGAAGTACTGTTCACTCTTACAAGTACTTATTTATAAATGCTTTAAAAAAAACCATTTAGAATATCTCTGGCGCTTCTGCTGTAGGAAATGTTCCTGCCTCAGCAAGTTCCTTTATTTGCTTTTGATACGGTGTCTATGGCAGAATAGCAGGGTGGCATTGGGAATGGCCATTTGCTGTTGTCTCTCCTCCCCTGGCAGCTGGCTGCATTTTCACTAATAAATACACTTCTGGGGAGAGATGTGATATAGCACAGAAGTTCACCATTCTTTGTATTTCTACAGATACTCTCATGTACTGCCTTTCTGTGTCTTCTTTCTCCAGTAAGCAGTGACTTAGTGGGCTGTGAGAGACCCTTGTATGCTCATGTACAATTACCTGCAAACACTCATTTCCTTAGAGGTTTATGAAATTTCTAATAACCAGCCTCACTCAGTGTTTGAAACTGGCATCAACAGCATGACTTCTCAAAACTGTCAGTGTTGTTTTTCAGGGGGGCAAATGACAGAAAAGTAGCAAACTGAGATGTGTAGATCAAATCAGCTGTCCTTGCATAGCATATTAGGACGCTCTTTGCCTACTCTTAAGTGTCACCAGATGCGTGTCTTTTGTGGTTGTGTGAATATGGCAATTTCTAAGAAAAGGAAATGAAAACCAGCTCCTGCAAGGCTGGAAAGAGTGTGGTCATACTCTTCAGAATAACAAGCTTAAAGAAGTTGGAGCTTTTATGTGCTAAGAGGCTGTGTAGTACTGCAGAAAATGCAAAGAAACCCTAAAACCGAAATGCTGGTCTAACATTACTGTCTATAGCAGTATATGTATAATGTTTTAACAAACTTCTTGAAGAGCTTTCTCATATGTGTTATAGGAGTAACAGACCGTGCTTCCCAAAGGTTGGGAAGTACATTACTCCAGATACATGCAACCGCCTCATAGTAAAGGAAAACAAAAAATTATGTAATTTCCTGTTGGTAACTATAGTGACAGTATTTGTTTTATATTTTTTTTAATTTAGACTGGGAATTTAAATAGTCATACCATGAAGTGATAACTGTATTGGGTGCTCTATGGTTAAGAAGTAGATGGCAGAAAACGATATTGTGATTTCATTTGCAGTGGATGCTGTGGTCATACAAACAGCGCTGCAAGTGTGAGTAATTTTTTTTTGTTGCCCATGAGATGAAGAACATCTCAGTTTGGCACTGTTCCCTTTAACACTCTGAGCAAGGCCTTTGCTCACAGTCTTTACGTACCTTTAAAAAAACCCCAAAACTAAACCGCTAGAGGATGTCTCAGAAAATTGCTTTGCAAGTGTCTTAGATACTCTGAAGATTTACCACAAATCACTGAAGTGCTGAGTACTTAATGCTGTTGACAAACCTATTGCATCTTTTAAGAACATGAATCTCCTCTGGTTTTGTTTTGATTTGTTTTTTGTTTTTGTTTGTTTGTGTTTGTTTGTTTCTGTTTTGTGGGGGGTTTTGTGTGTTGTGGTTTTTTTCTTTAATATTTTTATGTTTTAAAGCTCATAGGGCAAAAATGTAGACTGTATTTTAGAGTTTAAAATATCTTAATTTCTGAAGGGTTAGGAGAGATAGGAAATGGAAATATAGATTTGGGTTTTTTTGGTTAGTTGGTTTTTGGGTTTATTTGTTTTCTTGTGGTGTGGTGAGGGTTTCACCTTGTGAAGTACTTCTTACACAGTAACATTTTTGGCATCAGAGAGGAAGCAAACAGTATACCTGTTCTCACATCTAGTTAAACAGTAAAATCTTCATTTCCTACTTTCTCTTGAGGGGAAAGAAGCTGAGGGAAAATGAATGGAATATCTGGGCTTGAGTTAAGGGTTGTTTTCTCTAGGATCATCTTCACCGTGATGACGTACTTACAGAACAGCATCAAAGGTGAATTTCTCATTGGGTTGCTTATTGGTGGGATGCTTCCTTCCTCCATATGAAAAGGCAGTAAGCTCTTCTGAGCCTAGAGGTGTTTCATGGTCACTTCTGTGCCTTTTTATAATATGATGTTAAACACCTCTTAAGGTCATGTAGCAGCAGCTCTTGCTCTGGGTTGGTTTTTCATCTCTTTTGCTCTTTTCCAGAAAGATGAACAGGAGAGACAGGTTCTCTGTGTTGCTGCCTCATCCTCTGTCTTGTTGTTAAGATACTGTGTAATAACCTGATGATTAGGTTTACATGGGGAAGAAGTGGCCTTTTATAAGGTCCCTTTTGCCATTCTTAAGACTGCTTACTGTGTCGTTTCTGTACCCCAAGCTAATCTGAGAAGCCTAACAAAAATTAAACAAAACTGTTCTGTGACCTTGCATAGGGATGCCAGGAGGAGGACAGTTTTCAGGCCCCTGTAAGTTATTTGTTGTGACATTTTCCATTCTCAGCTGACATAGGAGTCCAGGATCATCTTGAAATACCTGCTAACCAATGCAGATATTCATACATGCTGTCCCAAATATACTTTGTGTTTGCCAGGGAGTCTGATCTTTTAATTCCCTGCAGTATGTGAAGAGTGGCTTGGTCTGTAACAGTACTGCTGGACACCCATTTGTGACCGATACAGTGCTTGAGGAATCTGGTATGATCATGGTGAGGATAGACTGCTTATGGGGAATGCTTGACTCCCAAATCCATGACCCCAAGT
>JAWWLV010000144.1:26141790-26157784 GCA_035041135.1 Platyrinchus mystaceus
CACTGGTTCTTCATTCTCCCAGTCCCTGCATCCCTGCATTTGCCTTTCATGACTTGGCCAATATTTTATATATATATATATATATATATGTTTTATATATACTTATATACTTACACATTTAATTTGGGGTACAGTACTGAAAATACTAAGAAATTGAAAAGAATGTTTGGAGTGATGCTCTAATAAACGTTCTCTCAATATCTAGTTATGTAATCGACAGTAGATTTTGCTATTCATTGAACATTTTCTGTATTGTAGCTGATGACTTTTAATTAATGGGGAAGGAAAGTTGAGTGTTTGTTTTGGTTTGGTTTTTTTTTAATTAGGCACTTTAGAGCCAGTAGCAATAGCTAAAGTACTCCCGTAGTTATATACCTGGTGTCTGTGTAGAGATGTTTCCTGATGATAGCTGTATCAATAAGCTCTTTCTAGTGCTGAGAATGCCTTAGCAGAGCTAATGTGAAAACATATTAAAATATATATAACTCCATCTTTAAGATCTTAATTACAGCGAGGCAAAAGCTATATCCAGTGTTGAGGCAGCTGGAAACTAATCACATCTATTTAGTCATGCTGTGGATCAAGGTGAGCAGCTTGCCAAGAGTAACATGTCAAATTTTCTTTTGACACATCACATTGTCTTTTTCTTTGCTAAAGCAGAGGTTAAGCATTCTGATAGCTACTCGGTGGAAACCAGAGGTGCTGTCTCTCAAAGAAGCACAATGCTGCCAGCCAGTTAATTGGCATATCTTGCCTCTAAGTGAGGCAGTGACTCTCAGTTTCTGTTCAGTGTGGAGCTCTGTGGGAGTCAGGAGCAGGGAGCTGATGACTCTCAATGCACTGGGACTCTGGCCCTGTGCCAGCCTGCCAGGATGGTCTTCAGCACTAGCCATAGTGCTGCTTTTTGCACCAGCACCGTGGGGTTCTGATGTCTACTCTGTAGAAAGGACAGAGGCCAAACTGGAAGCTGTTTTTTCTTGCCCACTGCCAGATGCAACATAATCATCTGTTTTGTTGCTGCCAATGCCAAAGTAAATTGAACTCATGCTTGTAAAATACCTGCAGTGTGATTCCTGTGTTCTTAGTGAAATACAGAAGTGAAACAGCTGATGTAGTAATGAGATTTGCTTGCCATGGATCTGAAGGTATATTTGGGAGTGCAGTCCTGGCATTACTCTTCTAATGGTGCTGGGTGGCAGTTGAAGTGGAGTTACAGAAATAAACGTTGGTTAAAATCCTCATCAAAACCCCCAGACATTTCTTCTGCTGAAAACACTCCAACCTAGAGTTTTGCTGCAAATTGGTGATATAAAAGAAAGCTGCTTTGTCCTATCTTTGCAGTGGCTCATAAAAGTCATAAAAAGAAATTGCAAAGTTGTTTAAAACCACAGGTGTGTCCAGAACTGCACTTCAGATTACCCTTTGGATTTGATACCTTTGTAGCATTTTGATAGTTATGAATTTACTTGATTTTCTTAGCAAATAAATGTACAGATTAAGACCCTGTAACTCCAGCACTTGGGATTTTTGGTGCCTGTTCTTTTCTGTGAGCTGGTCCAGGGATCCCCTTTCAGTTTTGAGTGCTGACAGGAGGAACAATTACTCTTTCCTAGAGAGATCTGAACATGCTGGATATGGTAAGTATAATTTTACCAGGCTGAATATATAAGGAAAGAGGAAAAGAAAAGGGAGAAGTGATAGTTGTAATGACAACCATTCGCTCCTTCAAATTCCTCGGAGAAGGAGATGACTAGGTCCTGTAGTCCTTGCTGTATGGAGCTTTGGGCACTGCACAGAGTGGCCAGGACTTGTCTTGCATCCTCAGAAGGGTGCAAAGTTTGGGGCTGCTCTATGCTTGCTACTGACCTTTCCCTGTAGCTTCTAGAGCCTGGAATTGTCTGATTCCTTTTTTCCACATCTGCCCTTCCCCACACTGGTTCTATGCTCATCTGGAGAACACTTGATCTGTAACTGTGAAGTACCATCCTTCTGTCTCCTCTGAACAATTTCAGAGGCTAAGAATTGTTCTCTCACTCTGGTAACACTTGAGAAAAGGAATTTTTCGGATCTGTGAAGCTGAAGCTCGTAAAGCAACAAGTGCAGAACCAACATTCAGATGATTCTTTATCTGAACAGATAAGAGGAGTAACTGAATTTCATCTCAGAATAAATGTTACCATAATATATTAGTAGGATCTGTTCATGTCCTAGAGGAGGAGTATTCTTGCATTACTAAATATGATATGCTCTCAGCTTCAGCCCTTAAGGGATGATGAAAGCATAATGCTGAAGTAAAGTTAAGGAGAATCAAGCTGAGAAGTACCTTGGCATGATTCTAGTAGTTAAATATTTACCAGCAGCAGACAGCTCTTAGAGTCTCATTTTTCTTCAACCATCCTTATAATAATAAAACATGCATAGAACATAATTTTCCAGGGAAATGGCTGCAAACAGTCTTGCTTCTTGAGCAAGGATGATTAATGTCTGGTTCCTTTAAAAAAGAAACTAGAATACATTGAGTATTTATTGAGAGTCACTGAAAAAGTTTCTGCTTGAGCTGTAGAGTTGGTGTAGCACAGCATAAAAGAGTGTTCTGCTTCTGTGTTCATTTCTGTGAGTTTCTGCTGGCCATAATAGGGTGGTTATGAAAGTGGGCATGCATTTAGTGGTTTGATGTGGTTGGATTTTGCTGCTTATCAGCTGCAAGTTCAGCAGTCCATCTTATCTCTCTTTAGCCTGCTGTTTGTAAAGGAAAGAGTCCTGTGGACCCAATGTTAATTTGTGTTAGTGTTGTATCACTGGGTGCAGCGATTATGCGAGGCCTCACCATATCATACATCACTTCTGCAGCCATGGTCATGAGTTTGCTGACTTGATTTGATGATGTTCTCCTTCACAGCCCCCTTCATGCTCACCCTGGTTTCTCCCTCTGAACTACAGTGCTTAATGTGCCTATAGAGGTCCAAAATCTCCGTTACATGGAAATGGAAGAGCAGCAGCAGTATAGCAAGACCTGCTGTGTCTTCACACAGCTGCTAACATAACCCTGCAGCTGCTGCTATTGAACAGAGACTGTGCTTATGTGTACCTTATGTTTTGCACATGCAGAATACAAGATACATTTCTGAAGTGGCCAGTGGTTTGTTGCTTTGGTTTTGTTGTTTGGGTTTTTTTTTCCCCAGGTCATGTTGTCTCACTGGTGCTGAAAACATAGAGCTGTTTGATAAAGAGATTAATAATGACAAATTGTGTTCCAGTGAAATCCGGTGGCATGGATGTTGAGAATCTCAAAGGTACTTGAAGAGCAACATAAAAGTGAGAGGCTTTTTGGAGATTGGCATAGTTATTTTGTAATTTTTGTTGTACTAAATTAAATTTGAAGTCACTTGATATTCCATTTTACTAGGCATTATCTCAGTGCTAGACAAAAAGAAAAAATGTGGAAACCCTGTGAGTATGCTAGGATGGTAGGAAAGATGAGTAGTTGTGTTGCATGCATAGGGGTTGTTTCAGGGGGCAAGCGAATAACAGTGCTGGTATGACAGTACCTGAAATATTGTATTAGATTTAGCGTTCATGTTGTAAAGATATTGATCATTGAAGGGAACTCAGAAGCAGCGTAAATGGGTAGAAGTTGTAGAGATTAATTTATGAGGAAAAATTTAGGAATTAAATATGTATAACTTGCTTAAGCAGTGACTGCTGGGGTTCATAAATCAAACAGGCGTGAGAGGTACAAGCACAGAAGAAAAGAACTATGCCTATAGCTGGGGAAGTGCCCGAAATGGAAGCTTTGAGTATCCTACGCCTGACTTCCTGAGAGTGAAATTAAATATGTTGTTTTGGGAGAGGACAGGAATTCATGACTTGATATACACAGAGCCACACTAGACAGATATCTTTGTAGTAAGGAAAATCCTGTCCTTTAAGTCTGATTAGATGTATGTATTGAGCCTCTCTTTATCCCATGATGTTAGTCACATGAGCTGTCAGTGTTGTTTGAGTCGAGTGTTGAGGACACACAATGCAACAAGAGTTAACTGTGCTGTCTTGGGTCCTACAGACAAATGCTGGTATATAAACCTGGAAAAGTCCTCCCTCTCTTCTCATCCTTGAACAACAGGCTGGGGGAAGGAGAGTGTTACAGTTCTTTTCAATCTCAAATTTACAAGACAATGTACTGTATAAACTAAGCTTTATTTAATGAGCTCATTATGAAAGAAAGCAAACAGATATGTCTGTTGAGCTCCATCCCCTTTGTACAGACTAGTCTAACATGATTTCACTAATTCATCATGATTTCATTCATTAGTGATTATCTTTTAGAGCCCTTACAGCTAATTTCATTAGACTTCTCTTCAGAGTATAATTGAGCATCTCTGTCTCTGATCCTCAGACAATTGCTGCAGGCAGGGAAGAACAATTACTTCTTTATGTACTTTGAAAAACCAACACAGTTTATATAATTTAAGTTACTTTAAAGGCAACATAGGTAACATTTGCAAGTTCTCTGATTTGTAACTTGTGCACCAGTGAGCAAAGCAGTGACCTCACTGACAGCGCTCATCCTTCCTTCTCCCTCACAATGTGGGCATCCCTGTGTCACACTGGGAAGCAGAAAAGTCTCGTCAGTCTGACTGCTGCTGGATCTGCTTCAGAAATTTTTTATTACTTGGAAGTTGGAGCTCTACCATTTCCCTAGGATTCCCCAAAAATGCCAGGCAATCATAATGCAAGGATGGTGGCTGCAGAAGACAGCAAGCTACAGCTAATGACCTTCAGCCCTTCCTGCCCAATGTGTCCTACCAGGGCATTGCTCTTGGTTTCACCTAATGGCACTAGCATATATGAGGCCTTGGGGTGGACTACTTGTCAGCCAAAATGTGAGCAGGAACTGAGTGCAGGCACAGAGAGACTTTCTCAGACCTGCCTCTCCGTCTGATGGTCAGGCTGAAGCTGTGTGGTCACAACTCCTCCTTTGCCAGGAACTCTTTTCTTAGAGCTTAACTGCTCTTTCTGGTATTCTCCTTCGAGAATGTTGCCTTTTCTGCTGCTTACAGTCACTGAAGTGTGCAGGCATGACAGAAGTCTACCTGAAGCAGACCAGAGTCCAAAGTTGAGTTGGCTGCAGTGTATGCACTTGTGTGCTGCACTTGTTTCTTCCGTTTGGTGCAACTGTTTTTTACGTTTAGGAAAATAGCACACGTCTATGAAATTGGATCTGCTAAAACTAAGTTGCTGAGTGTCTTTTATACATTTGATCTTCGCAGTGATAGTTGTGAGACAAAGCAGAATCACAGTGTGCAAGTATGTTAAGCTGCTGCATTTTGTGAAACCCACATAAAAAGTATTTGTATTTTGGACTTTCAGAGAGGAGACATGTAAAATGTGCTGTGAAAGTGAATGAAAACATTCTTGCCCTATTCTCATTTGTCCTTGGGCATCCCTGAGGGAGTTGTCCACCCATGGTTGGGTGGCAGATCTAGCTGGACTGTTGTTGGACCATGATGGCCATTCATAGGGTTTAAGAGCAGTTCTTGTTTTCAGTATCGTTCTTTTTTCTTGATAGCTGATCTGCTATGCCATGAAAATACAGGCAGCAGATGTGACAACACTCCAAAAAAATGAGGTCCTTTGATAAATATTAAAGTCAACAAATATATGCACTTATAAAAGAAGTAGGATTTAGACATTACAGATTTAAAATTAAGAAGTTGTAATCATTATCTTGGTAGGTTTTTTTTTCGGTTGAGTCCTGGGACAGGAAAGCACACAGCACTCTTTCACATATGATACAGAGATGATACTCAGACAGGCTTCTTCTTTGCTCCACCATGTTTTCTGTGTTACCTTTAAGTAACTTAAATTATTTAAACTGTGTTGGTTTTTCAAAGTTGATAAAGAAATAATTGTTCTTCCCTGCCTGCAGCAATTGTCTGAGGATCAGAGACAGAGATGCTCAATTATACTATGAAGAAGAAACTTATAATCAAATTAGCTGTAAGGGCTCTAAAAGATAAGAACATGTTTCCTGGCTCCAACCTTTTCCTCTTCTGCAAAGCAATTTTTTAAACTCCATCTTTTGGCAGGCTCACTGCTTTCCTGTTGAGCAGCAAACACCAGCAGCTGTTATGTTCTGGGCAGAGGTGCTCTTTACTGTCTGTGCCCAAACACCCAGCAAACACTGGGAAGGATTAAGATGCCAGGTGTTCATTCTGTCTTGTATTTAGGATGCCAACTGTGATTACCGTGTAGAGTCAGGCAGTTGAATCCAAGGCTTCTTTCAGAGAATGTGAGGAGGTGCCAAGGGCTGTCTCAGGGCACTCCCTTATGCTTTCTTGGCAGGTGTCAGTCAGCAGCTGTCTGTCACAAGCTGAACGTGCAGGACCTATCACAGCAGCTGCTTCTCAGGCTCTGGCTGTAGTGAGACAGGAACGTTGACCTCCTTTCTGTGATAGGAACTAAACAGCAGTGTGGATTAAAGCTAATGGTTTGCTGTAAAGAAGGAGCACCCTATGGAGACCTTAGAAATCTGCAGTCATATAAAAGTTTTTGCTGTTGTTGCCAGTTTAATTTTCAGAAAACTCTTGTGCTTTTCTGCATTTGAGGGTTGAGCTTAGGAAGCACATCATTAATTTAGTCCTCTAGTTTACAGTTATTTTATAAAAACCAAATGAATTACACCAATAATATGTAAAGAGCAAAGTTCATACAGGTTTTCAGCAGTCTGACTCATATACAGGTATGCAGTTAGCTATTGGACCCTGGCTAAATCTTCATGCTCCGAGCTGATAGGTATTGTTGGTACTAGTTCCAGTTGAATCATCCATTAAATATTCACAGATTTACAGTCAGCATGGAAGTGAAACTGTCAAAACAACTTGCCTGATAATGACAAAGAAATAGCTATCAGAGAAGTGGGAGGCAGCTTTTGGGCTGAACTGTTTTGCTTCAGAAATTTCAGTACCGTTTGCATTTTGTATCGTTTCTGAGAAATGTATAATGCAAATGCATAATGGATTTTTGGGGTTTTAAAAATTCCAAAGTGTTCAAAGTTGTCAACTGTCTGTTGTTTTTCTTGGGTTTTGAGTATTTTTCCTTGCAAAACAAAAAAGAGGAAATAGATGACTTACTTCATGTATTATAAAAACATATGTGGTGATGGATGAATTTATACAACTTAACTGCTTGATGCCATGGTCTGCAGGCAAGTGATTGAATCTTATTTTTTAAATTTTTTTAAAAGAGACTGTCATATTAATAATAGTATTGGATAAATACCACCAGGTAGAAACACAGCAGTTGAGGTCAGCCATTTCCCATCGGATTTGTTAAACACAGGTCTACTTTTCAGTTGAAGAAAATGAAAGGAAATGGTGCTATTATCTGATCTGCTTGGCTCTATGTAGAAGGTCTTCCTTTCATGGTCCTGATAATAGGAACAGGATGTGGAAATGATCTCATCTGGAATACAAGTGAGAGTGTATTATGAAAGCAAGTGCAGACTAAAAAGGAGGGCAACCTAGAGAAATATGCCAAAGCTGCAAACTGTCCAGAAGGGATGGGAATTTTATGTCTTTGTCTGCCACTATGCAGTGTCCACCTCAAAAGTAGCTGCTGACTGCTTTTCTTGTTCCATTGCAGTAGTGTTAATTTCCTTTGCCTACTCTTTGTAGCTTGAAATGAAAACGGTAAAGATGAGAGAAGCAAGAGGCAGAGACACTGGGGAGGAAGCCCAGCTCCTGAGGAAGCAGATAGATTAGGTGAGAAAGCAACAGATGGTCAGCGTTCCCTATGGCATACAGCTTGTGCTCAGCTCTGCTGCTCTGGCATATTGCTCAGGTTTCTGTATTTGTGCATGTCCCAGCCCTCTAAATCCTTGTCTGCAAACCTTCACTTGGGCTGGTCTGAGTGTTCAGGTAGCTGCTCAGCTGTTGACCTACCCAAGGTCATCAGTCAGGGTTTTTCTTACTGGAGGCATCTCTTACGGGGCAGATGCAATTGCAGTGGCAGAGGAAGATTCAGGCACATAAGGGTGAAACAGAGCTTGGACCTTGCTGTTCCCTGGCCATCCTGCACTGTCTGCATGAGCTGTATGAGCATCTCAGTCCCTCAGTAGGCATGCTCCTGTCCCACAACTTTGCTGTTACACTGCCAGTGACCACTAAATTACTCTTGCAGCTGTACTCCAGACAGAAGCCAATGCTTTTCATATATTTAGAATACAGCATGGTTACCACTGCAGCAAAATGCAGCAGTTTTTGTGGATCTTCTTTTAGGATACAAATTGTTTTTACTATTCAGAGGAGTACTTCCTACTTGTTTTCCTTTTTTGGTTGGTTTGAGCTTTTTTCTGATCTGGTTCCTGAAAGAGACTTCCTTCCCTGGTTATATTTTTTTCTACTGTTGTTTCGTGCTCAGATTACAGAGTGATTTCAGTTGAAATCTCTCCTGGCTCTCCCTCCTCCCTCTGCTCTATCCTTTCATTGTTTTTTTCTCTCTCTCTAGGGTCTTTTTCATTTGGCTGAGTTTCCTGTTCTGGTTGATCAGCTGGTTGTAGTGATGAAGCTGGGACAAAATCATCATGAAATTGTCTTGTTGCTCCTGAATGCTCAGCCAAGGAAATATGTTTGTGAGCACCTCCAGGCGAGCTAAGGGAGTTGGAGTAGTGTTGAAGATCAAGAGGAGTGCTCCCAACAGCTTCCTTGAAGCCTTTCTTTTCCTGCCCCAGGAGTTTGTCCTTCTTGCTCTGCAGAGCTCCAGCAGAAGGGTTGCTTACCCTTATTATGGAGGGCTGCCCAGCCTGGATTGCTTTTAATAGTCAGATGTTAAGTCTAGAAACAAAGAAACAGAACTCTTAATTTGCAGGGCTTTTTTGTTGACATCTCAGACACTGTTAGAGAAGACATAGGCTGTATAGAATACCTGAAAAATTGATATGGTAATAGAAAAATATAGGTGAGATCTCTGGGATTGTTAAAATGCAAATTGAGAGTGAGAGGGAGGTGTCATTATAGAAATGATGGCATTGGTGTAGGATGCAAGACTAAGGTACATAAGAAGCAAGAAGAAAAGCAGCAAGTCTGTGGTGCTATAGCTTGGTGTTGTGATGCTGATCAGATCTGCCCTGCTGAGCTCCCCTCTGATAGACTTAAACAGTACAGAAAATTCAAATATCATTGCTGAAACAGCTTTACAACTAATATACTTCAATTTTCTAACTTTAGACCTGTAACATGCTGTGAAAGCTTAAGACATTTTAAAGCTACAGCAACCCTCTTCCCTCTTCTGTCTACTAGGTTTTGCAGAATGTTTTGTTAAACCTGCTAGTATTTTGGATTGATTTTTTGGAATATGAGGAAGTGGGATTTTCCTTATTTAAATTAATATGGGAGAATTGGTTGATTGTTATGCTTTCTCTGAAATGTCTGCTTTGTTTTGGGCTGAATTGCTCTGGAACTCCAGGAAACATGCGTACTGCCTTGTGGGAACTCTCTGTTCTATGATGTCAGTTTAAGGTGTGTACAAAACTGATGCAGAGTTAAAAGATCTCTTAACAGCCTTTCTTGATGGTTGTATTCGGGTGGCCTGTAGTGATGTGATTATAGGTTGCATAGAACAAGTTGTCATAGTTAGATGGCTCATAGACCTACATGACTGCTTTTTCTGCAAATGTGACAAATATTCGCCTGGTCATCCTTGTCCTTGCCCACAGGACATGCCATGTTGAGCTGGAGTGGGAAGTGTCAGTGAATCCCCAGTTGGTACTGCAAGGACTGTCTATGCCTGTCTATGGGAGTGGGTGAGCCATTGCCTTTTCCTCCCTGGGGCTGTCAGTTTGCATCTCTCTTTTGTCCAACCTCCAGTTTTTCCATTCAATATGCAAGAACATTGTAGCCTTCAGACCTGTACCATCTCAAGATTGAGTTGAAATTAGCTAGCAGGTTCAGGAGCTCCAAGGGTAAGGAGGACAAGACCACTCTCCTACACAAGTGTTGTTTCCTTACAAACCTGTGGTGCTTAGGTACAGTGCAGTGAGTGGAAAAAGTGAGTAATTTATCGAGATGCTACTGAAGGGGGTTCGACGTTTTGTGGTCTCGGTGGGTGTCTGGTAAAGGAGGAACAGTGATGTCTCTTTGCACACGTGTGCTTTGAAGACACATTCCTGGCTCAGCACAGGCAGTTCTGTGCTCTTAAATCCGTGTGTTTGAGCCAACCTTCAAGTGTCTCTTTGCATGGAGGTACTATTGTGTTGTTGATTTTATGAAATGAAGGAAACTTCATTAGCCAGAGGATTTTTGTTTGGTTTGAATCTCATAGGCAGAGAGGAGGACAATCTATTTTGCTTAGCACAACAGTGTGCTGGAGAAGCAGAACAGATGACAAATAGAAATCTTTGTAATGCTATGTTTATATTATTTTCCTCCTTTGTCAACTTAATTGTTACTATTTTGATGACTTTGGTCAGGTGGATTTGGGTGATTGCTGGAATACCTGATGGATCTCTGCAAATATGCAGCTGTTCACCATGCTGATGAGTATAAGAGACTTCCTTTAAAGAAAAAAAATTATCTTTAGGCTACTAAAGCCCTTTGGGAGATCCATGAATGTAGCCTCAATGGCTGGTTTTTTATTCCTGGTTGGTATGAATAAATACTGTGCTAGTTTTTGAGATTTGGGTGCCACATGTCCAGGAGTTACAGGAAGTTGAACAAAAACAGTGTAATGTACAATTCACCGAAACCAAATAAAAAGCTCTGTAGTTTGATATGTTGTGGAGATAAGACAAATGAAAGTGAGAATCTTATGCAGGTGTAGCAGGCACTGGAAGACCACCTTGGAAATCAGGGAGGCTGAGTGGGGGAGAGCTGCTTACTGTCACTGTCAAAAAGTAGATGTTCATCTGGGTAAAAACAAATTCCCTGACTGCTAAGCTCTTAGCTTTCTTATGAGTCCTCTCTTGATACTGCTTAGTTTTACCCTCATGTAACAAACTCACGTGCAAAGCTACTGGAAATTCAGGAAGTCTTGCTTGGGAGTCAGCTGCTCTTTCTGGCTGGTGAGGATAAGCAGCCCTGTGTGGCCACATGTGGCCCTGTCTTGGTTGCCTCACTCTTAGTGGACCTAAAACAACACAGAAGTTTTTCTCCTTGCTGTGGCTTCAGGATGTGATTCCAGATAGTGAGGATGGAATGCAAATTTTTATGTTCTGAAATAAGCACTGTTTAGCAGCAAAACAGAAATAGATCAAGTTGGATCAACCCAAAGTAATATTATTGTTTCTTACCAGAAAAAAATTCTGATATGAACTGGGAGTTCACTGACCACAATCCTCCTGGTTCCTAAGGACAGGAAGGCTATATATATATATATGTATATATATATACACACACACATATCTCTCTCTCTTTCTCTCTCTCTCTCTATATATATCTGAAATAGCTAGCTGAAGTGCTTGTGATATTATTTTTCCATAGCTGTGGGCTTGGGGTGCTTATCTTGACTCTAGGCAGAATAGGAGCATGAGTCTCTACAGTGTGACCTGTCATTTACCTTTGGCAGTTAACATGAAGCTCTGGATAATACCTATTACTTTGATTTGTTGCTTTAATCTTACAGAGATAACACTTAGCTTTAGACTTTGCCTCCCTTTCCTTGGAAAAATAATTGAGTTGTTAAGTCCCTTAGAACTTACTTAGAAACTTTTGACTCTGTTTCATGTACATGTGAATGCTCTGCTCCCTACTTGTAGAGCATTAATTATGGAAAAAAGTGAGAAAATTTTTTTTAAATTATGCTGCTAGAGACATTTTACTGATTACCTTGGAAATTGCCTGTGGCTTTGCAGCTTGGAATTTCAAAACAGAAAGGAAAGGAATTTAGCTATTCACCATTTGACAAAGGCTGGGTTCTGACTAGTGTGCAGTTTTATAAGGAAATAGATAATCACACATAATATAATGGAATTATGAGATGGCAGGTTAGCTTGGCCATAAGAAAGGAAAAAACCACTTTTTTTTTCTGATTACATGGGATTCTTGAGCAATCATTATGCTTGTGCTGTGTGAAACCTTTTGCTGTTGTGTCTACTGTATTTCATCTTTAATTTATATTCTTGAAGCCAGTTGTCCTTGTCATTCACTTGAAAGCTGTCTTTCTCCTTTTTATACAAGGAGTATCTCTGGCACTGTGAAAGGTAAGGAGTTTAAATAAGGTGACAGTCTTGGCTGCTTGTGTACTGGGAACATATAAACAGTAATAATGTATTGTGAAAGTTCTTCACAATTCTTTTTCTAATTTGGGAAGATAAAAACAAACAACAACCAGAGTTCTTTGCTGTCCTCATGTGTTGTTTAGCTGATCAAATCAGATATTTGATTATATTCAGTTTTTATTACTGCAAAGACATGGATTGACTTTTTTGTGTGGTTGTTTACATTTATTGTGTGTGTGTGTGTATATATATATATATTTAGGCACTACTGGAACAAATTAATTTATGTACCTGTTGGCTGTTGAGGTTTCAACCTTAACTAAAAAAGTAAGTTTTATTCATGGCATTTTAAATGTGAGAAAAAAATTCAGATATTGCTAATCATGTTGTATCACTCTGTCATACTGAGGGGTACCAGTGCATCTGTATGTTGTTTGTCCTCTGCTCTCTGGTTTATCCTCTAAAGTCACCAACATTTTGTTTGTGAGAGGCATTTGTGACTAGATCGTCCATTGTTTTGCATCCTGCAGTTCCCCTTAGCTAGCCATTAGCTGTGTATAAGATACATATAATATATATGTACATCTCACTGATGTAAAAACATTATGCACAAATGTATGCTTTCAGCTGAATCTCTTCATCCCATGACTCCTACATGCCCTAAAGAAACATAAATGTTGTAGCTGATGAATGTAGTATGAATTCCTGTAAGGGTCCGTATGGAAATCCCCAGTTCTGATTGCTACAGCTTGCTCTGTGCTAGATCAAAACCCATGAGACAAGTCTTGTTAAATCTCATCCTTATAGAACCACAGAATCGTTTAGGTTGGAAAAGACCTCTGAGATCCTCATGACCAGCCATTAAGTGGATGCTCATTACAGACTGTGACAAGTTATGGTTGGCTCCATGGTCTGCAGAAGGACTTACAGCTGTACTTCCATGTAAAGCTGAAGTTCAAAAACTGAAAACCCCAACATTTTATGATGTGCTTGTGGATTTGAGGTGCCACGTTAGACGTGTATCTGAGGTTGAAGTCTGTCCTAACTTTAGGGTGCTTGATGCCAGGCTTAAACACCTCAAGTGTGAAACACCTTGAGGTTAGTGCCCTACCTTTAAACTTGGATGTGGATGCCTTTTGTAAGTCTAGACAGTGAGACAGAACCTGGTCTTGAGTCTGACTGAACTTGGTCTGACTTCCAGTTCACCTGCTTATATTGCCAGCAGGAAGAAAATTGCTGCACTGTAAAATGGCAGAGAATACGTCAGCTTGGTTCTTTTCCTTTTATGGATGTTAAAATTGGTACCTTTACTGAGATAAGGAAGATAGACTCCTATAATAGACTCCTGGAACAATCTGTGCTGTCCTTGTCTGAGGGCAGATTAGTTTGGGAAGAGCTTGCAAAAGAACTCTAGGAAAAATGACTGAAAATTGCATAAAAGATGAAGCATACATTAAGCAGTTTATAGAGCCATTTTCTCACTGTAGATTGCACATCTTTTCCATTCTTCTGACAAATCCTTTGTTATAACTTGATTGTTCCAAGAAGGGCACATGTCTTTGAATGTGGTGCCTGCAAAGCTCTTACCTTGCCAGTGTTCAGGCTTTGCGAGTGACCACAGACTGTGCACGGTGTTATTTGTAATGCTCCATGCACTTTCTGAAGGCTAAGCTGCTGCTGACCTGTATTGAAGAGGACAGTCTTTCTGCATTGATAGAGAGAAACAGATGGAAAGTATTTTTCTGTTTGCTTTTGGGGGGTTTTGTCGATATGCACAGAATAATATGTTAAAACTATTTTATATACAAATTAATTGTTTTTAGAAGGTACCGGGTAAACACACCAAGGTGGAATAGCTCAACCTTGCTTCTGAACAGCGTTACTGCTCCCTCTTGTTTTGGTGGTGTGGAGTGGCAGGTGTGCTGCCAGGAATGAGCAGATGTTTTTGAGTAACCTTTCTCTGACCATATTTAATTTAAAATTAACATCACTAATGCACTAAAGGATTGTGTCCTAGTAGAGGCAATGTAGGCTATTGGGTCACTTCTTAGCCATTTCTGACTCTGAGTGACTGGTAGCTGTGTAATTAAATAATCTTAAATCTTAGTGGAAACTAACTTTGGTAGACACACATGCAGCATGATTGTGTGTAAGTTTTCATTGCATGAGAGGTGCAAATGTGCAGGCATGTTGTATGGAGTAAGACTGAAGGGCAGAGTGATAGCTCAGTGTGTCACAGCCAGTATTGGTTGTTGATTTCAAAATATCATTGCTGTGTGTTTGCTTTGTGCTTTTACTTGTGCAGGAAGAAGGTGAAAATCTGACTATGATTGATTTGATGAGGAATGTTGCAAATGAGTTCACTGAATCACTGGTCCAGCTAAGGTGTGTTTTTAAAGCACCGATGTCAACAGCTGAAACATGGAAGTACGCAGCATCAGCAAAGCCACAGCCATTTGATTTTTTTATCAAAATAGCATCTTGAACAGCAGTGGGGGAACATAGACTCCCAAAAGAAATAAAGAAAATGAGGCAGAATTTTTTTTTTCTTGACATCTGACAACACTTTGGTGTGTCTGTTTGGGGATGGCAATGTTGAGACCTCTCTCCACAATAATTTGAGAGTGATAGGTCCTTGGACACATAAAGTGCCAGAACATACCTGCTTATTGGGGCCTTTGCTGAACCAGTGGTCTAATAGGGCTTCTGCACGCTTGACAGCATGTCAGTGTTTCATACCAGAGTGGTTGGATTTTCTAGGCATCTCTCCTGTGGCTACTCTTCTATCAGGAATACTGTTGAAGCTACTTCTCCCGGCAAAGATCTCTTTCATGAAAACAAATAGATGGGTCTAAGCTTGCCTGCTTATATGAGTTACAAGATTTTAAAAATATTTATGTAGACCTCTGATAAGGGACTTTGAACAAAATTGTCTTCTCAAGGCAAGTGTTGCTGTGACAGTCTTGCTAAAGCCAGCTTGTTGCAGCTGTTCTGTACAGTGTGCATGAAGGTGAGTTTGAGCAATTTATTTTTTTTTACTCTTTCTAAGACCTTTGTAGGAACGGGTGCAGCAATCCAATTTTTTTATATGATGAAATACACTTTAAGTGTAGTTATGAAAGCATAGTCACTCTTGTTACCCTTAAAGTTTTGCGACATTTCCCAGATCAGGATGCCTGTCCCAAAAGGCACAGCGCAAGAACAAAGATCTATTCTGTGGGCAATTTAAAAATCCTGTTGTGCTGACAAACTAGCCTTTTGACCTAGACTGGTTTGGGGAACAGATGGCAGAGCTTTTGAATGTAGGCTTGTTTTTGATAAAGCACAAATACATTTTCATGCTATAATCCTTCCCTCTCAAATTCCTAGCCCTCTCTGATTTGCAAACTTCCTTCTAGGTGTTGCATCTCACCTTTTCTTCTGAAAATAAAGTAGGTTGGGAAGAACAACAGCTTTGAGACAAGCAGACTTTATTGAAACCAGATGAAGATGCGAGATTTCCAATACTGTAAAACTTTGGACTTGGAGGAGATTTTAGTTCTGTTTCTCTTTGTAGAACAGAGGAAGATTTGATAAAATAATAAGACACAGTTCTTGGTGTTGCTCCTAAAAATGCCCTTGGTCTGCATAGCTGTCTTGTTTTTAGGTCTGTCCTTGCATTTGTTTGGAGGTCTGCTTGCTTTGAAAAGCGGGGATTATCTGTATCTTTAGAGTAGTCCCCTGAAGACACTGCAGGCAGATGATGTCAGCTGGTGGTTCATCCTTCTGATCTCCTCAGCA
>JAWWLV010000144.1:26167144-26181489 GCA_035041135.1 Platyrinchus mystaceus
ACGTAAGTAGACAAAAAATGGCCCATTGTCCACATTGGAACACTTGTGTTTAGGTCTAGTATTGAAAGCAGCCTTTGCTGAAAGTCTGTGGGGAATTTTCTTAAATAAAATGCCTCCCTTTCCCCAAAACCCGTCTTCTTTTCAGTTAATAAAAGGTTGCCCAGGTTAATAAATCGGTGGCGTTTCACATCCAGAACAAAGAGCCTGTCTGGCACTTCTTTTGAAAAGCATTTTTTGCTTAAATGTCACTTCATAAATGTCACCTTAATGAGCTTTGATGCTTTATTGCACTGTAAAAGAAAAAAGAAATGAGTGGATGGGCACATTAAAATTTCATTTTTTGGACTGAAAGTGATAGCCTTCTGGGTTTGCTTTGCCCACACAGAGTGGGAGGGTGAGCCAGCTGGTGCATTAGCTCCCAGAGCTCAGCAGTCTCAGCCTCAGCAGATGGGGCCTGAGGACAGAGCTCTGGTGAATAAATAACTGAAGGTGTGGGGCCATCTACGGTGCCTTTCTGCAGTGGGCACAATGGGGGAGCTGGGGAAGTAGCACTGTGACAAATATTTACATACATATTTTGTACCCTGTTCATTATTCATCTTGGGAGTAAAGCTGCTGTTTTGCACTGCTGCTTTAGCCCTTGGCAGGGATAGGGGAAGATGCTTTTTTTTTTTTTTGTATAGGAAATGAAAATCAGGTCAAACAGGTACTGTGGAGCAGCTGCTCCATGGGGGTTTTCAAACCCCCATACCACAGTGATGTGTCCAGCAGCAGTGGTGTGGGCTCGGGGGGGTTCTTGGGCCATCTGAACCCTTGGTGAGCTCTTGGCATCCACTGTTACATGTTAGTGCTAATGAGTCCAGAAGTTCCTTTTCAGTAGGAGCTGTAAAATTGCATGTAAAATTCATGAGGTACCATTCATACCATTTTTTGCATCAAAAAGAAGTAGAAAAGGGTTCTCCAGAGCTATGCCTCTGTGGCTCCTGGTCTGCATTTTACTGGACAGTGTAGCTATCTAGTTCTTACCTTCCAGTCACTGATAGCAAAACAGAATGATTTTAAATACCATTAATAAAAATCTGAACACCACTATTGACAGAAATTGCTCCTTTTGACTTGGAGATCCTGTTGAAGTAAAGACATAAATCTGAAACCGAAGATGAGGTCCTTGAAGGTTTTTTAATTGTCCAAAACCCCAGTGAAGATGGAAACTTGTGTGTGCGTGGAGAAACAAAAATGCAGATCCTTATGTGGAAATTTGTTGCTGGTTTATTCAGAATTTCTTTTCCTTCTGCCCTTATCAATGGATCAGTTCTAGTCCTAATCATCAGACAAGAAAATGCAAGTCTGCTTATAGTAGGGACAAGTCCAAATGACACCACTAGAGAAAGCATTCAGGTACACCGTGTTGGTGTCAGAGAATTACTGAATATTCTGAGTCAGAATGGACCCACAAGGATCATCAAAGTCCAACTCGTGGCTCTGCACAGATCAGCCCCAAAAATCACACCATGTGTTCCTCCTTTATATTTAGTATTAGTTACCAGTTTTTCTGAAAGTACAGTTCCCTTCCAAACATTATTAATGAAGAACTATAGCACATTAACTCTTACATATTTAACCCTAATGTTTAAGACTCTTTATGATAAGTGATTTAGAACTTAAATCTTTCTTCTGCAGATGGTAGCAAGGTCTCTGATGCAACCTTGATGGAGGTCTTACTGATGAATGACTTTAAACTTGTTATCAACGACACAGCATACAGTGTGTCACCTCCTGTAAAAGGTAAGAGCAGTCCTTAATAACTGATTATCTCACTTCATTTAGTGAAAGGCATGTGAAATCTCAGAAAAGTGGAACCTGTCTGGAGAAAGGTATTTCTCTTTGGTTTTGTTTTTACCATTGGGTAGTCCTGCTTTTGGAGTTGGAGGTAGGGAGAGAATGAAGAAGGGTGGGTTCTTGAAGTGGTTTATATTACAAATACTTTCTTTCAGATAAGCTGAATAGTGAGCATGCTACCGAAATGGAAGATATCAAATCCTTAGTTCACAGACTGTTTGTGGCCCTACATTTAGAAGATCACCAGATCAGGAAAGAGAGAGAATTGCTACAGAAAGTGGATCACCTGAAAGAAGAGCTGTTGCCCCTTGAACAGGTTGGAAAGTGGGGTTACTTCTTTTCTAACCTCAAAAGTATTTCCTTTCATCAAGAATAAGTCCTGTGATAGAAGAAAATCAGCATGAATGGCAAGGGAGTGTCTGTTTTGTTTGTTATGTAAATGAATGTTTACATAACAAATAGAATTAATTTTTATTCATTCAAATAGAATTCAAATTATTTTCAATTCAGTTCTTTTCCCTCCTGTTCCACACATTCACTGGGTAGAAATCACAACACCTGGAGAAAAAGTTGTCATGAACAAGCCTCAGCATGGCTAGTATTGAGATTTAAAGGCCATTTAGTCACCTGTTGCTGTAGGAGTTCTGAGAGAAAAACCCAGTAGTGGGGTTGACATCATCTGTGGCTTAGGCTAGTGGACAGAAGGACTCCTGCTTTATAAGGACCAGCCTCAGTGTTACGCAGAACTGCCTGGAATGGTAAATGGAAATCCAATAGACATAGATCCCTAGTAGTTGGAAGGACAAATTTTAAAGCAGGATTTCTTGGTGCACAAGGGCAAAAAGATCTGGTTGCTCTTGGAATTCAGTCTTTTTATTTCTCAGCAGGGTAAGTCAGTAAGAGGTGTCAGTAAGAGATCCTGAAAAAGGATCTCGCCCAGCAGGAGGAAACATAGTTGACCAGCTGCTAATCAGAGAAGCACTCATGTTTGCTATATTTCTTTTCCTTAGATGAAAGCCAGAATCATGAACAGTGCAGATGCAAAGACCTCCAGGCTTCTATGGGTTGGCTTAGCTCTGATGTCAACTCAAGGGGGAGCACTGGCATGGCTCACGTGGTGGGTCTATTCGTGGGACATCATGGAGCCAGTCACATACTTCATCACTTATGGGAGTGCCATGGCTTTCTATGCCTACTTTGTTCTTACTAAGCAAGTAAGTCCTTTTCTTGTAGTTTCTGGAATATTGAAAAGGAGGAAAACTGACTCTAAAAATCATAATGTTTGGGCTCTGATGAAAATAGAATTTAGTAAGTAGCCTTGCCATCAGACAAGGACTTGTTTGATCCCTAATGGGGCTGGATACAAACATTACATGATGCAAAATCAATCCAGGTGCTGTTACACATGAACTGCAGACCAGCTACTGAGCATAACTACTATCTGTAAGATTTCATAATCTAGGGAATGAGAAGTGATGAAAGAAGTCTCTCCTTTAAAATATTTGTAGATCACTTTGCATAGTAAATGCAACCTTGCTCATTGCTGTAAAGGCAGAGCAACTGCTAGTGCTGTAACAGTTTGTGAACACTGCCTTAGAGGAGAACATCACTGAACAGCAGCTCTTATTTGCTGGAGTTTATGTATAAACAGCGCAGGATACCAAACCATTTGGAAGTCTGGCAGTTGCATTACTAAAATATACCTTATTTAGTGCCTGAAAAAAAGCAATTGCTTTGCTCTTCATAATCTGACTGCTTTTTGTGGCTTTGGATGAATGGAGGTGAATCTAGGACAACTTAAGCAGAGCAGCAAGCAGGAATTGTGCAGAAGAAAAAAAGCTTGCTCAGATCTTAACTGAGCTTCTCAATACAGACTTATTCTGTGAGACTTTGAGAAATGTTTCTTTTTCCTGTTTTAGCTCTGTACTTTACTCTCAAAGTAGGCATATTGATGTTGAACTTTCTGTGACACAAAACTTTTATTGTGGGAGTCTTGTGGAAGAGTAGCCAACACTTTCTTCCATAATACCCGTGGATCTATAGACCTTGTGAGACACTAGCTTCCTTTAGTGAGGAGAGACATGTCTGTTTTTATGAAGAGCTGGCTCTGAGTGCAAGTTTTACTTCTTCTCATTGTGTTTCAAGAAAGGCTAAGGCATTCCTAATTTTTGTGAGTAAATAAAGAGATTACTACTTGGCTCTTTTGAACAGCTGCTGGTGCCATAAGACTTGCAAATAAGTCTGTGAGAAACAGTACCTGAACTTCCTCTGACTCCTTGAAGGAAGTGTCTGTTTACTCCAGTGGCTCCAGTCATGAAGATCATGCTATGTCTTTATTACAATTGAAAATTCCTTCAGACATGACAGAAATTATTCCAACCATGTGTCTAAAAAGTCCTTATGACCTGTAAGGGCATAACTTCATGTGTAGCCTCTTTACAGAACGTAGATGTGTTGAACTAGATAAGTATTCCTGAAACAGGCTGAATTTCTAATTGTCTGACCTCTACTCAGTTTTCTTGATAACCCCAAATACATGTCCCACTTCCTTCACCAGGACTACATTTACCCTCATGCCAAGGACAGGCAGTTTCTCCACTACTTCTATCGGAAGTCCAAAAAACAGCGTTTTAATGTGGAACGATACAACAAGCTCAAAGACGACCTAGCAGAGGTATTTAAACACAGTCCTTGAATAATGAGGTAGCTTCTGGCTTAAGATTTCCTCAGTAGACTCTCAGCTAACACAAAATTGACCTCAAGGTTTGCTACTTACATTCAAAACAGTGTAATGCTTATCAGCCAGTTTCAGCCGTTCAGATAACCATAGAGTGTTTGCCATTCACATATAAACTACTCCAGTAAATCATCAGAAAGGGAGACCTTCATTAATTTATTTTAAAACAAGTAAGTCAGTTTATCAGCCTATTTTTTGCATACTCTAATTAATGTTGCATTTTTTAACCATTTTAATAGAGTAACTGCATTGCTTCTGGACACAGTATGTTTGCTGTGCTGCTGTGGTTAATAGTCTCTTTCCTTCCTTGGAAGGAGATTGTCTTGCAGAGTTCAGCATTTGACATCATAATCCTATTCCTTAGGTAAAAGGCTTAGTTTTACAGAACATGGGCAACTGGATGGAAGAAGTGGTGTGTGTACCTATGAGAAACTTTTTGGCCTTCATGACAAAGTCTAACAGATCTCTCACTCTTCCATCCCACCTTGCCAGCCCTGTCTTCAATGTCTTGTAAAAGAAAATAGGAACTACCCCTAATTTTAGTTCAAAACCCATAGTTCAGGGTATAATTTCATGAACCACATTTGCCATAAAGCTAAAGTTTGATGTTTTTTCAGTGGCCTGTGAGTATGAGCTTTTTAACTGTGATTTCAGGAAAATAATACTTTGGGGTGTGGGTGAGTGGGTTGACAGGCAGGATTCATGCTTCTCTCTGGAGACTGGCTGAATGACCTCAGCAGGTCTGTAAATGTTCAGCATCCTCCCTTTGATTGGTTTGGTTTCTTGCCTAAGACCAGTGCCTTCTGAGAAGACAAATGTGTGAAAGAGGTGAAAATGGAGGGCTGCAGAAGGATGAACTCCCACTCTTTCAATAACCAACTCTCACTCTTCCTTGTATTGGCAGGCAGAAGAATCCCTGAGGCGTCTGCGCCAACCTCTGCACCTGAGGCTTCCCATCCAGGAAATCAGTGACAAGGACTGACTTTGTTTTTGTATACATTGGAGTTGCCCTTTCAAAGCTGATACAAACATTTAGTTACTCCACTGAAACTGGGTATTTTTGACCACTATAGTTTTGAAAGTTGCAAGAAATATCTATTAAAATTATTTGGTCACTTGATGGTTTTGGTTTCCTTTATTTTGGGGTTTTTTTTCCAAATCTTCAAGATATTTTTCAAATTTCATTAGTACAATGGAGGCATTCTGACTGCTGGTAAAATGGCAGGGAAGTTCTAGAGAACAAAGACTGTCTTTTTAGTACCATGTACTATGAGCAGTAGCTCATAGAATTTTTCTTGCACTGAGTATTAAGGCTTCTTTTCCTGCAATTGCTGTTTCCTTTTCCTTAGCTCTTTGCATTGACTCTGGTGTAACACCACTGATGAAGGTCAGACTTGATCCGCAGGTAAGCTTTTTTAGTAAATATTGCTGGAAAAACAAAGTATCTCAAACAATATAAAATCATTTCTGATGCATTTTATTGAAAAAAATTATCAAAACATTCAAACTTAACATGATTTATGTAAAGCTTAAAAGTAGCCAGAGTAAGATTTAACATCTGTGATTCAGAACATGGTATATGGGAAGACTCAACAAAGCAGAGGCAGTAAATCAATTGTTTTATCCCCAGGAAAGTGGATTAAGACATTTTGCTCAGTTTGAGTTCTTCACTGTCCCTCAGGGTTAAGCACATGTACCAATAATATAAAAAAACCACAAACACCAAAAAACAAAGAAATATTCACTTCTAGTCAAGCATGATAGTCAGTGTCATTGCAATTGCTAATGCAGCAGTAGTAACAATCCTATGGTGACTATCACTTTTATGTACACAATGACAGAGTATGAATGATCTTCTCCAGAGCCAAGAGGAGGAAGAGGATGATCCAACACCAAGGCCTGAAGTATGAAGGTTTGCATATGTTATATTTTGCAGAACTGCCTAAAGATGTCTAGCAGCTTTATCTTTAGAGATATGTACAAGGCAAGCTTACCCAAAGTCATGCTAAGGTCTCATTTCACTACTGCTTGCTTTTTCCTGAGGATTCAAAGCACCAGCAAGCTGTAATTGTGCCCCAAACGTAAATGATGTTCAAGTAAAAAGATACCCTTTATTAATTAACCCTATATTAATGCTACAAGTGTACTCAAGGAATTAAATTCCTTTTTAGTGTTGAGAGAAAATAATAAAAAATGTCCAAAAAGCTCAATAAAGCCACAAAAATTGCAAGGTGGATGCTGCTTCCACAAATCTAAAAAGATGCCCTACAAACTTATTCCCTATAAAGTGTGCTCTTGGAGCAAGAAAAATTAATCTGATGCAACATTGGAAATGTTTTGGAAATAGTAAAATGTGCCATAGTTAGATGGCAATCAAGCAAAAGGCTTTTTAGAAAAATGTAATCTAGATACCAATTTCAATAAAATCTGAGCACCTTCTAAGAATTTTGGACCAGTCAACCTTTCCCAAATTCCCTGAGCTGTAATACTAGCTTTAAAATTGCTTTAAGGTTTTAGAATCTATTATGTATACAAACTATACTATTTGATTCCAGTGATTTTGCAAACCATCTTGTAGAGTATTAGTTTCCTGAACTAAGATGATGTTTTCATTTCTGCAGCAAGTAGTAGTTAATGGTCATCGTTGCTAAATAACAATCTACTTAGATTTTGGATGAAAATACAATTTTTTAGTTAACATTGAGGCAAAACAAGGAATCTGTTTTTTTCCTATAGCATTAATGTCTCTGCACATATCCACTTTGCGGTAAGATACTTTCCTGTTAACGACAGTAAGAAGCTCTGTGAACTCCAAGGAAGACCCATGCCTCCTAAGTGTCTCACACAAATCTTGAATGTACCAGGAGCCATTTAGAGTGTCACGATGAGAGTAGTAGCCTAATGGAGAACAGAAAGACAAAATAATACCCAAATGTAAGTAGTGATGACTCTTGGAAAAATATTTATGTGAGTCACTGTTTGCTAGCTACCATCTGTAAGGGATTACTAATGGGTATAAATCTTAGTTTGCCAATTATGTAATTTCACTGGAAATTGTAGATGGGAAATGGCTTTGAGATCACTTACAGAGCTCAGCTAAGACAAACATGATTCACAGATTGGTAGTTTACAGGGAAAGCTATAAGCCACCAGAATCCTACAATCCTGGAATAGAAGGGAATGCTTGTTATCAGCAGACTGCTCAGTAGGAAGATTGATGAGAATGTTTCTGTTTGGCAAATTAACTGCAACCTTGATAGTTTACTTTCACTTTTTCTGTAACACCTAAGGCTCTTTTAGACAAGTTGTCACTTATCAGACATGTAAAACAGATGACCTGGAACTGTTCTCATTTTTTGGACATCAAAATGAAGAAGTGTTTAAGGCTGTTAGAGTGAAGTATTAGACACTGGATGTAAAATATGAGAACTTACCTTGCGCCACAGAGTAGCACATGATAAAGTCTGCACCAGCAGGCAGAGTACAGACACCAGCTGCATCCACTTCAGTCTCATTGACAATGCCACCGTCTGTTGAATCATAAGCAATAACTGGATCATCATGTTTATCACCTCGACATGCCTGTGGGTGAGAAGTATTATTAGGCTTCCACCTCTGCCAAGATCACCTATGTGATCACCTTTTATGTGATACCTCTGACACTAACCAGAGGGCACATCTGTTAAGTTAGATGTTCCACATTACCATGAGTCTGGATCATAAAGACTCATTCACTTCTCTATCAGTTAAAATATTGGAGATGGAGTTCATTGAAAGCTCTGAGATGATCTCAGAATTGCTCAGAGTGGAAGGGACCTCTTGAAATCACCCAGTCCAACCGCCTGGCTCGAGCAAGGTTTGCTCTACAGCAGGCTCTCCAGGACTATGTGCAGTCAGCTTTCAAGTATCTTCATAGATGGAGATGCCACAATCTGCCTGGGTAACTTCTTCCAGTGTTTGACCACCCTCACAGTAAAAAAGTGTTCTCTTGTGTTGAGGTGGAATTTTGTATGTTTTAATTCATTCCAGTTGCCTCTTGTCCTGTCACTTGGGCACCACTGAGAAGAGTCTGTCTCCCTCTTATTTATTTCCTCCCACCAGGTGTTTATAACATTGGTAAGGTTCCTCTGAGGCATCTCCTCCAAAGCTGAACACTCCCGGCTCTCTCAGCCTCTCCTCATATGAGAGATGCTCCAGTCCCTTAATCATCTCTGTGGCCACAAATAAAGAAAAGAACCAAACACAACAACAAAACACAAATCCCAACTTCAGTAAGGATCAATTAAAGGGACTTGCCTAGAAGGAAACAATGAAGATACAGAGGTTTGATAGCCTTCCACAGTCCAGTTTAGGGCTATGAGGTGTGAACAGTAGGAACTGAGCTGAGAACTTTCCCAAAAATATGGTACTGCCTTCTCTGCCATTAAATATACACTGACAGTCAATCTGACATGTGTTGATTGATTTGTGTTTCTCTTCATAAAACTTCTTCCTAAATACAGCTATAATCATGATATTAACATTAGTGTACATACAGGTTTCTAAAAAAAAAGAGAAGAGTCCTTGTCTTAAATGTCTTTAAGGAACAATTTCCCCTGTGGAAAGACTGCATCAGGAAAACTGACATCTGTGTCGAGGGAAGACACGGGTCACTGTTAGGTCCACTGAATTCAGAAACAGACATCTTACCTGAATGATAAATATCTTTGGTTTTCCTACCAGACTCTGGCACTTGTCTCCTCTGAACATGTCTGTGATTGTTGCAATTTTGATATTGGCATCATATGCATAAACGTGATCATTCTCACCATGACTCAGGAGCACACAGACAAAGCAATCAGCATTACTGTGGTCATCCATAGAGGCTGAAATAGTCAAAATTAATAAACAGTCATCTTGAGGTTTAAAAACATTGTACATTTGTATCATTTTTAATCCCTGATCAGTCCTTTCTCAAATGAAAGCTATTTTCAGATAGAAGAATACTGCAGATTTGAAGGTGCATTGATTCAACATGGCTGAAGGGCCACTAAAGGTAAAAAGAAGAATGTTACTAACTTCTCCCAGCAGCAAGTACCTTCTTTCATCCTTTAGTGACTTCCTTAGTTTTTCCACAGAAGTTTCCCTTATACTGCACTAAAACAATCTGCAGTCTAACCTTTAAGTCCTATTATTAAAGAACTTCCTTGTGCACAAAAGCTATTTTCAGTTAGGTAAATAGAATGGAAGAAAAGATATCTGGAAATTCTGCTACAAATAATTAGACATAATCAGTGTATAGTCTCCTACCTTCATAAATTTTCTGCAGCACCTCTTCTGCTTTCAGATCATCAAAATCTCTGACTTCAAACCCAAGGTCTGTCAAACTATTAATTAAACACATCAGTATTAGTACAAATCTTGCTCAAATTATATGTCAGTTGCTTTCCCTCTGAGAGAATGAATATTCATGTTTATGCATTATTTGTGAAAAAAAAAAACCTAAAGTTGATTTTGGACTCAGACTGGTGTCAAGTACAGGTCTAATACCTAAATTTACTTGAACGAGTTTGTCCAAAGAAAGCTCTGGACTCACTGAAATCATAGCACTTGTGCCACCAGTTTCTGTGACGTAGAGGAATGTGACTTAAAGCTTTTTCATTACAGCTTTCTGTACCAAAGTTGCATAGATGCTTATGTCTGGAGAATCTTTTGGTCTCTACTGAAAACATAAGATTTACATAACTGCTTATTTGACTATGATTTCTGAAGTTTAGATTTTTTTTAAGCGTGAGCAGAGAAACCAAGTTTCTTACCTGCGTTTCAGATTGTTTTTGTCTGCCAAAGTCCCACGTCTGTCTGGCAGTTTTAAATGCCAAAAAAAGTGTTCATGATTGAAGATTAATGCAATTCCTCTCCTTTGATGGTTCATTTTGTACTGCTCTGCAGGATCATGTGTTTGTCTGTTGCGAGAGATGGAAAACATTCTTGATAAATGAGTTAATGGCTAATTGAATTACTTTCCTGTATTTCCACAAGGTAAGAATTTTTAATTGACTAGAGATTTGGAGGAGCCAATTTCAGACGACGATACCTCAAAATACACAATATTTTAGAAAGACCCTAAATCGTTAGGTCTTTTTTAAAAGCTTGGGCATGGTAAGAGATTCAGTAAAAACAAGTGTTGGGTGTTCACTATGGCTCCACCAGCTAGGTTGAACAGTTTCTCTGCAAGGTATTTGTGTTTTCTCTCATCAGGAGGCTGTCTTATTAGTAACACAGTAAGGCATATAATGGTGCACTTTAGGCATGGCTCTAATTCTCCATGTTATGTGTTCAGCTAAATATTACTTTAACATAATTGGATAGTACACATGTACTTACTTGGAATTGTAGCTGTCTGCAGTTTGCTTCCAAGTTCTAAGTAAATCAAGTGCTACATCATAACCAACAGATTATAAACTGGTGATGAGATGCTAAGAGTAGTATATCTTGCAAAAGGAGAACAAATGTTTATTGTTTACCCTAAGAAAATGAAACTACGATAATACAACTCTTCATCTAAGTTTTTAGTAACCAGCCAACAAAATCCGAAGGTTGAAGGACAGAGGTGTTCTAGAGGACAGAATAAATGACCTACCCAGCTTTTAAGTAGAAGACTATATTATAGCAAGAAAAGCATGGAGTACCTGTGTGTTTGGGAGTAGTGTTCAGTAATTTTATTGGTTTACAAGCAAACCACAATATAGAAGCGTGTAACAGCATGCTCTGGACTTGGTTGTGGACCCAAAGTCATGCCAACACTTGGATCCAAAAGATCATTGCCAAATGTTGACATGGCTGTATTTTGAGAGACCAAGCAGACAGTCTTCCTGCTTTTGCAGATGGTTATTGGTGCAGAAAATGGAAACTAAAACACTTCTGGTGACACCACTAGGAATAGACAAGGACGGAACAGGTGTACAGAATGACAGTCCAGATCATGCTACCCTAGGAATGGCTCTAGTCAGAGGCATTTTTGCCATGTTACTGTTTTTTCCTGCTATGGAATATTCAAGTTTGGTGCAATTAGTGGAAGAGGTTGGCTAGAGTATTTGCCTGCTGACACTACTTCAGGATCACAGTTTTGTCAGCAAAATGCTTTGTTTCACAACAAAGTTATTACAGTTATCCATAAACTGTTTCTGCTTCTCCACTTCATTGTGAGACGCCCCTTAATGAAACATCTTTTGGTAATAACTACATAAGAATTCAGAGAACAGGAATTTTGGATGACTGTTTAACAAAGTCTGGAGGTTTCAACAGTGTTGGTTGTATAACAAGTATAAGAAGCTGGGTACTTTATCACACTCTCCCCAATTTGAGTACTTAACATGATAAAATGCAAAGATTATAAACTTTAGCCTTGTAATTATGAATAGTGTTTCACCTGTGCCAGTACCAGAATTTATTCAGATTTTGGCAATTTCTCTTCCTTAGGATTTGGCCAGGTGCATGGCTGGTAGGGATTTTGGACTATTAGGTCCCTGGATCCTGTGAATGACCATTAAAGGATGATTCCCTCCATAGTTCTTTCTCTGCTCAGTTGTATTCCGTGAATGGGTGAGGCAAATAGAGTTATGAGGCAGGTTGTTTACTGTTTCCAAGGCTAGATGCTGTTGCAAGGTGGAATAGGAAAAATCAATGGAATCACTATCCCGTGGTCCCTTTCCCCTCCTTCTAGAGGAATATATTCTTGTGCTACATTCTATTACTTAGTCTGTCCAATTGTTCCTTAGATTGTGATGGTACTTTTGCCACAGTCTCTGCACGTTGCCTAACACAAAAGGAGTCCACTCCTAATAGTCCTTTCCACATGCCTTCACAATAAGGGTGCTTCTGCATCTGGTGTAGCTACAACTTAGAAACGTGTTCTGTAAGTTGGTGGAGTTGAATAATTCCATTACGTTCTTAAAAAAAAATCAGAAAACCCTGCACTGATTTCAATGCCATGGGCCATCTCTGTCTGCCACCAGAACTTACCTTGTATTGAATGCATCTACTTCTGTGAAGTTCTGATTTCCATCTGTTAGAGATAAAAAGTGATTTAGCCACAAAATCATTCATTAAACAGAAACAATTTGAACTTATGCATCCAGCCTTAAAGTTTAGCTGTTAATGGGAACCAAAAGCTCCTTTACACATCATTTAAGTAGGCATGCAGTTACACAGCTTCATTAGCATTTGTCTGCACCCACAGCTTTTGGAGGCTGTTCTGAAGTTCTGACTCTCACAGCGTGAATTTTAGATGGTCAGGATATGCGTATTTTCTATCTGTCTGTGCATCTCTACCTATATAGGCATAATTCAGAGATCATGATTGTATATAAGTAGCTGGCTGTATTTTTTTAAAGAGTCTCTAAATAGTTAGACTTTTATATTATTTAAAAATACTCGAGTGTTTCTTTTATTTCAGTAATGCTGCCAATACAAAGCTGAGCATTCTCTTCGAGGCTGGATGCAGCACAAGAGTCACAATAGTAGTGTAACAGTATATATATAGCTAATGCCAGCTGAGAAGATGCAAGATTTATACCTTTTCCTCTGCTAAACTACACAGACCTAAGGGTCTCCAGTAACAGAATGGACATAAAGGTAACAATGTGGGAACAATGGGGAACGTGCACATCTTGGGAGTGTGCAGAACTACAGACCTGCAGATGGTTAGGCCAAAATATGTATTCCTTTCACTTAACCAGTGGGCTATAAGATCACAGCTTCTACTGGTGCAGACTAACTAACACATTATGAAAACTATATACTATACTGTACCTTTGGTGGATAATATAGGTCTGCTATCCAACTGGATGTGGCCTGCAATTAGAAGAGGAGTCACATACACATATATTTCACAAACTGATTTGTATATACAACATCACCTTTTCACATCTGTTTTTCACATGTTATTAAAGCCTTTTGCAAAACTAACATAGCTCTGTGTTGATAGAGGAGAAAAGTTCATAAAGGCACCAGAATAAACTTGCAGAAATCTGGACTTGGCTTTAGAAGCTTAATGTTGAAGCACAGGGGAGTGGCTCAAAGGACTAAGTGTTACTTTTTACGTTTAAGCTTCCCACTGGCAAATATCGATCAGCTGCGGTGTCTTACAGTTATCACTTGTATCCTGAATGCATAAAAAAAAGCTATTTCTTTTGCTTGAAACATAACATGGAGGTCAGACTAATGATAGAATTGCTAAAAAATGAGTGTTGATAGAACACTGCAACAACACCTGTGCCTCTGTTGATAACAGGAAGGCAGAAATCTTAGAGTGAATCTGTATATTAAATTTACGCTGTATTTTTGCATATGTAACTGAGATATGGCTTATGCTTTTGCCTTAACCTAAGGAGAGGAGGGCAAGGCACTCGCCCAAAAACAGATCATAAAATGTTATAGTCATCAGACTTTAAGACAGAAAATGCTGTAACGTAGACACAGGAGGAACAGAATTCTTAGGCCCAAGGAAACTAGGGAAATATGGTTTTCCTGTTATTCAAATTCTATTTAGTCAGTTCTTAGTCTGTAGCTTTTCACTGCCACTCTCATATCTTTATTGATGATTTAGATGAGGGGATTGAATCCACCATTAGCAAATTTGCAGATGACACCAAGCTGGGGGAGAGTGTCGACCAGCTGGAAGGCAGGAGGGCCCTGCAGAGAGACCTGGATAGGCTGGAGAGTTGGGCTGATTCCAACAGGATGAGGTTCAACAAGGCCAAGTGCCGGGTCCTGCACTTTGGCCACAACA
>JAWWLV010000144.1:26181589-26210193 GCA_035041135.1 Platyrinchus mystaceus
CCTCAGTTCAGGAAGGATATTGAGGTGCTGGAGCAGGTCCAGAGAAGAGCAACCAGGCTGGTGAAGGGACTTGAACAAAAAAGCCTGGAGAAGAGAAGGCTCAGGGGAGACCTCATCACTCTCTCTAACTACCTGAAAGGAGGTTGTAGCCAGGTGAGGGTTGGTCTCTTCTCCCAGGCAGCTATCAGTAAGACAAGAAGGCATGGTCTTAAGCTCTGCTAGGGGAGGTTTAGGTTAGATATTAGGAAGAAATTCTTTACAGATAGGGTAATCAGGCATCGGAATGGGCTGCCCAGGGAAGTCGTGGATTCTCCATCCGTGGGGGTTTTTAAGATGAGACTGGATGTGGCACTTAGTGCCATGGTCTAATAACCACGGCGGTGCTGGATCAGGGGTTGGACTTCATGATCTCAGAGGTCTTTTCCAACCTGGCTGATTCTATGATTCTATATCGCAGCTTCATTCAGTTAAACACGACTTGAATTGCCGTGATTCATGAAAGTTTTTTGCTTGTCCTACAGAGCTTTGTTCTAAAAGCTGATTGCTCTCAGTTAGACTCCTTGTCTTAGATCTCTCCTTGCTTCAAAGGAATCAAAAATCAGGTATGCACTCAACCCCCGTAGTTTTGCTGCCCTCTCTTCCCTTGAACTCCTATTACACATCGCCGATCTTTCCCTTTCCCTCGCCCTGCGGCGGGACGTTCCCCTCGGCGGGGTGCGCTGGACTTGACGTGCAGATCCATTTCCGTGCCCATTTATTTCCGCGTCGGCCGCCGCCCTCTTTGTCTCCGCACGTCCCACCTTCCCTGTTCCTTTCCTTCTGCGGACGGGAAGGGAGCGAAGGCCCCGCTCCCCACGACCGCCCGCAGCGCCCTCCGGGCAGCGCTGCCACGCCGCGGTGCCCGTGGGACCCCTCTCCCCGCAGCCCCTCGCAGACATCCCCACCCCGCTCCTCCTGCGCGCCGCTGGCTCCGGCAGGAGCCCATCCCCATCCACCGCGCCTTCCCCGCCGCCCACCCACCTGGTGTCCGCTCCGGTGCCGACATCACCGCGGACCAAGGAGCCGCCGATGAAACCGAGCCGAGCCGAGTTCCTCCTTCCCGTGCCGTTTCGGGGTCGGCCCGCCCCCCTCCGTACGGGGGCGGGCATTTGTCGCCCGTCCCTCCGGCCGCCTTCGCAAGAAAGTAGGCGAGCCACGGGGGAGGTGTCCGTCCGGCGGGCTGCGGCCGGGAAAACTCCTGCTCCAGAAAATGCATTTTCTCTAGTCTTGCATCAGCTCTCTTTGACGATTTCAGAACTGTGAGGAGTGTGACAAGATACTGAAGAGAGTGCCGAAGTATCTTAACAAGTCCCAATATTCCCAACCGGTTAATTATATGGACTTACTGTTCGCTGGATCAGTTGCGTAAGACACAACTTTCTAAACCAAAGCCAACGACAAAAAAAAAAATCTTCTGTATAAGAGCTTTACAGTTTTGTACAGTGGACGGAACCTGCACTTTCTATCCAGCCTGTTTCTAGGCAGGGTCTAGGATAAACTCAGGTGTGAATATGCACTTAGAGATGGCTGCTACAAGCACAAAATTGAAAAGCAGATTTAGAGTGGGATTTTAAGCATTTTTACCCAGTCCATTTGGTCTGGTTTTCCACAGGCTTCTTGCATGGGTAAATCTTTTAGACAAGTTGTCTCCCTTTTGGTTGAAGAAGCCATAGGTATTTCTAATTACCTTTGCTTATTTTTCCCCTTGTTTGGACTTGTTACCTTCAGACTGCCAGCAGGCAGCTGGATCAAGATAAAACTGTTGCTTAAATTGACTTTGTTTACTTTAGTTAGAACATGATATTATTGTAAGAGTTTTGCATCTTCCACTGTGTAACATTTAGACTCTTATCAGGCAGATTCATTTTTTTTTTGCTAATCCCAGCTCTCTTAGCTCACAATAGAGAATCCTGTGTGAAGTAGCAGCTGTAGAACCCTAATCTAGGACTCTGTAAGAGCTTTGTGTTCAGCAGTTTGAACTCGTATCAGCCGTGTTCCTCAATCCAACAGTTTGCTAAGATCCTAACGAGACAAACTTTTTCTCTGCTTTGTTTTGCTGGAGGCTGAGAGCATACTCAGTCAGATGCCGTGTTCAGATGACTCACCAGTAACTTGATCACAATGTATGAAGCCTAAGGTAGCATTTGGCTGGTGTGTGTTATATGCAAGTTTTTTGTTATACATGCCTATATGTGTTTTGAAAGCCCTTTCAGATTGTTGCAGTAGCTCCACCATAAGTGGGTATTTTTTGGGGAAAAAAAAAAAAAATTATGGATGGGTTAGAAGTGCAGTCGGAAGAAGGAAGTTTGTGCTCACCACCCACTGATGTATGCCCAGCCAGTCCCCAGGCAGTGATCCGTGCCGCTCCCTGGCCAACTGCCCCTCCCAGTTTTATTGTTCCGCATGATTCCATATGGTGTGGGATATCCCTTGGGTCATCTGGAGTCAGCTGTCCTGGCTGTGTCCCCTTCCAATTCTTCTTGTGCACCCCCAGCCTCCTCGCTGGCAGGGCAGTATGAGAAGCTGTGTGTTATCAAAGTATTCTCATCCTAAATCCAAAACACAGTATTGTATCTGCTGCTAGGAAGAAAATTAACTATCCCAGCCCAAACCAGAACAAGCATTACATTTTTTACATATATATATATACACACCCATACACACACACATATATAAATATATATATAAATATGTAAGTTAATTCTGGGGGTTAAAACCCTAAAAGGAAGGCTAGCTGTGGTCTGCAAAATACATTTTGTATAATTTGCAGGTAACTATAATCAAGGATTTCTGCTACAGGAAAAACGTGCACAAAGTAAAGATTCCCTGGAAGAAGTTAAATGCTTCCTGTGGTTTGCAAACAGAATTATGAAGTGCTATCCAGCAGGATTGAAGCTCTCTTTAGCGTTATACATGATTTGAAGGAAACTCTGGAATGCTTTCATGGTATAATTACAGCTCAATACAGAAGGGAACAAAAACCAGCTTTCTAAGAATGAAAATTTTCTGTGTAGTCATGATTTAACCCCAGCCAGCAGCTAAGTACATGTGTACGCACACACACAGAGGATGGGGAGGAGAATCAGACAAAGTAAAACTCAAGGGTTTAGAAAAGAACACTTTAATAATTGACATAAAGTAAAATAAATAAAAATAATAAAAATGAAAAGGATAAAGAGGAACAAAACCCAAGACAGACACGTGACACACAGTACAGTTGCTTACCACCCACTGATGGATGCCCAGCCAGTTCCCAAGCAGTGATCAGTGCTTCCCAGCTGATTGGGATATAAACTTTCCCCCATTTGTATACTGAACATGACACTCTATGGTATGGAATATCCCTTGGACAGTGTGGGGCAGCTATCCTGGCCATGCTTCCTCCCTCCCTCTTGTGCACCTGCTCACTGGTAGAGCATAGGAGACTAAAAGGTCCTGGATTTAAGGTAAGCATTGCTCAGAAACAACTAAATCATCAGCGTGTTATCCACATTATTCTCACACTACATCCAAACACAGCACTGCACCAGATCCTAGGAAGAAAATTAAGTCTATCCCATCCAAAACCAGGACATGCCTTCATTTAAGCATCTAGTTTAAGCCCATCTGTACTGAACTCAACAGCCATTTAGCTGAATTACAGCATTTTGGACTCATTGTGGTACTTTTTTTCATTTTAAACAAGCAATGCCATTACCATTCCCTGCTTTGGTGTTAAAAGATTTTTAGGGTTTGGAATTCCAGAGTAATTCAGAGTTGTTTCAATTTTATGGCAGAAAATAAATTTCACCAAATTTAGAGGAACCACAAGTTCATCAAGCACAGTTTTGTAAAACTCTATAGTAATACTTCTCTTGTAGTGCTAGTTCATATCCACAAATAAGAAAAGAAACCTTGAAGCATGACTAAAGAACTTTAGCAGGAACTTTTTTTAATGAGGCACATTCAATGTCACGTACTGTAAGCTCCAGTGACAAACCAAAAATACAACTGGTAAAGAAAAAAGCATATAAAAGTCCTTCCAGAAGAGAAATCACATCATAGTCCGTAAGTCCAGTAAATTTTATGCATTTAGGATGGTTTCTATTCCCTGTTCACAGAGGTAATATATTAATTTTCACTTCTCTCCTGTGGATATCTAAAGCAGAATCAGGGCCACATGAAAGCAAATCATTTTAACAGAGAAACTAATGCAGAAATTAAGGCCTAACACCTGTAGATCAGCAATGAAAGCTGAGTACAGAGAACAAATCCCAAATAATTCATCCATCAGGTGATTTTAGCTAGGGAAGTCAGAGAGAGAAGAGATGACAGAAATACAGGCTCAGATGTTGCTCAGCCTCACAGAGGTCATGGGAACAGATGACAAAAATACAGGCTCCAATATCCATCAGCCTCACAGAGGACATCTTAAATAAAAAGGTTGGTTGGGCTTACTGATCTTAACTGTTGAACTTGCTTTTAGTTTTCATCAGAACACACTAAATGAAAGCAAAGATGAGTACAGTAGCCAAGTTGTGCCACAAGACAAATATAAATCAACATGTTTGAACACTATATCCTTTCCGTGCATATAATACACAAAATGTTTTATTTAAAAATAGACATTTGACGAATTTTTAAACATAACATAGAAACTACATTTCACCATTTTGTCAAATCAAAAGTATATCCTTAGGTTGCAAGCTGTTCATTTCACTGGTCAAGCCTTAAAAGGATCAACATATTCGATCTGAAGAGTGCTGCAGAATTAAGGTTGATACAGATTCAGGTAGAAATGTAGTGTAGATGTACACAGGCTTGGGGTATTTTGGTTGTTTTTTTAACAACAAACCCACAGGACAGCATATATCAGAAAGAACTGAAGGCAATTGTACCAGAAACACGGAAGTATAGCCTATTTAAGATGTCATATAGATGCACACAAAACACTCTTTGCTGTTGGATCCATCAGACGTATCTAGTAAACCTAAAATTTGACCTATATTAAAAATCATCTGAGAATTCAGTATAACTCTTCAGTGCTTCTGATGTCGCCATTATCTTTTTAAAAACTTTAAAATGGCACTAGTGTTGTATACTAGTGCTATAGTTGTACACTAGTGCTGTAGTGTTGTATAGTAACATGCCCTGAGCAGACATACGCCAAAGGAAACTAATTTCAGTTTCCCAGATTCTGGCATAAAATAGAAGAGAAAGAAGACTTCTTTTTTACATTAATAAGAATATCGTAGTGATTTTCAAATCAGTATATTCATGTCAGTGTTTTAATATATTAATGTCTGAAAAGCGTAAGGCTTTGTAACCAACGACTTGCTTCAGTTCAACTGAATCTTCATTCTACACCATGAGATCTCAGTATCTTCTTTCAGAGATCTGTCTTACCCTCATAATGACACATACATGCAGCTCTCTGGCTGTCCAGGTATGGCTTACATCCTAAATGTATAACTGCATCAAACAGCAGCTGAACAGTTGATTCACAAGCTGCAAGCAAAGAAGAGTTCAGTTAAAAGTATGCTTTGAATGGAATATGAAGCTAACAGAAATAACTCTGGCAAACTGAGAATGACTCTTAAGAAGGAAGCAATCTTCTCTGGGCATGGCAAATAGATTGCTACATGAAAGACTGAGCCAATACAGAACCATTTAAGTTTGGAATAAACATTTTTCATATGCCAAACAAAACAAACAAAAAATTTCATTGCATATGGAATGTTATCTGTGGTAGAAACATACTGAGTCTTGGAAAGATGAAAGAACTCGTTTATCCCCTCACTCTTTGCATCCCAGTTTATGCAGAAGTTGCTATCTTTAATATCAGCTCAGCAGAACTGTAGAAATATTCACCAGTTCTGTCACTAATGTGATTACTTATTTGCAGTTAAATGAATTTGAGCAGTTCAAACACAGGCTTGTTCTAAACCCTCACTGCTCTCAGTGGGACTACATACTGTGAAAGTGACAATGTCTAAGTTGAAAAGTAGTTATGTATCCATCAGATGCAGGCCAACAACCAGAAGGAGTATCACCTGTTACTAAGAAACCTAATAGTTATTCACTACGGGATAGCATTAACTATATCCACTATGACAGTGTACTATTGCAATATCTTATTTCATAAAAGGACATTATTCCATACTTCCCTATAGTTTACTAGCAATACTAGATAGTAGATGTTTAGAAATCACCCAGAAGAACAGTTAGTATTCAGCTATGTTACAGTAAATGCAAGAATTATATATGCATTTGGATCAAATTGTATTCCCATATTCTTAATCCTAAATGGGAAGCATTATTTTTCCCCTAAAGTTAAAACTAACCTTAACTGAAGGTTAGTTTTAACCCAGATCATTTTCCTATGCTGTGTCATTGCTATGCTGTACAAGTATCTGGGCTGCACAGCAGAGGGACAGAACAAGGCATCTTTCAGTAACAGCATCAGCTTATGAAAATGTGGCCTTATTGCGCAGCACAAAGATTCTTTGACAAATTAAGCTCAGTTAAACCTGAAAAAAAAGAGAGGGTTTTTCACGCTTACCCTGTACGCTCTCTGAGATTCCAAGTGTTTTCTGCACGTTTCTGCAAATTTTTGAGAGGCAGGACTGAAACTGCTCATCACAATCATTTTTTTTATTGCCACAAGTATCATAGCATCTGTCATGTTGATTGCAGCACTTTGTCATTGAAGGGATACCAATGTCAAACTGTGAAGAAAATACACACACACACATACTCCACTGGTATTCTAGTTAAGAAAGATACAGCCTATGAATGGACTGTAACAGTTAGAAATTAAAAACTAATGCGACCAGTCCAGCTGTCATTCACTTATCTATTTTGCTGTTCAGCTCTAGTAAGGTGTGGTGGTTTGACCCCAGTCAGCAGCCAAGCACCCAAAGAGGTGCTTGCTCACCCCCGCCCCACCTCATGGAATGGAGGGGAGAATAGGAAGAGCAAAAGCACGAAAATGTGTGGGTTGAGATAAAGACACTTTAATAGATAAATAAAAGAAGAAAAAAATATCCCAAAATAAGCAGTGCAAAAGCAATAATTCACCACATCTCACAAGCAGAGAGGATGCCAAGCCAGTCTGTGAGCAACAGCCTCCATGGAAGTCATACATAGGCTTTACCACCATCCCCTCCCCACCTTCTCTCACTACTCCAGTTTTTATTTCTGAGCACCACTATGTAGTATGGAATATCCCTCTGTTCAGTTTGTGTCAGTGCCCCAGCTGTGTCCCCTCCCAACCTCTTCCCCAGCCCCAGCCTCCGCTCTGGGGTGGTGGATGAGCAGAGTAGGGGGGAAAAGAGAAAGTCCCAAAGCTGTGCAATCACTATTCAGCAACAGCCAAAACCATCAACACTGTTTTAGCCTAAAATCCCAAACACAGTTCCATGCAGCCTGCTATGAAGAAAGTTAACTCCATCCCACCCAGACATGGTACTCAAGTGTTATGGTTTAATTCCAGCCAGCAACTAAGTACCATGCTGCTGCCTGATTGCTCTTCCTGCCTCTCCCCCACTGCCCCCAGTGAGATGGGGAGGAGAATCAGAAAAAAATCCCTCAGAGGTTGAGATAAGGACAGTTTAATAATTGAAACAAAGTAAAATATAGTAATAATAATGATGATGATGAAAAGGAAACAGAAAGAGTAACAAAACCCAAGACAGACAAGTGATGCACCGTACAGTTGCTCACCACTCACTGACCGATGCCCAGCCTGTCCCCAAGCAGCAATCAGTCCCTCCTGGCCAACTTCCCCCAGTTTATATACAGAGCATCATGTTCTGTGGTGTGGAATATCCCTTTGGCCAGTTCAGGTCGGGTGTCCTGGCTGTGCTCCCTCCCAGCTTTTTGTGCACCTCCTCACTGCCAGAGAATAGGAAACTGGAAAGTCCTTGGCTTAGCGTAAGAACTACTGAGCAACAGCCAAAAACATCAGTGTCTTATCAACACTATTCTCATACTGAACCTGAAACCCAGCACTGCACCAGTTATAAAGAAGAAAATTAGCTCTATCCCAGCCAAAACCAGGAGAATAAGCTAACTCATATTTTCTTTCTAGCATGAAGGAAAAAGGATTAGTGTCAGGAAGGACAGCAAGAGTCAGAGCCAAACCCTTGACTCTCACAGTTGTGGTTATTCAACGCTTTCAAGACTGTGTAAACAAAACACTAAACCAAACATCAAAACCCCAAAAATTAATCACCAATGTTACATTTTATGCTTATAATATTGGAAAATGTTTATGCTGTGTTCATTTACAATACTAACATTTTCCATCTGTTGTTACCAGAGCATGTGTTGGAGCTGATAAGAGCAGGAACACTGTATATGGATGCTGTCTCATTCTTGGAATGGGGGAGGGAAAAAAATCATCTACCTTGATGAAAGCTGATGTATAAAAAACAAGTCCCAAAATGGAAGTACCTACCTGAACTCCAAATAGAGGGGATCCACAGCCATTTGGTGGTGATGGTTTATATCCATAGCGAGGAATGGGCCTTGATCCTGAAAAAGGTAATTTATCATGCCTCAAATAGACTTTTTGCACTGTTAAAACTCACCACAGGCATTTGTAGGGCTTAAGACAGTATCATGCATATTTTTAACTTAAACATATACTCAGGCACCTGCATATCAACAATCCTTTCCAAATTACAATTTAGAGGTACTAAGCAATTTTTTTTAAAAAGGGGGACAAGTCAGTGTTAGCTTCAAAAGTTAAAAAAAAAAAAGAGGTGGAGCTTAAGTTACTAAAATTGCTGTGTCAGTTAAGTATGCCATATGTAGGATTATATTTAAGAACAGAGTACTTTAGTGCAAATTCATTAATACTTCTATGCTTTATATGCAATCAGCAGAAGTGCTCTGATTTTTTTAGCTTAACCTTTAAAATTAACTGGAACAAAACATTGTTTTTATTTCTACAGCCGTTATGTTAATACAGTTTAAATTACTAGAGACTGCTAAAGTCACATCTCCCTGAATACTCATTACTAGAGCAAGCCAAGGAATTCTGCATCTCAAGTTAAGGAAAACTGCTAATTTGAAAAATGACCCTCCAACTTGTTTTGGTATTGGAAACAAACTGAGGCCACAATTAAAAGTGATGGAGAAGAAAAAACACATCTGAAAGGTGCATATTCTAGTACAGCAAGGAAACATCACAGTGTCCTGGCCACACTTGTGGAGCCAACCAGGATGCCACCACCAAACTCATTTCCTGACTCAACAAATCCAACATAGTAAAATGGGGGTGAGGGGATTCCAGGTTACGGTGAGCCTCCTGTTTTGAGAGCACCAGTGAAAAGCCTGGCAAGAAACCCCCTTTCTGGAGCATTGCCTGCCTGGCACTTTGGACGGGATGGCTGGGGAGCCACTTTCAGGCAGGTTATCACAGACTCACAGAGGTCAAGTTGCAAGGGACCAGAGTGGGTCATCTGGTCCAACCTCCCTGCTCAAGCAGGGTTATCCTAATAATAATAGTCTCATATAATAAATCTAATATCCTAAAAATAATAATCTATCAGGTCATGCCAACTTGAGCTGCTTCAATTAGATTTTAGGTAAATTAGGCAGCTAAAACGCAGGGAAGAAGCACCGATGTCCTCTGCTGGTAGCAGCAGGATTTACCAACAGCAGGATGCATTCCTTCCGCCGGCAAACGTGGCTGCCATTAAAAGCTGTTATTTAAACATGACTCTGAAACAACACATTCCACAGTTCAGAGTTAGGCTTTTCTGTTCCAAACCGAAATGCTCAGGATTGTTCGCAAATAACCCTTGGAGGGAGCAATTCTTTCCACTCCAGGGTTTTTTTTACTTCTACACATCAGCCACACATTTGACAGTTTGTCAAAGGCAAACGTCGCTATTTAAGAGTTACACTGAGAGAACTGCTTACGTGTATATATGTTTATATATATGTTACACACGTTTTTAAACATATACACATGCGTAAGAACTCGTTTGCCGAGGCTGACACATATATTTATATGACAGACAGACGCCGGCAAGAACTTGTTGGCGAGGCTTCCCCTGGGAGCGGCGCTCGGGGCCGGCGAGAGCGCTGCCGGCCCGTCCCCGCAAGCCCCGGCCGCTCCGACCGGGGACAAGGGTCGCCGGCGGGGGTCTCAGGGGTCTCCCTCCCTCTCCGCTCACCGTCGCTGCACTTGTACTGGCAGAGCCCGTCTTCGCCGCCCAGCAGGTCGAGGGCCGCGTTGAGGTACACGTCGATCTTGTGCACCCCGTTGCGGATGGTCTTCAGCGTCATCCTCCAGTCGGGGGTCTGCGGCGCCTCCTGGCCCCGCGCCGGCCGCCAGGCGCAGCCCGCCACCAGCAGGAGCGGCAGGAGCAGGAGCGGCGGCCCCGGCAGCAGCAGGACGCGGGCCATGCCGAGCCGCGCCCCGCCGCCCGCCCGCTAAGCCGCCTCCGCCGCCCGCCCGGCCCGGCCCGACACCGCCGCCGCCATCGTCCCACGGGCACCGCCCGCGGGGCGGGCCTTCCCTCACCCGCCTGCCCAGGGCTGGAGGAGGCACCGGCCGAGCGCCCGCCCCTCTGGAGCGCCGGCAGCGTCGTCGGGGTAAGGTCGGGGTGCCCCTCGTGCAGTGGGGGTGCTTTTCCAAAGCTGTCCGGGGCCGTGCGGCTGGCTGCGCTTGTGTGGTACCGTGGCGCTGGCTGAGCAGGGCCCTGGGAGGTACCGGTGCGATCCGACAGTACGGAACCCCAGGAGTCTGTTATTTGGGAAAACCTTTATTTGATGCCTGTGTTACAAGTAGAGGACTTGTCCAGTGACAGGACAAGAGGAAATGGCCTCAAGCTGCACCAGGGCGGGTTTAGGTTGGACATTAGGAAGAATTTCTTCACTGAAGGGGTGATCAGACATTGGAATGGGCTACCCAGGGAAGTGGTGAGTCACTGCCCTGGAGGTGTTTAAGGATAGACTGGACATATTAGTGTCATGGCCTAGTTGGCAAAGGTGGTGTTCAGTCATAGGTTGGACTTGATGATCTCAGAGGTCTTTTCCAACCCGGTTTATTCTGTGATTGTGTGATTCTGTGAAAGGCTGATTTTCGAGCCAGCCTTTGTGACCCTGCAGGTGTCGGGTCAAAGGGAAGGTTTTGTGCCTGCCGCATTGGGGCTTGGAGCAAACACTGCCTCTGGCAGGAGCGTGCCCAGACCCACATACTGCTGTCCCTCTGTGTACTCCTGGGGAGAACTTCGATTAAAGCAGCTAGAAAAACATGACCCTTTGGGAAGGAAAAAAAAAAAAAAAAAAGGAAAAAGAAAAAAAGGCTTTAAGGACTAGGTGCTTGAAATGTTAAAATTTTAACCTAATTTTATGATGATGTTCAACGTGAAGGAAACGGATCCGGTGGCATTTACACATGCAAGTGATTCAGTTTCTGCTAACATCATCATCAAAAGTGCAAGACGGGATTGTAAAACAGAGCAAAATGAAAGTATGTCTATTCAACATTAAAAGTTGAGTCTTGATTTGCGGAAAAAAAAAAAAAAACAGACCAAAATGAACTTGCTTGGCAAACATCCTGTTTGGTTTTGAGGATTTATTTTTAATTAATTTTATATTTTAATTCTAGATGCTTCACAGATGAGCTGAAGTGGAACCATGTGGAAATTGTTTTAATTTTTGTAATGAAAACTCTCATTTAAGATGTGTGGAATACCTCAGAAAATAGTAATATTTGGCTTCAGGGCAAAAGTTAAATGCAAAAAAGAGCAGGAAATGGAAAGAAAACCAAGAGACTTTCAGATCAACAGGCAGAGTATAAAGATACATATTCGATTGGGTTTATTATTTTATTTTCAGCCTCAACATTTAATATTATTTGTAATTAACTGAAGAAATTGGTGAAAAAAGTTTTTTTGCAGAAATTAATTAAGTCAAACAAAAGAGGGAGCTCTTTGTACACCTGTCCAGCTTTTTCCTATGATTACTTTACCAAGACCCTGATCCAATAAAATAATTCCTGTGTAGGAATATACTTAGATGCTTTTCTAAATAGGAAACCTCGTTGAGGGGTGTGTGTGTGTGTATGTGTGAAGAGAAGCAATTAATACCCTTACTTTAGTTATTGATGACTGACAGTGCCTTTTCTGTGACAAATTTATGCTGATGCGGGGTTTTTACAAGACTGGAAGATGAAGAAAAGTCAGTGAAAATGTAAAAATGTTGTCTGACTATCATCATCATCATGGCTTGGCTTCACAAACAAAGATTTGGCTATGCTGAATTATAGAAGAAACACCTCCAGAAAAACTGTGTTGGATACCAAAAATATATATATTTATGTACACGTACACAGAGAACTTAAGATAGTAAAGATGCTTTTTATTTAAGTTGAAGATTTAAGTTTTAAAATTCTGTCTTGTTTGTGACCAGCTGTTAAATTAATAAAACTCAGAGCTACAAAAACTGCCCCAAGCTAGGTGATCAGATATATATTAACTAGATATAAATTGTCTGAGTTTGTTGCTGAAAAAAAACTACTACTAAGCAGATTTATTATTTGAGTAATTGTTACATTACAACAAATCCCATGATCATAGTCAATCTGTTGATTAACAGATGGTCTGATGTCCACTTCCACAATATGCTTAAATAGTCAACTTCTAAGGAAGGCAGAGGGTTTCTAGTGACCTAGAGCTCGGTATGATGTAAGTCCTTTAAAGTACTCCAGTTGCTGTCCTTTCTGTAAGTTCACTTAAGGCCAGTGCACTCATTTTCCAACCACTGCTTCCAGTGTGGTCTACTTCAGCTAATTAAGCAACAGCAGTTGAAATGCAATGTGAAAAGTGGAAAAGAACCCAAATTAACAACAAGAAAAAGATATTTTAATATCCTTGCTTTATTAGAGACTTTTGCTGTGGACTTTTGTCTGTAGAATTCTCTTCCTACGGCCTCTATAAAATTATAGTATTCAGAGAAGGTTAAGAATTTTCAGAATACATTCTTTAAAGAATTGTAGTAATTGTTGCTAAGTTACATGCCTGCTGATTGTGGAAAAAGGACTGGTGTTTGGTTTTTCTTGGGTGATATGAAGGAAGTATTGAATATAAGCTCAGATATTGTACCGTGCGATGAGACTCCGTGTCACATGGTGGCTAATCCAGTCGTAATAGCTGGCAACCTTTGTGTACACGCCAGGGTGACCAGCCTCCCCACAGTTCTCACCCCAACTCACAATACCCCAGACATACGCCACATTGTCTGCATCAAAACAGACCAGGGGTCCTCCTGAATCACCTTTGCAGCTGTCTGTGGAGCCATCATAAGTACCTGAAGAAAAAGAGGAAATATAAAGCAAAAATAAGTTCATATACAAGCGAGAACACAAAGCAGAGCTCAGGAGAATTTTCAGGTGCATGTCACTTCCTCACAGATGTTTGCCTAATGGTCACCAGTAAAGGAGGTTCTGAACCTCTTCAGTCTATTATTTCTCATTTCTTTTTAAATGCTGGGTCTCTCTTTACATTTGTGGCTGGCCCAAATTCTCCCCATTTGCTTTGTTGTCAGTCATGTGAGTCTTGTTTTACCCTGTGCAAAATATAAGAATTCAGCCACGTTGCCTGTTGTGTTGTAATAAGTAGCCCATAAAAATGGAACAAAAGCTGGAGGGAAAAGGTAAAAAGATTTGTAGGTTGATTCCCACAGAAATGAAGATGTCGTAATATGGGTATGCCTCCATGTCTGCCTTTGGTGTCCTCTCAGTCACTCATTGTCTTGTTTCATCTGTACAATTATTTTCTTTAGCAGCTTTATGAAAACAGGTGAGCAGGCACAAGAAGGAGAAGGAGAGCACATGAATCCTGGGAAGGGAGGGAGAGAGCAGCTGTCTGTAATACAGTGCCCGCACTGCGAGGTCTCGGTCTCAGTGTGGACCTTTTGCAGCACCGGATAGCAGCCCTGAGGCACAAGTGTGTAGGATTCAGTGCTCCTTATGTTTCAGTGGTCACAAACCTACTTGTTTGCAATTCAGCAAATACACTGCTTGTGAAAAAATGAATTAAAAGATGTTATGTAAACAGAAATGCTGCTACAGAGCCAGAATATGATCTTTCCTATATACTCAGTAAAAGTTTATTAATTTCTAACTCCCTTATGACACTTTTCTGCTTTGTAGACTGTCCTTGTATGAAGGAGCTCATATCAAGCATGAGTCTCCAAGTTTTTAAAAATGTAACCTTCTTCTTGAATCTCTACACTACTGAGAAAGAGTTACGTGAACTCTGCAGAGTTGGGATTACTGATCCTATGAAACAAGATTTTACTGCCTTTAATCATTTTAATTGATATTTGCTTGTATAACTAACTACTGTGGATATTAGCCCTTAATTTCAAAGTTTGTATTTGCATCAGGGAGGGGAAGCTAACCCCAGGTACCCCTGTTCTGAATTTGTCCCATGTCCTAGTAAAGTATGATTACTTGAAATACATTGAAGAAAAAGAAGATAAATTACAGAACTTGCACAGTAAATAACCCCAGTATTTTACAGGTGTCATGCTGAATTTATCATAAATTATTTGGCTTTTATATCTGGTTTTTATTGTCTTATTAAGGAGTTCGTTTAAATATTGCCTTTACTTTTTGATTTAATAAACATTTGAAACCATCTGCCCTGTAAGTTGAATACTCACTGCCCTTTTAGTCATGTCTTTGGCAACACCTTTCGTTACTTGAGAAGCAAAAAATGTCTATTCAAAATCCTTGTTTTAATACTAGGAGTGACAACTAGTTTCCTGGCCAGACTAATCTAAGTTTGAAAAGTTAATCATATTTTCCCAGGCTACAGTGTGTTAGTGGCAAATGACTAAGCAGATGAATAGTTATTCTAGTCAACAGGGCTACTAATGTACTCTAGGACAGGCATTTGCTTAAATATGTTGCTGAATCAGAATCAAATTTAGTAATGTGGGAAGGTCAGTGTGCTGTAAAGTGCTTGTGTGTCTAGAAAACACAACTCAAATTACATGCAGAAATTTGTCCACATAATCATAGAAACTTGGCATACTGTCATCTGAACTCTGTTTATAAATACATATATAGTGGTGGATGCTGTAGCATTTGGCCAATAGTGTTACTATGGTAATTGGTTTTTTGTCTTTCCCAAGTCTAGAAGATCCCCAGCCATTATGTCTGACCTTCTAAACGGTGAGTTTGATGGTAGAGAGATTATAGTAAGAAAATTGATGCTTGCCTGCACATTCCATTTTTTTAAAAAATCGTCCTGGATACAATTCAGAACAATTCTGAAATATGTTAACATTTCCCCACTTGAGGATAAATTGTCTGGCATAACCTAGGAAAAAAAAGAATATAATTTTCTAAATTTAATATGGTAGTACATATTAGGCACATTTAATATAATAAATTGAAAGTTACATATTTAATTATTTACAGAATGTTATCTTAATTATTAAAAACCAGAAACTTTAAACTGCCAGTAACATTTACCCCATATGAATTGCAGTACCTTGGCCATATATTTCAAAATAAAACCAGAGTGGTTCAATTGCGGAGTTAACTACAGTAGTTTCATTTTGTGACATTTTCAACCCTTTCCATTTCCATGTCTTTCTCAGCTATTTTTTCCTGTGTTTTCCACATTAAGGTTTTCAGACACTTGGAAACTGGTATATTGATTTCCATGAAATGGAGATGTGGCTGTGATTCATCCTTGTTACCTTTTTTCCAATTTGTTTCTGCCTTTTTGGGGTGAATGGAGCAGTTATTGAAGATACAGGTGAACTGTGTATTCACAAGTCTAAGGAGATGCTCTATTTTGTTCTCTTTCTCTTTGCTAGCAATTCCCAAGTTGGCATTTGCTGGGTGGACTGCTACTGAGTATGGACAGGAGAAACCTGACGACCAGAATGTGGTGGCTCCAATGCCAGGCTGTAACGATGTGATAGAAAACAAATGCTTCCCAAATCTTTGAAAGCATGATTACATTTGGCTTATGAGTCTCTGTGCAACTTCTCTGGGCTAAACTCAAACGTGGTTGAGATGGGATGTGCTGAGTTTTATAACTATTGGTTGCAGCTCAGATCCTCTTGGGACAGAGGACAGGCTGTGAGCTGCTGTGAGTTAGCAAATGCTTGATAATATCCTTAACAGGTCTCCACAGCTCATATAAATACTAGATGGAAAAAAGGAAAATTTCTTATTGTTAGGATAGTTTTCATTCAGGAGTATCCTCCATATCAGTTCAGTAAGTGGCTGAAACAGCAGAGGAAGCAGTACAGAAAAGAGAACCAACAGTGATAGCTGAATGCCAAACCACAGCCAATGTTTTTTGTACTCAGCCTCTTCAGAGAGCTTTGTGCACAACTATTCTTCAGCCTTTTCAAAATGAAAGCTCACCACAACTCGAAAAGGAGTGATACAAATAGTACATTCTTGTAGCAAGCACTGATGCAAATACCTTTCTCTAGTCCCCATCCAGAGACCTTGCATCTGTCACCAGTCTTGAACATATACTCTGACCAGGGGATACAGGCAGGTATGCTGTTGTGATCCAGGGAGCATTCTCGATTGTCAGAACCGCTCAGCTCCAGCAGAGCAATGTCATTTTCATAAGTTGATGCATTGTAATTTTCATGAATGATCACTTGTTTTAGTCCTACAGTATGTGTCTCATTGTTGCGCGTTATTGCATTCAACAGTCCAACCCAGACACGGTAGAGATGGACTCGACTTGCCCTGATAAAAAACAGTCAAATAAAAATCTATTTGGTACTTAAGCACTGTATATGTTAACTAGTTTAAAGCTGTAAACTTATGCATTTTATCAAAGTTTCTCTAGAATAAAAATTCATGTTATATGCATATATTTTCTTTCTGGACTTGATGTCCAGCTTTTTCTGAAGTATAGTAAATTCAAGACAGATGACCCACGCTGAGTACTGCAACTAATACAGAAAAAATGTTAAACCCCAGGCTCTGTGTTTAGTGCTGTGACAAAGAGAAACCAGGTGTTTATGCTGCTCTGAAAAAAGAGTGAGCAGGTGTGGATGGGACTGGCAAATCTTCCCTGTCTACTCTTGCTTGTTCTGGGGAATATATGACCCCAGGGACATTCTCAGGGAACAGATCCTGGACTTCCCCAAGGTAGAGATGGGGAAGAGAGGAGATCCTTTGTATTTTATTTCAGGCAGAATGGTAACCTTGAACCTTCCCCGCCTGCTTGCCGTTTGACTGAAGCATGCTGTGTTTCTCAAACTTATCATTACTTTTTCATCTTTCTATTCACTGTCAAAATGCTTTGTTTTCTCTGAATATTCTGCATCATTAATGTGTGTGAGTGTTTTAAATTGTTCTATTCAATAGGCAAATAGAAACTAGCACACAGGTAGCTGAGAAGGGCAATAATATCCAATTCAATCTTTTTGCCTTGCAATAAGAAAATAATTTCATAGCTTGTCGTTTTTACCTGACACAGTGAGCAGCAGTCAGAATCCAACAGCCACCAATATAAACCCCTCCACAGTACACTGTTGTAGCTTCATTGCTGGTGTCTTTAATTGCCACTTGCCAGGGGAATTCACCCTATTTAAACAACAAACGCAAATAATGAGAAATCATTATTATTGTACTATTATAGTGCATAAAAGGACCACAGCTCTTGATATTACCTCATCTTCTGAACTATATCTGATTGTAAATTATAGATCTGCTGTGCAGAAGTTGTGAATTGGGCTACATCAGATATAAAGGATATATATGATAAAATCCAGTAATTTTATTCAATCTTCTGACTTTGTGCGATGCCTCCTTCTCTCCAACTTTCAGTCATGAAAACCCTTGCAGCCAGAGAAACAGATGTAGGATCTGACCTGGTTTGACCAAGTGCAGCATTTTTGCTGTATTCTGTTTCAAAGACGCAGATTTTAATGCCATTTTGCCAGAATTGTTATTTCTAGCTATAGTGTTAAGCGTTTATCTGATTAATTTTCAGTGTGTACAATGCTCAATTTTGCAACTCAATATTTTACTTTATAACTTGTGCTTCTCTTTACTTTTCACTCACTGTGATGCCACTACTGTTGCAAAACAAGAAATAAATGTTACAGCTGATTTTTTTATTTCCATAAGTTTAACAGAAAAAAATAATGCCCATTTAAATCAATGCTGAATCAACTCATATGTGGTCAGGCTATTTTTTTACCTTTTTTGCACTCTTTCCACCTACGATTCTTTTCCGTCGAGTTAATGTGTAATTTGTAACACCACAGTGCGCTTGGGGAAGAAGTGTCTTTATTGTTCTTCTTTCTTTAACAAAAAGAAAAACTGTATCTCAGAATTCAGATATACATTCTCTCTATTTGGAGACAGGTTTATCTTTATCTTGAAAATTTGAGTGCTGTGAATATGCCAGTAGCTGCAATTGCAAGAAAGCAAAGACCAAAAATTTTGGCATCTGTTTTTGCTTTGAAAATTGCTCGTGTCATAGCATCATCTTACTTCATTTTCCAATGCTGCTTGCATTCAGGCAAATAATTTTAAAGCTATTCCCCAGATTTGCTGCGAGTTTACCTCTGCCAGATGCCAAAACATGCAGATGTGGATGAATTATTCTGGCGTTCTTGTATTTAGTGAAAAGTGAGACAAAGAGTAAGCACCCGAGTGCATCTTACTAAATCACAAAGTCCAAATATCTGAGTGTTCTGGATCTGACCAGCTGGCTGGTAGCTAGAAAGTCACTAATAAGAGGGTATGCTGTTGTTTTTGGAGGGCTAGTTACACTTACCTTCATCCATGCTGTCATTTTTAGCCACTTTTTCTTTGCCTGCAGTAGAATAACAAAATACTAAAATTACTGGCAAACTTTTATTTGAATATATGTTTGTGTGCCAAAACCATGGTACACTTTTTAAATGCCTATGGAGAGCAATACTCTTGAGCCTGGTGCTTGCTGTTTCCTTTCCTCCTAGACACTGTTTGGCTGCCTCAGCCTACAAATGACCTACAATAGCAGATACTCATTTGTAACTACATGATATCTACTCTGTTTGCCAAGTCTAGGGAGCCCTTCTGCAAGGAAACCCTGAGAAATAGCCTTTTTTTGGTTTTTGATCTCTGAAGTGATATCCCATTCTCCTCCACCAGGAAACAACAGAAATTCCTCCTCTTGCCCCTTATGAAATTTTCTAAATACCAAAGGAGCATTAGATAACAGGTCTTGGAGGGGGGGTTCCAGTTTAGATTATGCTGTTGTGTACTGTGTGCCTCCTTTAACAGGGTAAGGGAGGGTATTCAACATGAGAGGTAAATTAAATGCTTCCTGAATCTGTTTTGTCAGGTTTTATTCAAAAAAAGTGCTCATTGAATTCAGTTCCTTAGTGGGGGCTGAGCACTGTCTGTTCTTGTATCACTGACAGTAATGTTTACATTTAGAGTTCAGTTTACCTGTACTAATTTCCATTTACCGGTAGTGTTTACTTTTTTGCCTTTAGACTTTGTCTCTTATCAGAGCAAAGAAAAACACATCCTAATTTCAAAACAAAGCAAAATCTTTTCAACAGAGAGGGGAACAGCACAGAATTATTATATTGACAAACTAGTTGAATTCCTCATCTGTGAAGAAAATATTCCTGCTCCCCTTCTCTACACTTTCTTCACAAATAAGTGATACCAGTTTGATACATGGTCACGTAAACAAAAGACATAATCTGCCTTAAGCCTCCCAAAACATCTGTTTCTTCCTTCCTTTAGTCTTGCTATTTTCTAGAAGGAAAAGGAAGGAAATCACATAACCTTTTCTTCCTACTATCTATAACATAACATTGGGAAGACTAATTCTTGCATGCATTTTGGTTCTGCCAATCTGATAAAGAATTAATATGCATTGTGTAGTCTCTAGTTATAATTGAGCAGAATTAAAAAAAGAAACAAAAACATCTTTCAGAAGGAAACCTGCACAGAGAACTCGAGCTTCATCCTCTCCTGTGAGGCAATCAATTTCTTTGTTGCAGACATTTTTATTTGGAATACAGATATTGGACCGACAATGGAAACTGTTGTCTCTGCACTCTGTAACACAGGAGAATTACAAATGTAAATCACAGGATCATATGATTCAGCAACCTCACATAGTCAGAGAGCTTTTTAAAATATAAACACAATGTAATACCTATGTTGCAGGGGACTTGGCAGCTCATAAATAGATCACAAAAGCAGGCTCTGTACGTGTAAACAAAATGAGTACTTGGATCTCCTCACTTTTCAATCCTGAAGTTTTAAAACTTGAAAAATGTGGATCTCTGTTACTGCTTCAGTCCTGTATTCTAGACTTGGTGCCAGTTTCAGCCATAACACATGCCCACACTCAACCTCAGCCAAAGAACTTCCAGTTTTTCCAGGATTACTGATCATCTCAAATTAGGAACTGATGATGCTTGCACCAAATCCCAAATCAGAGACCAAGCTGACTTTTGGTTGAGTGACCTAAATGCCTAAATGCAGGGTTAGGAATCAAGAATCCTATTATGAAGATACTGGATGTAATAACTCTAGTTCTTCTAAAATTCTCGATTACAGGAAAAGGTATTATAAACCTGAGCACCCCCTTCCGTTTAATTTTTGTGATGACTTTAAAGGTTATCAAAAGCAAAGCAGTGCTTGAATTTATGTCAGGGAATTTTGAGCTTCTTTAAAATCTTATGTCAATCTACTATTTAAGGATATATGTGTCTAATAGAAGATAAGGTAATTCTCTAAATATATCCACATATGGATCATATGATCCAAAGACCACTGAACTCAGTTGAAATATTTCTTCTGATTCCAGGAATAATTATTTTATGCTCATTCAGCTGAAGCAGCACTATTTTTGCCACGTGGAATCCAAATAAATGTCCTCTAAGTATTTGAAATCATGAGTATTTATTATTTTTTTTCTAAATACCTGTGAATGTGTTTCCACAATTATCAGCTTAAATTTACTTAAAATGTTAAAACTACAAAATTAAGGTTATGGAGGGATAATGATGGGATTTCTAAACCACATTACCGTTTGGCACGTGAAACCCAAATTTTGGAAGTATTTTCTTGCATTCAGGCTGTACTAGATCCATTCCATGTTTCTAATCAGCATTTTTATAGCTGGAATTGCAGATGCTGAAAGAATGACTGTTCAATGAACAAGCAATGTGATGGGAATTGTTCAGAGATATTCTAAAGATAATCTTGCATTAATAATAAACTTAAGAGAGATCTTTCTTTGGTTTAAATCAGTTAATTGGAAAAACAGTGTCTTTGTTCAATTACTATTGATTTTTCCCAACTAAAAATACGTTTTCATTCTAACATGGCTCATTTTTTGTATGAATATGTAACAGCCTCCTAAATAATCTCATTGTATTTCCTCATCCTCTGAGGAAATCTAAGTTCTCAGAGATCACGTGCCTGCTTCAAAAAAGTATATTAAGCCTGCTTTTATTTTTGCACTTGCCTATACATAAACTGTGGTTTGATTGCTTTAATGTAGTGACTTATTGGAAGAGAGACTTTAACTGTCACTGTAAAAATTCTTTGGCAGTGGTTTTCTGCTGAAATGATTTTGAAACACCTGAGAAAGGAAATTATTACCTCTACAGCACAATTCATCACTTAGGTCTCCACAGTCATTGATTCCATCACAAGTTTTATTCAGAGAAATGCACTTCTTGTTGACACAACGAAATTCACCATCTGAACAAGCTGTGCAGCAAAATGAAAATGAAGTTAGTGTGGCATTGACCATAGGTTCACAACTGCCTAGAGAAATACTCTGCCTGCATATTTTATTCTGTCAGCAGTTTGGCCCATCAATAGTAGGCATGCTGGGGCCCAGTCACCTAAATAGGAACCTTTTTTCATTGTTTTGATTGTCTTCTCATCAAGGTTTCAGCGTGGCCACTTATTTTCCTCCTCCAACTTTCAGTAGCCTGGCAAAAGGGAATTTCATTTCTTCTAGGCAAGGACTAAACAGGAAACAATCAGTTCAAACCCACTGTAAATTATTCAAATGATTAAGATGATGGATGTTCCCCCTCTAGAAAGAACTCATCAAGAGTCTGTGAATAACTGCTTTTGTAAGAAAAACCTGAGATGATTCATAGCCCTTCTAACCAGCATCTCAGGCTGATACTTATCAGTCCCAAAGAAAGCTCACTACAGAGAATGAAAAGCTGTTAGAATTCAAAACAGGACCTTGATTCCCCTTTTATCAGTGAGAAACTGAGGAGTCCTGAAACTCCCCAGAAGACACCAGCAGTTCCACTATAGTCATGCTTGTCTGGCTAGTGCTACTCCTGTGCTAATTGATCTCTCTAACAGAGAAAACAGTGACTAGGAAGTTGTCACCTGTTTCCTCACCAGTTAAGCTGGGAGAGATAAGACTTGTGGGATACTTTGGTAGCCTTGGAAGGGATGGGAGAACAAAGAGAACCATGGGTGAAATACCTGTAAAAATATTTAAGGAGCAACAGTGATTTTCCAAACTCATAGACTCAAGACTGTCTTGACTCAAGATTGCCTCAATTGTCTTAAAGACTGCAAAATGATTATTTTAGAAAAGAAATCAAAAGTTATCAGTGCAGGTTTGCTGTGGCTAAGAATTCAGCAAACTAGGTTCTCATTGTATAAAATGAACTCAAAATGTAAGAACTGCACAAAGATATTAAACTAAAACCACTACTAACCTCTGAGATTTTCATGGCACTGGAGGCTAACAAGTCCCTCATTACTATCTCTTGACTTCATCTCTATGTGACATTCAGCAAGACTTGTCTCTAGGCCCCTGCAAGTTATTTGCAGACAGTGAAATGAATTTAAGGCAGATTCTGTGATGCTGGAAATGGCTTGGTAATATTCAGCACCTCTGTGGAGATACAAATAATAATAACAACAAATTATATATTTCACAATGGATTGTCCACTGCTTTTATTGTTTAGAATTTATATTATTTTCCTCATTGTTAAAGAATTTTGGTCATGCCTAAGAAAAAGAGCAGACTTCCCATGCAGTTGTCTAGAGGTATATAGGAAATGTTTGTTTTGGAAGAAAAAGTGAAGTGCTAATTTTTGCAGGTTGCTGCATAGAACTGTCCCCAAATGCATATGTAGTTCTATGACAGTCACTGTGTATCATGATGGATAGAAAAGTCTCCTTATGTAGCAAAAGTTGTAAGCTCAGATCTCTGTCTCTGTGTGGACACAGCTGAGCCATAAATTGGAAACCATCTTGTATGGAGTCATTAAAACCAGTGCATTTTGAGGAAGCTTATGCCACTGCAAGGCTGGGATTAATAAATTTTATCTTTCTTGGTTTCACCTGAGCAGTATCCTCCCAATAGTGTATGTGCACCCTTCCTTACAGAAATATGGATTGAGTAAATAGGTAACTTGAGACGCTTTTGATAGGATTCCAGGGTTGAATGCTCTGTCCCAGGGCAAACCCTTCCCTGCTATCTAAAGAGACACTGATCAGGACTAGGAAATACTTGCTTCTCACCTAAAGCAGACAATTAAGGGCACTGCAATAGCATCTTTAGTGTTTGGTTGGGGTTGGGGAGGCAGCTCTACCTGACTAAAAGTTAAGTTAGTTGTACAGGTGTAGAATTATTATGTACAGGATCATTGCTCAGAGCTACTAGGGGATCCATGCACTTTCCCCTACACAGACCTGAGAGAACACCTCCACGTTAGTCTTCAGCTTTATTTAATAGTAAAATAGTTATGGTTTCTACAGTTGTAACCTGTAACAGAACCAGAAATCTGTGTTTTGGCTTTCACTCTGAGGTGTCAGTTTAAGAAGTTTTATTAGAATATTGGAGCCAATACATTGATCATTTTCTGTCTTAACTGCTGGCTGCATGTGACTGACAATTCTGTAAGCATCACTACTTTTCCAGATCCCTTCCAGTTATCCAGAGATAAATTCCCCAAACTTACAATTCAAAGCCAAGGTCCTTGCAAGCCACGTTTGCTTCGTTCATAGTCCACTCAGTAGCACATACAAAACTCTTGTCCTCTTGATTAACAGGTTTTACTTGAAGCAAGCTTGAATGTCCATGATACAGAGAGACTGAAAATGTTTCTAAAAAAAATCCCCAAACAATATCGTATTATATAGAAGTATCTCATGGAAAGACAGCACAAAACCAAATCGGGACTAATTTTGTACTTACAGCCAAAGTTCACATGGAAAGAACAGTAGATTGGGAATCAGAAGCTTCAGGTATCACTCGCAAAATTTCTGAGGATTGACTTTGTGTCTTTGAGCCTGCTACTTTCTCAAAATATACCAGTTTAAGGACAAATGAGGATAATGGACACATAAGAGTACCTGGAGGTCTACTGAGGACAGGCTGCATTTTAGTATAATGACATTTTTTAGGGAACTTCTGATAACCAACCAGTAACACTTGAAGTGAGATGGCCAGATCCTGCTTCTACTATCTGTGTATCAAAGCGTCTGCTGTGTACAGTGGAGCTAAAGTCCTCAGTGAACATAGTGAAGCCATATAGAGAGCGAACCAGGACCACAGGGAGGTTCTCCAGACCTTTTCAGTGGACTAGACAGAATTGAATGTTGCCACCCTGAAGGTGATGGGCTGAGCTGCTGCTTCTCCGAGGAAAGGGCGTGATGGTATTGGGACAGTACTAGGCCTGGCTTGCCACTCCTGCTACGTTTTGTGGAGGTGGGGCTGGAGGATAGGCAGGAACTGTATCTGCCTCTGCTAAAAGGGGTACCTTCCCAGTTCACAGGAGCCATTTCTCCCTGCGCTCAGGCAGATGTTGAGCCAACAAAGCAGCTTGGTGCAGCATAAAAAGCAGGTGAGAACAAACAGCTGCATGTCAGTGCACAAATTGTTGCTGGTTTGAGGGACAGCAGTTTTCTGTCTTGATGGAATCCACAGAGCGAAGGTGGCTTACCTTCCCCCATGCACTCCCACACACACCTCAGCAGCTTGACTCCATTCCTTGGACACTGACTCCTGTGATGTTTGCCCCTCTCAAAAGGCACCCTCTCTGATAATGTTCACAGCAGGCCTTCTGCTGCTTCCCACCATAGTCAACACCCTGCTTAGAAACCTTTTGGCTCTTTCCTGTGTCTGTTTCTCCCCTTTCTACCTGATGGTTTGAGGAACCAATCAGCAGCAGGGCGACCAGGGCCTGTCACTCACTTTATTTTTTATGAAAATCAACAGATACTGCCCATTTTCAATGACTTTTCATTTTCTGTTTCATGTTGTTGCTAGTTCAAGAAAATGAACAGACTTTCTGAGCTGTAAATAGTTAGCATCTCCCTAATCATCAGTGTTTGATAAATTTTGGAAAAGGAGCTGATAATACCTTCAGGCCTGCATTTTCCCTTGTGCAGAAACTTTGCATTGGGACGTTGACACTCATAGCTCTTTAGCTGACAGTAAGTAAGGAAGTTCCTTCCGTTGGTAGAACAAACTGAAGAGCCATTCCTTGGGCACTGGTAGGGAAGCTTACAGAGGCATTTTCCCTCCACGCATCGTTCCCATGGGTGACAAAAAACTTTCTTACAGGACTTGTGGGTGTATTGGTTGCCTAAGCATTCTCTTATGAAGTACATGTCTTGCTCAGCTGGCTGGGTGGATTCAACCTGCTGAAACTGGTTTTCTTCAGCATTAGATGCTGCATTCTGCAAGGCACAACAAAAAATAAAATTAAAAGGGAGTAAGATTAGGGGCTGTGCCAAGAGTTTTGCAGATCCCTCAACAAAGTGTCCATTCATAAGCCTTTTCCTATCTAACAACCATAAAGTTGCTAAATATCATTTATGGTGTTTATCCCCTTTGTCTTTGGCTACCTCATCTTTCTCAGTTTCTCTGAACTTTTTTTTCTTTTTGGATCATTTACCTGGTGTGATCTCTCTTACTGGTCTCCCACAAACTTTATACTCTTAACTCTTCAAACGTCAGCTGAAGTGCATAGCTGATTATAAACATTTTTTAAGCCATTGGTTTATAACACATCCCAGCAATGGGACTGTAAGCAGATCAAAACATAGGGGGACTTAAACACCAGAGAAATAAAAAAAATAGAAATTTGTGTTTTTTCTAAGACTTTTTTATTGTCTTGGTTTACCTTGGATTTAAGTAACCTGTAAATATTTATTAACTACTTAGCAGCAAACAAACCTATAATTAATGATTTGTTTTACTGTCTGACTGGTCAAGTAACAGGTATCTTAAAGAAATTTGAAAATTAAATGCTCTTATCAGCTTTTTTCCTATATCTGGCACAATAGTGGATTTGCAGTGTGGTTGTTGGTCATCACTGGACTGCAAGCACAGATTCCGACCCTCCCTCTGACAGCCTCTGGGTGAGTGGCTCTGCAACTGTATTTGTGCAGCTCTCTTGTGACTTCATTGCTGTCTGAGTGCTTCTGCTTACTGAGGTCTACGGGTAGGTTGAATGATGAAAGATGAAAAATATAAATGGATGTACTCTGCATAAAAATGGGAGAGAAAAGTTACTCCTCAAATGTGATTTATCAGCTTTGGCTGTGTCAACTGAATCAATACAGCTGAAGTTTAAAGTTCTCACAAAGAAATCTTGGACATAGGAAAGTCAGTGAGGATGTTGTTGGGGCAGAATTTAATCCAACAACCCTCCTTTTAACAGTTGTATAATCTTACTAAACTCTTCCTGCTGTTCTCAGGTCAGTAGAATCCAAAGCATGAGCCAGATCCGACTTGGCATAATTCCCACATTGTGCTTGGTGTTTCTCCTGAACAGGAACAACAGGTGCTGATTTTTATCTCAGTATTTCTCTAAAATACTTGGGTCATGCTGAATGCTCAGCTCAGTTTTCCAGGACACTTCTGCCTGAAGACAATCCTCAGCAAACCTTCTGGCAGTCGGATGTACCATGCTGCCGTGTGACAAGACTGTAATCTTGTTTCTCAAATAAAGGGGGGGGGGAGAAGGCAGGGGAAATAGCAGCACCTTTATGTGGTCAGCCATGCTTGCAAATTTGGTATAGGGTAGGGTCATGACATGATTAAAATGTTTTCCAGAAGCCTGTTAGCATAAGCCCCAGATACAATCAATACATGAAAGAGAAACGGCAAGCTTCAAACATTCAAGCTGGGCTAAAACGAGTGTATGAAACTCAAATACTATGAAAGGAAACTTAAAAAAAATAATCAACTGGTTTTGCTTTTGTAACAATAAACTGGTTTTAAACCTTTTTGATAAATTACTGCTACCACAATAAAATATATCTTACCTCTGATCCACAAAGAGAAAGGAGAGACAAGAAAACCAAGCAAACTGGGAGCATTCGCATGATGAAATTTTATCTCCCTTTGTAGACAAATTCCTCTGGCTGGGATTCTTTAGAATATCAGCTGTTAGATTTGAGTTTAATTTTTAACCATTAGTAAAATATTTTAAAGTGCACTTAGAAATAAAGTGCAGGAGCCTCAGCTATTGACTGATAAATCTGGTCCTCCAAAGGATCCCGCCTCGGCTTGACTGGTTTTATCGTAAGAGCATGATGAGATAACAAAAGTAAAGCCCTTGAAGTAAATGATTGAAAGGAAGCACTTGTTAAGGAGACACATTTCTTTGGCCAGAGGAGTCTGATCGAAACCTTGCGCTGGTTCTCCTGACTGCAGGCATTATTTGCAATATAGTATTTATTACATATTATTATTGCGAAGGACAAATGGTTTTATGTGCAATGTCTCTATGGAGAAGCCCTCCTGTCCGTGCGATGCCCACCACGCGCCCATCCGTGTCCCGACCTCCTTTGGCACGCTTGGAGAATTGTCCAAGGGTTTGGCAGCAGCTCTTGCGACAGTGTCGCTCGAGCGACGCCGTTTCACTTACGGCAGCAGCCCCGTTTCCGGCAGCGCGGGCGGTTTCCCGGCGGGGCGGGCGCGCACGTGCAGGTAGGGCCCGGTGCGTCCGTCTGTCCGTCGGTCCTTCGGGAATGGCGCCAGGAGGGTTTAAGGAGGCCGAGCGGAAGGGCCGGGGCGACCCCCGGTACCGTGGCGGGCTGGGGGGAGGGACGGAGGGAGAGCAGCCCTGCCCAGGGCTTGGGGGTGCCGGGCAGGAACCGGCAGTGTGCGCTCACAGCCCGGAAAGCCAGACACGTCCCGGGCTGCATCAAAAGCAGCGCGGGCAGCAGGACAAGGGAGGGCGTTCTGCCCCTCCTCTGCTCCGCTCTGGTGGGACCCCACCCGGAGCGCTGCGTCCGGCTCTGGGGATCCCAACACGGGAAAGACGTGGAGCTTTTGGAGCGGGTCCAAAGGAGGCCACCAGGGTGTTAAGGGGGCTGGAGCACCTCTCCTCCGCAGCCAGGCTGAGAGAGCTGGGGCTCTTCAGCCTGGAGAAGAGAAGGCTCCGGGGAGATCTTACAGCAGCCTCCCAGTGTCTGAAGGAGGCCACTCGAGAGCTGGAGAGGGGCTTTTTACAAGGGCATGTAGGGGTAGGACCTCACTGCCATTGTCCAAGCCTGCTTGGCCCGGCAGATGAACCTTAGGATTAAAGGGTGGGCTCAGTTCAG
>JAWWLV010000144.1:26210293-26258426 GCA_035041135.1 Platyrinchus mystaceus
GGCTGTGTCTCACCTAAAAAATCCATTGCGCAGGCTTGAAAGGTGGGAACACCTTTCCCAGATCTTCGTTCGCGAAGGCTGGCCACGTAGGGGTAGGATAAGGAGAAATGGCTTTAAACTGAAGGAAGGTAGGTTTAGATTGGATATTAGGAAGAAATTCTTTGCTGTGAGGGTGGTGAGACACTGGAACACGTTGCCCAGAGAAGCTGTAGATGCCCCATCTCTGGAAATGTTCAAGGCCAGGTTGGATGGGGCCTTGAGCAACCTGGTCTAGTGGAAGGTGGAGTTGGAACTGGATGATCTTGAAGGTCTCTCCCAACCCAAACCATTCTGCGATTCTATGATGTTCTCACTTTGTGCCACTCCTTTGTGGGGCTGGAGAGCTGCAGTTTTCTCCTGGGCCTGGAAAGTGTCTCGTTCAACCCTCCTACAGATGAGTGAAGAACATGGTAATCACTGCTAGTCACTTTTTGTTGTGTTGCAGTGGATGACATCTTAGTTGTAAATTTGATTTTTCACAGGCTAAAACCGTAGCACGTTTGTAGTGAGTATTGGAAAGGACTAACTACTAAATTAACAAACAAGGCTGACAGGAGACTTGAGTTGGTACAGCAAATCAAACATGAGATATCTTTTAAATCTTAAACAACTCATTTTGTCCACAATTTAGGAGGCAGTAGAGGATGTCTTTTCGTGGCAGAGGAGGTGGAGGAGGAAGAGGAGGTGGTGGCTTCAACCGTGGAGGAGGTGGCGGTGACAGAGGTGGCTTTAATCGCGGTGGACGAGGTGGCTTTGGACGGGGAGGTGGAAGAGGAGGCTTCAACAGAGGCGGATATGACCAGGGCCCTCCCGAAAGGGTAGTTTGTAAGTTACATGGAGGGATTGTATTTGTTTAATTTAGAATGACTGGTCCACATCTTTAGCCTGTTTGTTCTTTATTTCAGTGTTGGGAGAGTTCATGCATCCCTGTGAAGATGACATTGTTTGTAAATGCAAAACAGAAGAAAACAAGGTGCCTTATTTCAATGCACCAGTGTACTTGGATAATAAAGAACAGATTGGCAAAGTGGATGAAATCTTTGGACAGCTGAGAGATTTTGTATCCTTCAAAAAAATGTGTGATATGCAGTATTTTTTTTAAAAGTGGATTGGATATTAAATGGGATTTCTGTAGGATTTTAAAATAGTTCAAGGCTTGGCTACCAATTATATGTGAACAGACAAGTCTGGCTGCAACTGTTGATGTCAATAGTACTTCCTTCACATTAAGTACCTGTCTTAAAGCCTTTTTGATATGACAGAGTACTTTCAGTCAGACAGAGGTTTTCACTCCGTACCAGTACTGGGGCTGTGTTTTGGATCCATGGTGGTTCAGGCTGTTACTTTTTCTAACTAACTGACCAAATTTTCCACTATATATAACTCACCCATAACAGAGTTGGATCAAGGGTGTGGGGATTTTTCCCTGTGCATTAGGGAGACCGTGGCCATACTGCAGCTCATTATTTAATTATAAAGTGAGCTTTTGCTAGGATGTGCTGTTGCTCATTGTCCAGTGTATTACTAAAAGTGGGCTTGTGCTGGGATGTCCTCTGGCAAAGCAAGCTTGTTGACACAGGCACTGGGGCCGTTCAGTTGTCACTGCCAGATTGACAGAATCCATGACAAAAGTGGGATGCTTGGGGGAGTTTCTCTGTAACAGCAGTAAGACTTAGCCTGTCTTAGTTTGTTGAGCATCAGTCACTAGCTACGTGCATTTTCCTCTTCCACAAAAAATGTGAAGTAAAACATGCAGGTTTTAAAGCACTTTCATGTTCTGAATTTATTAACTATCAGATTTACTTTTTGTATCAGAATTACTTGAATTGCAAAGACTTGTTTTCTTCCTACAATAACATATGAAGCAAATATGTTGCTGGATTTTGCAGCTTCTCACTTCCCCATTTAATCTTGACTTTTAATTAAGCAGGGTTGGCCAGCAGCTCTTTTTGATCTTGGGAACTGCACCCCTAAATCCTTGCATATTGGAGAGCCAAAGGGTTCGGAGAAGAGTGCTTGTGGGATTACAGAGAGTCTGCCAGTTCCCTGTAGGATGAGGCTGGGCATGAGGTTGGTCCAGCAGTCCTTCCTGGCTCTTACCTTCCCACAGCCAGGCATTCAGCAGCAGCAGCATTAGCAGAGCCCCTGCAGCATGAGAATTCTAGATGAGCCTTGAGGTCACCCTGGGCCTAAGGGGTTCATCACTTGCTATGCTAATTTGTTTTTTGATAATAATGTTTTTACTCTTTGCACTGCTGTGTTCTTCCTTATGCCTTAATACTTGAAAGGAAAAAAATTATTTTGCCACAAAGTACTGTATTTGTAACTATGAAAAAATTTGAGAGAAATTGATAAAAGTTTCTGCTGATCTTTCAGTTGCAACTGTGATGATTTTTAGCTTAATATATAAAATACTAATTTAGAAAATGTCTGAATATGCCTTCTGCATAATAATCAAAATCAAAATTTCGGATGTTTTACTACTGCTATGCTCCTTAAAGAAACTAACAGTATTTTTCAGTGAAACTGTCTGAGAACATGAAAGCCTCTTCATTTAAAAAAATGCAAAAGGTGAGTCAATCTCAATAACAGCATTTTACTATATGTCATCAGTTAGATAAAGCTACTCTATGTCAGCAAATAATAAAAGCTTTATTGAGTTTTTAATAACTTTAAAAGCTGATTGGCCTTTGTAAACAGTCTTTTATTTCCTCTTCCTTTCCAGTTTTGTATCTGTCTTGTTCTTCCTCTTCCCTGCCCCACAAGAAAAAATGTAACAAATGAAAGTCACACAAATATCTATATTTTAGTAACTTTCTAACACTGTGATTTATTTCTTGTGTGCTTTCTGTATTTGGCCATTTGCAGAGGACAGTTTGACATAAAGGGGTAAGAGAAATTGTGGATATTTGTAAAGGGAGATATTAATGTGCTTTTTGAAAGCTTGGTGTTTTGAAAGCCTAATGTAACTCTCTTCCTACAGTTTTACATTGATCCAGCAAAGCTACTACCTCTTCAGAGATTTTTGCCAAGGCCCCCTGGAGAAAAAGGTGCTCCCAGAGGAGGTGGTAGAGGAGGACGTGGTGGTGGACGTGGGGGAGGAAGAGGTGGTGGTAGAGGTAAGATCCCAAGAATGGAAGCTGCAGATTGTTGGAGTTATTTGGGGTGGCATAGCTTGTTTTGTTTGTTTGTTTTGTGGGGTATTTGTGTTGTTTTGTTTTTTAAAGCTGCTGTGGAGTACTTGAATATCAACAGCTGTATTGCAAAGAAAAATGTTACTCATGGTTCTGTTTGACTCGATAGAAAAGACGGTGATATCTTTCCAATGGCAAGCCCAATGGCTAAATAACAGCTCCAATGCATGGGGAGGAGAGAACGCTGATTTATATCAAAGACAGAAAGTGTGACTACTAAGCAAACTTGTGGTAAAAGGTTGTAGATAATACACACTCAAAACTGTCAGTGAAATCTATACTTTTAGTATGTTTAGAGTCATAGAATCATGGAATATCCTGCTTTGGAAGGCACCCACAAGGATCATCAAAGTCCTGACCCTGCACAGGACAGCACCAAGAATCACACAATGTGCCTGAGAATGTTGTCCAAACGCTTCTTGACTTCTGTCAGGCTTGGTGCTGTGACCACTTCCCTGGGGAGCCTGTTCCAGTGCCCAACCACCCTCTGGGTGAAGAACATTTTTCTGTTACAAACCTAAACCTCCCCTGACACAACTTCAGATGATCCCTTTGGGTCCTGTCACTGGTCACCACAGAAGGTGCCTGCCCCTCCACTTCCCTTTCTGAGGAAGTTGTAGCCTGCAATGAGGTCTCCCCTCAGTCTCCTCCAGGCTGAACAGACCAAGTGCCCTCAGTTGCTCTCATACGGCTTCCCCTCAAGGCCCTTCACCGTCTTTGTTGCCCTCCTTTGGACACTGTCTAACAGCTTTATATCTTTATGTTCTAAAAATTCAGTCTGGATATCAAAATACTTGAAATGCAGTGTTTGAGAGAGAGGTGGAATCTTATCCTGTGCTTTTTGAACATCATCTCCCATGTACTTACTCTGCAGTTAAAGCTGGAGTTCATTTTTTCTTACATCACAGTTTCTTGCCTGTTCTCCCTACCCTGCCCCTTTGCAGCAAGGCACAAGTGTTTCAAAGTGGTTTGGTTTGTTTGTTTTAACTAATAAATAATAATTTTTAATAATTGTAATCAGTTACTGGTGAATATATGTAATTAGTTTTTTGTGCTCTTGTGAAAGAAGTTAATTGTGGAGTTTTGTTAGTGTCTTTAGTATTTTGGACATGGTATAGCAGATATCAAACAATACCTAAAGTACTGCAGATGGTCCCTAGAAAAGACAATTGAGCTGTTAACTGTCCAACAACTGACAGTTTCTGGGGTTTTTTGTTGTTCATTCCCTTTCAGAAGCTGTCAATGAAATAAATTGTTATGCATAGTAAAGAATTTATGTGCTTCTCAAAGGGCAATTTCTTTCTTATGTGTAGGAGGATTTGGAGGAGGAAGAGGTGGAGGAAGAGGAGGAGGAGGAGGAGGATTCAGAGGAGGCAGAGGTGGAGGAGGAGGATTCAGAGGAGGAAGAGGTGGTGGAGGAGGCTTTCGGGGTGAGTGTGTGGTTTTTAGTGTTCAATAATAAGAATGGCTCCTGATTTCTTCATAAATATAAATTTATTATATTTATTTAATACTAATTATAAATACTAAACAGAATGTTGTAACTTTTAATGTATTGTAGATGTTTATAGTTTTATGTAAAATGTTCCGGTGCATCCCAGTAGCTTAAACAAAGCACAGTATTCTGCATTTGTTGATGTGTGTATAAGAACATGTTAGATTTTTCATTCAGAAAGGGCTCCGAGAACAGTTAACAATGATAAATTATTTTATTCTATCAACTCATTCAGTGTTATGTATATAACTAATTTGCTTTAACTGCAGCTAAGATGTGAACTGTTCGGTGTATTTTTTCTTTCCTCTTAAAATAGGAAGAGGCCATTAAAAACGGAGCCGTGAGTATCTCCCCGCTGTCTTACCATGTCATCTACAGAAGGGAAGAACCAGCAAAAATTTTTGTAAAGGACCCTGAAAAAGTTGTTTTTGTGAAGAACTTGAAGCTGTAAGATGATGATTATTTTTACAGCTAGTGACTGTTGATCAACGCATGAGGAGTGTAGCCCCAGGTGAAGAGCTGAAGACCACTCAGAATATACGGACACTTTTCTAACTAAGCCAGGATTCAATGTTATTCTTAAACTGTTTGTTTCTGACAAGCAGCAGCTTGACTTCATGATGGAGTTTGGAGTAAACACTCAATTGAAATGGGTTCTCAGAAGACCCTACAGGTTCACTATGTGCACATTCATCAGTGTGAACCTGTTACCTGTGCGTGACTGATCCCTAGTTCTCATCCTCCTGTTACACAGAATCTTCTGGGTTGCTCTGAAATGGATTTGCTGTTTAAACAACCTTTGCGAACCTTTTTTTATAAACTAAACTTAAATATTTTATGTCGATGAATTTTTTAAAAAATACATAATGTATAAAATGAAGATAGCAAAGTATATTTTGTGAATTTTTCTGTATAAATCTCAATGAAAGCCAAAAGCATTAAGCAGCTGCTGTCTAATGAATAGGACAGGCTAGTACTATACTTGAGTCACCTAGTTGTATATTAAAATGCTAAGGGTTTTTAACTGTCCCTGCATACTCCCTTAGCTTGTTTCTTTTGAGGTTTTCATATCCTGGCACTGCACCGCTGTGGTGCTCTGAGCTTCTGTAGGGCTAAGATTAAATAGCCCATCATTGGGCTCCTCTGCACACAGTGCTCCTGGTTATGTATTGCTTAAAAAAGGTATGAAAAAATTGGCATGAGTCTTTGGACTCTTTAAATGGATGCATTATGAGGATTTTTGAAAAGCTAGTGACTGTCTTTTCTTAAGGATGGAGGAGACCAGGGTGCCTCTCTACGCTTGAACTTTGGAAATAAAGTAAGAGGTAAAAAGTAGAATCTCTGGACTTCATCGAAAGCCAGGAGTCTTCATAGACTCTCCTTTTGAAAAGGGATCTATAGAATAATATATATGCAGGTATTTTCAACATCTTATACCGTGTGAAAAGAAATACATTTCAGAATTGATCGTACTGTTACACTTTTTAATTGATGAATGCAGTACCAGGCAGATGAATTGTATTAGCCTTCTGCTTAACAAAAAGAAACAGGTAATTTTTCAGCACTGGGATAGGACAGTTACTGGTCATTTTAACAAATGCAATTGTTAGTTTTAATAATTTCTGGAACAAAACTTGAAACAAGGTAGAAAAAATATTAAAGAATTCACTTAAGTGTGAACAGATGCTGCATAGGATAACAGATAAAAATATTCTTCAGCTTAAGAAAACAAACCACAAACACTGAATTTCTGCTGTCTGGTTTTATGAGAAGAAACTGAGTCTACTGTTTGGCCACAGCACTATCTGGAACTGAAGGGTTCCAATTATTTTCGTGGTATTTCTACAGTCTTAGCTTTAACCAGGTCAATTAAATCCAGAACTCTGAGAATGTTCAGGCTTTTGTTGCTGTGCATTTCTAGGCCTAAGCGACCTAAAGGGTCATTGACTGCCCTTTAACTAGGCAGACTCCTGTGTAAGGAGTTACCTGTTGCCTTTCAGGCACGCCACATTGCAGTTGAACAGTAGGGACCAAGTGCAGCTGCAATTGTCAGTACTTCTGTCATTGGCAGCTGCATCTGCTGTGCTGTGTTCGCTGATGCTTCAGTAGCTTGTTGTGGGTAGCTGACTCGGATCATCTTTCCTCATTCATCTGACTTTGGAAGACTAACTTAACACAATCCTCACTCTTACACCCAAATGCATACTCTGCTTTGCTATTCTCACTGGATGCTTTAGGGACACGCTTTTTCCTGGGGTATCAGAAGACTCCTGCCATCCCTTTTGAAAAAAAAATTGCATGGTGTGACAGCTGACGCTTTGATTGCAGTCAGTGCCACCCTCCTGCAGCTCAGGACAAAATGTGCATGCTTTGACTCTCTCAGCAGATGGAGCAGTGAGTCAGCTTGAAGCGTTGCGAGGCCAAAGCAAAGGCTTTGACATCTGTGTGCAGAGGGGCTAAAGAGCAGTATCCATTGCAGCTCTAGAGGGAAGGTTGGCCTCCTGGTTATAGGGGACAGATTGCAGTCCCAACTGAGAAACACATGAGGATCATTATGGTATGGCCTATGCATACAAACAATGTTGGATGGATTTTATACAAATATACAGATAAAATTTATAATCTTAGATCTTTCTGGAGGTCGTAAGATGTTCGGATATAAGAATGTCCTCAGTGATTGGGTGTGAATATGAGGAAACTAACTATTGTGTTTATCATATGATGCCTTTTTTTGGTTTTTTTCCTTCTCCATTGTGGGGAAGGATGGTGTTTGCCAGGCACATCCAGTCCCTCTTCTGCCTTGTCTTCTCTGTGCCGTGACATGACCCTGCCTTCCTAATGCAAGGTGCTAATTGTAATGGATGAAAATTCAGTCTCTTGAAAGACAGGTCTTCTCTGCAGTGTAATGCTGTAATGAGCTAAAATACAGGTTCTCTAATTTTATATGACACCTTCTCTCTGTCTTGAATTTTTATTCAAATCTTATCCAATGATTTGGTCATTTTGTGCTCCTAATCCTAGTAAGTGGAATGTTCCAGTTTTATATAAGTGTTTACAGTTATCCTAGGCTGCATCTGCAGAGAGTAAGAAGGGGGGTCTCACCAGTACCCTGACAGAAGTTAGTGTGTTGCAGAAGTGGGAAGTTTCAAGTAGCTGTGGTGTCTGGGAATGAAAAGTCACAGTGCAGTCTGAAGTAAGCAGAGTGGGGTAAGGTGTTAGTAGTAGTGTAGGCTCCTCATGACTGGTGTTCCCTGCATTTTCCCTCACTGGCAGCATTTGGGACAAAATACCTGGGTCATCTAAAGAGCTCACCTGACACCTGCTCCAGCAGTGCAAAAAGGGGTTGCTGTCCTGCAGTATTCCTCTGAAATTCGGGTAGGTTTCAGTGCTTGGCTGCCCACCCAGGACACAGCAGTAGTGGTGTCACCTGCCTGCCGCCTCCTCCACTTGTCAGTGTCTGCATGTGCTCGCTGTTGGCAGGGGCAGAGGATTCAGTGACCAAGTCCTGTTTTCAAAATGTGGTTGCAAATGAATGTGTTGGCCACCCAGGCATAGGGTCTGGCTTTCAGCTGATTTTGAAAAAAACAGCTGGTAAGTCACTAGGATCTGATTGTTTAAAGGTATTCAGAAGACTTGGAGCCTTTTGTCCTTGCCACACCAAGATTCTGGGGGGTTTATATTTTTTTCTGTCTTGGAGGGATGTTTATTCACCTTGTGTTTTCTGCAGTTGCTGGGATAGGATGGTTGCTGGTTCAGTGTTGTTCATAAGATTTGCCGTGTTACTTTGTCAGAGAAATTTGATGAAGTGCAGAAAATATTTGGGATATTTTGATGTAAGTCTGCAGCACTGGTCCATGTAGAACATAAAGGATTCTCTGGCACTGACTCACAGCTATGGACATTTGCCTGAAGCAATACTGGACTGTCACATACATACTGGTGCAGAGTTATCTGCAGTTGTGCAAAGCACCATCTTGGCAAAAACCAGTAGTGTCTCTAGGAAAAAAAGGCACAGCTACTGTGTGAAGTAGGGCAAGTAAAAAGCTTTGTGGAGTCATGTATTTTTGAGGGTGTTTTCTTCTGTCAGTTGAAAATCTCTCTTGAGTCAAGCTTCTCTGGACAAAAGTTTAAATCCAGTACAAATCGGTGAGTGAGGGGAAAAAGTAAGTTATTAATTTGTTTTCCATGGGATTTGAACTATTTGCATCTGTAAGAAATGGGACGTTCTGCCTTAGAGAGCCCTCTAGCGGTGGTTGTGTAATAAACGTGGGAGGAGTTGGGTTTGGGGTGGGTTTGTAGTCTGGTTATTGCTGAAAATAAGAAAGGTTTGGGGTTGGTTTAGGTTTCTTTTTTTTTATTTTAAATGCAGAAGTTACGTTTCTCCACTCTTATCACTCATGGGTTGAAATACATTTTACACATAACTGAAAGCAGCTTGCTAAACCCTGTGATGAGTTTTACATTGCTAGACATATACATAGAGAGATACCTACAAATTAAAGAATGGACTTAAATAGAAATTGTGTTTTGCTATTGATCTGGAACAACCGGAAAGGAAAAGTATCACTTGAGTTTATAAAGTGCCCCTCTGACACCAGTAATACTATCTGTTGTTGGAGGATAAAAACAACTTGAGGTTCTGGATTTTATTTTCTTATACCAGTATAAATAAGCAATGTGGCAAGACATATTTTAACTGGCTTAGGAACTGTGGTTCCAGCTTCCTGGATTATTTGTATACTTCAATATTTAATTCCTTTATTATCTTTTTGACTTTGTTTCATGAACTCCAGTTTTGTAGAAAAAATGTACTTTTAGGTTAATGATGTCTGCCTTTAATTTTGACTTTTCTCTCAATTCCAGTTGCTGTAAAGTTAGTCAAATTTAAGAAGAGATGGCGACAATGTGAAGTGCATAGGATGGACTGCACATATCAGAAAGTTGTGTTTTAATCAACAAGTATAAAATTTCTATGGTCTCGTTAAGTGCTACTCTATGTCTGGAATCCTGTCTGAATAAAAATAGTGATGCTTTGCTTTTCTGAGACATTCAGCATTGCAAACTCTGACTTCTGTGGAAGCTGCAAGATCTGAGGTGCTTTTGAAAATCTTGCCAAAGTGTCAGAGGAGGAAAGCAAAGATATCACATTATCACTATGCTTTTATCTTTTGAGGCAGGGCTGTGGTGCAGTAGGGAAGTGGCTTCGTTGCCAAACAGATCATCTTTCCTTTTAGATCTCTTCCTACCCTGTTCCTGCCTAATCCTTTTCTGACAGGAAAAATACTGTAATAGTACAAGTACCCTGAGAGCTGTAAGAGTAAGTGTAGATCTGGGGCATTAAAGAAAATATTTGCTGGTAGAACTATGACATGTGATTGTGTGTAGTAATGATGACTATATGTTGTGACTGCACAAGTTTTATATAAAAATGTTCTTTTATATTCAAATGGCTGAAAGATGCAGGATGCCTGTTTTGGAGAGCTGAGGAGTGGGAGGGAATGCTCTATGAGTGTTTGACAGGTTAGGGAAGGGAGAGTTCTTCAGGTGTCCTTCCTTTCTGTAGGATGACTGTATTCCTCAATACTGCCTGTGTCACTGCATCCTTATTGCTGCTTAGAAGATACAGCTGTAGCCTGGGACTGCTTGAACTGCCTGTGAACCACCTACAACTGAATAACTACTGGCTGCTCATCCTTGTCACTTTTACACCCAGTATGAATACTAACTGGAGAGAAAAACTGTGTGAAGTGGGCCTGATGGGAAACAGCTGGTTTCTGATATTGCATATGAACCCTTTGGGCAGAGATTTATTGCAGCTAATATTTATGCAGGATTTTTTAAAAGGTCTTTACTTTGGTAAGACCTTGTGTGCTGGTACCTCATCATGGAAGAGAAAAAAACATGAGCTTCTGCTGCTTAGGTGTTTGGAAGATGTCCAATAATTTTCTGCCCAGTAACATGCCTTGGAAAATTTGCCCAAAGTAAGCTTACATACATTGTGTTTAGGAGAGGGAGGGTGTTCTGGCTTGTAAGGCATATTCAATAATCATTTTCTGCAGACCAGGCTATAGTAGTGATTGAATTTTCTGAAAGTCATGCTTCACTTTAGAAAATACTGGAATGTGTTTTTCTTGTGTCTGTGTCAGCTTGAGAGCTTAACTCAAAGAATTTTGAAGAAGTAGGTCTTTAAAGATTTGAAGGGATGGGCTTTAGAGTAAACACATCCTGCTCTTTAAGGAAACTGACATTTGTGTCTTCCTATTGTTCTGCAGTTTTTTGTGCTTTCTGTGATGATGGAAATTAGTTCCAAACCAGGCTGATGATCAACTGAGCCGAGTCAACTTTTGTTGAGATTTCCAAAGCATTGCACAAGAGGTTTGAGGGAAAAAGTTTGGGGGCATGTGACAGTTAATCTCTTTAGCAGTAAGAATGAAGTTTAAGCACACTGTTGGAAATTTGCTCAGTTCTGTGCTGCTCTTTGTTTTAAATAACAATCTCCTCCTCAGATTGGGAGCGTAAACTTCTTTCCACTTTAGTCCAATTAAATCATGCTTGGAAGCTGTCAGTGGTGGGGAGAACTCCGCCCTACCCCCCTTCTTTTAATTGTTCAATGAGTCTGTTGAATAATGAAAGAATTTGCCTGACAGGGTTGTAGAGTTCCCTCGTCTTGATGAATTATTGCAGAGGATAAACGACAGACTTTTGTCGAAAATGCATTGGAATGACTCATCCAATTCCTCAGAAAGTGACAATGAAGCTCATTCAGCCTTTACACAGACTGAGCACAACATAGTTGCAGCTTACTTAATAACAGCAGGTATGGGCATTGGCAAATTGTTGTATAACTTTTTAAAGTAGAACTTGTAGATCTGAATGCTCATTTTGTATAGTAACAGTGATGGTATTTCATTTTGTATTAGACAACTCTCGACGGGTTTTGTCCATATTTACTGACAAATTGGCAATCAGCTGCCTGACTGAAATATGCAGAAACATCTGAAGTGTGCAGAAACATCTAAGTTTTCTGCTCTATATTTGCAGGCAGTGTTGTGTCTCAAAAAGTATATTTTGTTGATATGTAATTATAGAAGAGAGTGAGAATTAATTTCTGCCAGCTTGCAAAAGAGATAAAAATAGGGCATAGCTGTCACATCTTGCATTTTTCTGTGATGTGTTTGAAGCTATCTTGAGATTTCTCCTGGGCCACATGTTGGTAGTAATATATGTGTAGTCTGAGCATGTGAGCGGGTGTCTGTTAGGGGGATGTAAGGGGAAGGGTTGGAATGTGACTTAGAGGGAGGGAGCTGGTCATTAATCAGAGAAGAGCAGACTCCAGTTGCAGCTGTATTTTTCACCAATGACACATGTTAAAAAAACACACTGTAAGGCCTGTCACTTCAGTGGTCTTTGGCTAAATGATTATAGAATTATTTCCCCCCCCTTGAAAACTTTCTCATTGTGTAACCACAACTGCTTCAGTAGTGCTTTTGTGAAGCATTGAGTGCTACAGCAATGAAATATCCACCTAACCAAAACCTGAAACCTACCGTGTTTAAAAATAGGCCTTCTGTACCTTTATTACAGAAATCAAGGCAGTTTATCAATATTTTATTAATAGACTGTACCATAAATTTTGTATGTTATAGTTAGATTTTAAAATACTTTAAAGTATTAATTTACATTTATATGAAGTAATATTGCTGATGGTCACATTTTATTTAGCATATATGTCTGAAGTGGTGAGTATAAAATTGCTGTTCTGGTAAGGAGGGTATTTTTGGATGCAAAGACAATAATTTATTTCAGGTCTTTAGAGAAATTTGTAGAACAGATACACAGATCAGTAGACATTTTTGCAAAGCTGTAGAGATGAATAATGGTCAAGTATTGGAAGGCTAAATATACTCTGCAACGCTGTCACACTATTTGCAGATAACTGGATCTATTAGGTGCTGCAAATAAGTATGATGCCTGTTATATTTTGATTCAAATGGATTATATTGTATGTAACAAGATCTTTCCAGATAGTTTTGACGACCTGGTGTTAGGGATCAAAGTTATCATAGGTGATCATAGAATGTCGATGGAATTAGCCAGAATCAACCCCGCTCTTCTTTCTTAATCTTGCATGGTAATTAAATGTCTTAGAAAAAAAAACTGGATTACTTTGTGATTTGGGGTTGTTTTTATTTTTTTTTCTTATTATAGTTGGGAGAGTCTAGTAAATCTTTACTTGCTTAATGAGAAATGTTTTTGACAGTAAGGTCTATAACATATTTGAAAGTATGATTGATTGCTTTGCAAATGCCTTACCTCAGCAAATCTCACATCTGGAAAATTTAAGCCATGTTAATAAGCAGATGTCTAAGAATAAGACTGAAGTCCAGGTCCAGTGTTCATCATTATGCTGCTTTTTAAAAGGTTTGAATGCCTCTCTTTTGTGTTCTAAGAAGGAAGTAATTGTTAAGTATTACACTCTACAGTGGTCAGTACATTAATTTTTTGTGATGACAACAGGGATACTGGAAGCAACACTTCCTCATGGATTATCTTTCTACATATAGTGCTGAAATGCTCTGGTATCATTTAAAAATGATAACTGGTAAATTCCATGTTAAATGTGGACCAAACCTTCATTGTTTTGATGCTACTACGTAGCATTGCCATATCCAACACTAAACCATGTCCCTAAGCACCACATCTACACATCTTTAGATACCTCCAAGGGCTGGTGACTCAAACACTTCCCTGAGCAGCCAGTTCCAATGCTTGAAAACTCTTTCAGTGGAGAAATTTTTCCTAACGTCCAACTCTTCCCTGATGCAACTTGAGACCATTTCCTCTCACACTATCATTTGTTATTTGGGAGAAGAGATCAACCTGCACCTCACTACACCCTCCCTTTGGGTAGCTGTAGGGAGCAATAGGGTCCCCCCTGAGCCTCCTCTTCTCCAGGCTAAACAACCCCAGCTTCCTCGGCCGCTCCTCATGAGACTTCTGGTCTGGTCCTTTCACCAGCTTCATTGCCCTTCTAATGGACACTGCTTAACTGTTGCCTGGAGAAGCTTTGTTCAGTTACTTGACCTGATTCTCAGAAACAGAGAAGAGAGCATTTCTTATATCTACATGTTTTTTTCTCACTTGTTCAAGATGGAATCCATCCTCAGTCTTTAATTTTACTCCTCAAAGCATTTTTCCCTATTATTAATTTGTTTAAGTGATGCTAACATTTTAAATGAATATAGGCTTAGCAATTTCCACTTTTTCTTCCCTATTTTGATTTGTTTTGATTCCCTCCCCCTCCTTAAAATTAAGACAGGACACTGAATCACTAAATTTAAGTGTGTCTAGCAGGATCTTTCCTTCACCCTGAGGATATGAGTTTACAGTCCTCTTGTATGTCTGATTTCATTCCTGATAGCTGTCATATCTGTTAAAGCATGCCTCATAAGAAGCCTGTACTATTTTATAAACTTGTAATTCCATTTTGCTACCTCTCTCCCACGAGATGACATATTATCTGTCAACAGAAGATCTGACAGAACTGGCACTGTGAGTGTTTTTTACTATGGTGTTCATTTCAGATCAGATCCTCATGTCCTTGTTTTTGTTAGTTTTAGGAGCACATAGCATCACAATGCCATTCCCGAAATGTGTGGATATATGAATATGATAGCTGATGGCATCTGTGTGGCCAATAGATGTTGGACCCTCAACAGGAGACCTGCACCTGAGAACAGACATGCTTGATGGTTTTAAAAGAGAGATAGCCAAGAGTTAATTTTAATTTTGCCTCATTTGATTTTAAAATTACTGAATCTGATGAGAGAATTTATTTAATGTAGAAGATTGGTACTGATTAATAAAATGTTGCAGTGAAAATATTTATGCCTCGGATCGGTGATGACAAAAACTGTAGTGTTTCAATACATAGATGAAACTTTTAAGATAAAACCAAACCAAACCAAACAAAAAAGTAAACCAAAACAAAAATTCTGAGAGGCACTGCCATGAATAATGTATTAGATTTTTACCAGTATAACATTCCACTATTCACTTGGCAATTTAAGGTGCCCAGGCTATAAAAATGTTTGTAAGTTTAGGATTTGCTTCAGTGATACTGTAGCAGTTGTACCAGTCTGGGGAATCTATTAACAACCTACAAATTCCTCTTATAATTTGCAAGTTATTTTTTTAATGTCTGTCTTTGCTTGAACATGTTTGAATTATCATTGTATTGATAAGGGCTGTGAGTCTGTCTCTGCTGAGGTGCAAGATAGAGTATTTAACCTGACTGTTTATTAAAGCTTGTATTAATATTGGGTTAGTAAAAATTCAGAGGATGAGAATTTGCTCTCGATACCTCTAAAACTTGCTGGAGTCTTACGAGAATGAAACCACAACCATAAAAAATAAAATGTTTTGTGAGAATGCCATGTAAACTACTCCAAGAGTCATGCAGTAGGATTTGGCTAGGAAGGGGGAATGGCAGGAGAAAAGGAGGTTGTGGACACTTTATGATAGGATCACCAGGATCAGAAAAAGCTTCCTGGTGCATGGAGTCCTGAAGAACGTCCTGGGCACCTTGAAGGGCATTACGTACAAGGCAAATTTCAGAGGGATTGAATGTGAGTGGAGGAGAATGTACATTTTAGCTTTAGTACTGTTTTTAGTACTTTGTTACAACTCCTTGGCTCCTGGCCATTTGTTGTGTTGTCTAATAATACATTTCAGACACAGTTTGAGTCAAGCCAGACCAAAAAGGTTTAAAAATACAGAGGTTTGTGAAGCAGAAGCAAGTTCAGTCCAGAGCTGGACTTTTCCCATGGCTGTGACACAGCCCTAGAGCTTGTCAGGTAGAGGAAATAGCTCTGGTGCAGGCCCAGCCATGCCACTGTGGGAGACTGTGCAAATCACCTAGACTGCTTGACAAAGCTTAAAATACAGTTTGAAGCAACCTGAGCCAGCTCTGAGGCTGGCAAAAGCTTTGGGACCTCATGGGCAGAGAGAGCAATTAGTCTGGCTAGAATAGTGATACCAAAGTCAAACCTTCTATATTCCTTTTGCCCAGGATTAATGTCTGAATGCAAGTGGAAACTACCTGCCAAGATGGAAGACCTCAGGTGTTGGCAGAGGCCTTTTGCTAGATTAGGTGTACCATTTTTTTCCCCCCAATTTTTTTTTTCCCCAGTCACCAACTGTATTCTTTTTTATCATGCAAGTCAGCACTCTGCTTGGTGGCCCTTGATGCATTTGAATTTCTGCTGTGGTTTTTGCCATTGCATTGGAAGTCCCAAGTTTGGCAAATGTTCCACTGTTGGCACTTACTGAATCCGAGTGAAAGTTGCCTATTTGGAAAAGCTTTTCTCTCCTTTTCAGGTACCTATCCTCCTTGCAAAATTGCACTTGACTGACTTGCTTGTTTGAGATTTATATATTACAAAAGGCTGCATTTTCTTCTGCATGTGTACTACTGGCTGGTGTGTATCTTTTGTAAAGTTTCCCTTTTTCTGTTTTTACAGGAGTGATAAGCATTTTCAGTAACATCGTTGTGTTAGGCATCTTTGTTAAGTACAAAGAGCTTCGGACAGCAACCAATGCAATTATTATCAACCTGGCTTTTACTGACATTGGTGTTAGTAGCATTGGTTACCCCATGTCTGCTGCCTCAGACCTGCATGGAAGCTGGAAATTTGGATATACTGGATGCCAGGTATTGCAATGCAGTGAGAGAGAAAATTTTGAGCGCTTAAAAGCAAACTGACAAATAAGTAGTAGCTCTTCTAAGAGATAAAATGGAGATGCAGAATTTGACTGTTGACCTCAAGTGGATGTTCTGTAATGTCAACAATTTCTGGAGACAGTGTTTCATATGAATTTCACTTTAAACTTATAATCTGTAAACATTAAAGTAGGGCCCTTGTATCTATCAACTAAAGATTTTAAATTAGCTGTAAGAAGGCTTACAAAATCAAATCCCAAAATGAAGATAGTTATAGTAGCACATGCACATTTGATGACTTACTCGATAGTTAAAAGACTTTGAATGTAGCTAATGTTTCAATGATGACCTTAACAGATCTAATGAGTTCTCCTTGGCAAATATCTCCTTGGATATCCAAAATGAAGGCCTGCAAGTCTATTAGTCTCCATTAAAGACTTAGCCCAGTTTTAATAGCCATCTATTTTTAAGAATAGACTGACTGGAAAAATTATACTTTCATAGCAGAGAGATGATGCCCTTCGCTCACTGTGCATTGGGATTTAAATTTACATTATTGATAGGCTGTTTGGCTTAAGTGCCCAGGAAGATGAGTAGTAATGTGAAAATATGTCTCAAGGCAAACATTAGCAAGACTATACATTTTGGACCTTTATATAATGGATGCTTATAATAATCCTGCATCACTTGCCTCAGTAGACAGTTGCTTCAAGCTCAAAATTCAGTCATCGTTTGACAGGAAACTTCACTTGCAATGTATTTGGATCTGGACTGACTTGCAGTGTGTTCATGTTGATGTGAAATCTCACTGCCAATGCTTTGAGAGTTAAGATCACTTGAAGCACAACTCATGTCAACTTAAACCAAATGAATCCTGTGATCTGAGACGGCTGAATGTCATGTGATCCTATTATAATTGCTGGTGGAATGTTGTCTGGCTCAGGGCTCTGTGTTTCTGGGGTGTCAGTGGTAACAGCCCTCCTTTTCATCCTTCCTGGTCAGGCTTCCCATGGGATGATGGGGCAGATGCATATGGAGCATGCTGGGATTGAAGCCTGTGTCACTGTGTGCAATAAATCTGACACACGTAAAAATGGGGGCTTAGGGGGTAACTCAGTGTGCCATATCTGTGAAATAAGTGTAGTTATACAACAGATGAAAGAGTAATAATTCACAACCTCACATCTGCTAAAGCTGTAACTCTTTTTGGTGAACCAAAAGGTTTTTAGGTTTCCTTAACATATACTGAAAGCACGAAGTGAACACTTCCAAACTCTGAATCTCAAAATGTACTTATTGAAGTATGGTGTTTCTTTGATTTTGAGACTTCTGCCTTTAGGATTTCTGATGTGCACACAAGCAGGTTGCTTTTGAAATGTTTACTTTTGAATGGGCCAGCTTCGAGTTGCCTGCATAGGATTAATTCCTTCAAGACATTGCTTATGGAAGAAAGCTCTGGCTGAATGTGATGTGTTGTAGTGCCTTTGATTCAGTACACAAATTTGTGCTTTTACTTTTGAAAGATTTCTCAGGAAGAATTTTCTTGTTTATTTGTTTTAATTCCAGGTTTATGCTGCCTTAAATATCTTTTTTGGCATGGCGAGTATTGGTTTGCTCACTGTTGTTGCAGTTGACCGGTATCTGACAATCTGCAGGCCCGATATAGGTACTGTACTTACAGTCAAAAATCATTCACTGTTGGTCTTCTAAGAAATAAAAGTCTGATCTTATTTTATTTTATTATTATTTTCTCATGAATGACTCCATAATTACAGTGCTGGGCATAATTTGAACCTACAGTACTTGGTTAAGTAAGTTATCTAACTGGCATGGATGATACTGCTTGTGAAAGCAAAAATTCACAATTAGGCTGTTATTCTGTTTGTAAGTTATATTTTCATGTCTGTTTTCAGTCTTTAGAGGGCCACATCCTCATACAGAAGCACACAAAAAGCCTCTAGCTTTGGGAAGCTTTGACCTCTGTCAAGCTGGTGTGTGCCTCTACTGTTGTGTTAACAACACAGGGGGTGTTTTTCTCTCCTCTGCCACAGCTGTATTGTAATAGTTAATTCCTGCCTCTGCAATCTTCTAAGATTGTACTTCTAAGGATGTACTTGAATGCACTGTTGCATAATAAGCTTTTTGGCATGGGGTCAGGATCAGGTATTGCCTGTATGCTGAGAGTTGGAATGGGTAATGGTATTTAAGTGGCTTTAAAGGCTGGAAAGATTGAGATGTCAGTCAGCAGTGTGAAACAGGTATGCTACAGTGTTTGGGAGCGTAAACCTTTGAAAGGGTCATTATTAACCCATTATGTTCTTACTGGAAGCCACTTATCAGTCTAGTTTGACACAGGAAAGAAGCAATAGATAACAACTGTTTGTGATTGTATGTGCTTGGCCACAGGAAGAAGAATGACTACCCGTAGCTATACCGCTCTAATCCTTGCTGCTTGGATAAATGCAGTCTTATGGGCTTCCATGCCTATTCTAGGCTGGGCTAGCTACGCTCCGGATCCGACTGGAGCAACGTGCACAGTAAATTGGAGGAAAAATGATGTGTAAGATTCCCCCTCACTCTTTCTTTTAACTTTGCTTATTGTCTTATTGAAGTCTAAGATTATTTAATTCACCACTATATGAGCATAACTTCTTTCTGAAGTATGAAACCTTATTTTTAAAAATAATTTAAAACAATGGAAATAACATAGAGCAAGTCTAGAAAAAAAAGGAAACCATAGCAAAGAGCCATGCTTCAAAACTGCAAGACTTGTAGTTGCTAATAAAAAAATTAAAGCTAAAGACAAATTTCCTTATTATTTAAAAGCTTGTTATAAAATTTCCTAATGAAATCAAAATACCAAATTCTTTAGCAACTTTTCCTGAATGGCTATTTGTAAGTTACTCTGTTTTGTTTTTCTGTCTTATCAGGTCCTTTGTTTCCTACACAATGAGTGTAATTGCTGTTAATTTTGTTGTGCCCTTAACAGTCATGTTTTACTGTTATTACAATGTTTCCCGGACAATGAAACAATATGCCAGCAGTAACTGCCTGGAGAGCATTAACATAGATTGGTCTGACCAAGTAGATGTGACAAAGGTAAATGAGTGTGTGAGTTTCTTCAAACGTGTTCTTTTGTGTTAAAGTCTTAGGGGCAAAGGAACAGTGCAGCCTTTTAAGCATTTCTGTTTCCTACATTCTCCCTTTTCTTTCAAACTAAATAATAACTGAAATTGAGCCTTGGTGAAAACTCTTGACTTTTAACACTAGATTCTTTACTTTTGGTTTAATACTACTTCCAGATGACTAGCTACTTTGAAGGCTGGGAACATCGTGAATTTTTCTTGCCTCTGCCCTCTGCCATTCCCCAGAAATGTACCTCAGGTGCCCTAGAAGAATTTTTACTCTCTGTGTCTGCAGAGTCCTTAAGCTTTCTGCTAGGTTCACAGGTGTATTTGGTCTGAAATGGATTGGTCAACTCTGATTTGAACTCGTGACCTAGGAATGAAAGTGCATTTCTAGCACTCAAGCTGTGTGATTCCAATCCCTTGTTCTTTTCAGTCTATTGAGCTTATCTCTTTCTTATGTAAACAGTAGCAAATGTGAGTTATGACATGAAATGAGGTATCCTGCCTGGAAGGTGGACATTCTTTTAATGTACAAAAGTCCTTGAGAAATCTTGAAGTTCACCAGCTCCTTTGATTTTGTGTAAAGATGTGATTGATGGTTGGGCATGATGAAAAAGTGAGAGGGAATTGGACAGAAGAGTATGTACCTATGTTTTTGAGTTCCTTATCAATGCAAACTTAACATTCTTTAGAAAACTTTCTCATTGATAAATTCTGAAAGTATTATTTTTACCTAAAAAGAAAAAATTGAGCATTTTGCTTATATGAAGAATTTTCAGAAAGCTTGAAACTGATGATTCAGTTAAAAATTTAGACTCATGTTTGTGAAGAAAATGCATTTTTCTGGGTTTGCATTTGAAGATATGAACTTATGTTTAAAAAGAAAAACAGATTGAAGCTTTGGAGTTAAGCAGTAGTATCCTTCTTTTGATGTGGACTGCTTGCTTTTCACAAATGAGCATCTTCTAAAGTTTCTATGCAACAAAATTCTAAATGAAAGGGTTCTTTCTAACATTATCAATGGGTATTGTATTTGTATTTAAATAGAAATCTTCTGTGAGAGAGTCACTGCTTATTTGTTGGTTGTGCTCTAGAACAGCTCATACAAACTAGCTGTTTACCTGTTTCTCGTTTTGTTCATCACCGAAAGACTGAAGAAGGTAGAGGTAAACAGCACGAGGGAATCCTGTATGTAAAAAGAGCCCTGCAGTCTTGTTTGGTTTTCTAGTGGTTTGTCTTGTCCTCTTGATTTGAGATTTCCATTCCAGTTTCCATTATTTATTCAAGTCCATAACAAAAGCCAGAAAAGTCTGCCTCAGTTGATACCTCTCCTCTGCTACCGCAGTTTGTTGCTGTTCAGGTTTAGCTGTGGCATGTTGTGTTCTGGTGTGTGAGCCCCACCATGCCCAGATTTGTTCTCTCTGACAGGCAGGCAGGGAATATCAGATATCTCCTCACTATGATACTTGAACATGGCTATAATTCTTCATTAAACCAAGCAGACACTTTTGGGTTCCTTCAGTATATCTCCTAGAACACTTACTTTCTTTTTATTTAACGTACTATAATTAAGCCTTATGAAATGTTTTTATTAACAGCCTAATTAAACATTTGGCTTAGATTTTTCTCTCTGTTCATATTTATTGTTTGTAATAGCATCCCAGAGTGACTTGTTATGGGGGTCATAATTCATGTGTCAAGTTCTCTTTGGTCATCTAAACTCCTGATGGAGAGATTTAACATAATCAGCAGCACTGACTTTGAAGAAAGATTGTATGTAATGAAATGACAGTATGCCAGATACACTGCAGTGAAGTATGCTATTAAATCCCCTGCTATTAAAGTGAGATTTCATTGTAACCTGTCAAAATGTGTCAGGTGAACTTGTTCATATATTATTTCATTCAGGATAGATCTGTTTTAACACAGGTGCATGTGCTTTTGTTATGATGTTACGTTATGAGGTCTTCATCTTGAAGTAATACTGGTTATATGTCTGTTCCTCTTGTTTTACAGATGTCTGTTGTAATGATTGTAATGTTCTTGATGGCATGGTCTCCATATTCTATTGTGTGTTTATGGTCTTCCTTTGGAGACCCAAAGAAAATTTCTCCGGCAATGGCCATAATAGCTCCTCTTTTCGCAAAATCTTCCACGTTCTATAATCCCTGTATTTATGTCATTGCAAACAAAAAGTAAGTGTTCCTAATTCAGTAGCAGTCTACTTCATGATTTTAGCATATCATCCGACTATAGAAGGATCACCTGTAAAATATGACAAACTAATTAGTGAAGAGCAAAGGTTAAGCCACTGTTAATTCATCAAAGATGACCTTTTGGACAGGAAAGTCTAAAATAAATTGTTTTGATCATCATCAGAACATACTGAATTAATAAATATTTTTGAGGAAACATTAACATAGCTTTTATAAGAGTTTTGAAAATCCCTTTGTCTTTTCTCAAGAGGATTCATTATGGAATTTGGGTTACATCAGTAGTAGACTGGTTTTAATGACTGTGGCCAAAATGTGTGCGGCTTAGTGACATGTTACTTGTGTAGATTTTCTTGTTTGATTTGGAATGTACCATATTCTGAGTTATTAGGATGGATTGACCCTTTTCATTAAATTAAATAGGTTAAGCCTATTCCAATCTGAGCAAGCATTACACTTGCTCTAATCAAGCCAGTGCCTCTGACCGAGGAGTGGGTTTTGCAAAGAGGCATCCTTCCTTTCTCTGCTACCAACCTTCAAGCAGAGCCTGTGATCTCTGTCTGGATGAACTTACCTGATCTTGCTGAATCAATGAAAAAACATCTGAGTTTTTTCCCATTCTGTAAGTTCATCTTCGTCATGGCTGTACCCTCTCCTGGAATAAACAAAAGCTGCTTTGATCACTGTTGTAGAAGAAACACTGAAATTAACTGTACATTCCTGTACATGGAAGTGAAAAAGACCCATATCCTTTTGAATTCCAAATGCACATTTTTTATTGAGTTTGAAAATTGTATATTGTAATAATTAAGGATATCTTACCCAGCTTTTCTTTGCATTTGGTTCTCCATAATGATATTTCTGTTTTCCCTTTCTTGTCCTTTGCAGGTTTCGGAGGGCGATCCTGGCAATGGTGCGATGTCAGACAAGACAAGAGATAACTATAAACAATGCTTTGCCCATGAGTGTATCTCAAAGTGCATTGACATCATAGAGCTCCTGTCATTTGCCTGCATAAATTACGTGGAAAGGAGTGAAATCTGGGTTAAAGCTAATTAATCTTTTGGACAATTAATCTTTTGGAATAATAATCTGCCCCAGCCAGCTGTTTTTTGTTAGTCACAGTAATCTTTTTAGATAAGAAGACAGAAAGACAAAACCTGCTAAGACTTAAGTTTTTAGAATGAGCTTTATTTGCCCAATATGTGTGTCCCAAATGAAAAAGGCCTCTGTGACTCTTACAGAGTTGGACAAGGTGACAAAGGGGCAGGGAGGGGCTGAAGCAGGAGGTGCTTAGATTCAGTAACCCTAGATTTTACATTTGTAATTCCTTTCATGAATTACTTTCCACCAGCTTCCTTGAAAGTTTTCCAGACTTGAAATATTCTGGATTCTCCCTATGGCTGTATATTTCTATACCAAGTGTCCATGTTTTTATGCTTTGCAAAGTTCTGTGAATATGTCAAAATATCTAGCCAAACACTGTAGAATCTTTTAGCAGCTTTTAGGATTTTGAAGGAGTTTCAGGATATTTAAAGTACTTTTAAAATTTTGACTCATAGAACCAAATTAATTTGTAGGAAAGACAGCTTTTTTGTTGTAATTGGTTTTTTGTTTGTTTGTTTTGAGTTTCTGTTTTGTTTTGTTTGTAGCATGTTTGTAGTGCTTGTGACGGTACAGCAAATCCTGAAAATGAGACAAAATGTACGCTAAAGCTCCACACTTGGGATGCACATAAAACTGAGTAAATGTTTATGGTAATTTCTCATCAGTTTTAAGTCAATCTTTTGGTTATATAAGTCTGATGTGTAATTTTCAAGAAATACCTTTGGCAATATGAGAAATGGATTTATTCAGCATGAAGAAGATGACTGTATACATCTAGCTTCTATTATTATGTATATGTGCATCTGAAGTTCGGCTTTGCAGTGTGTAACTTATTTAAAATATATGTGTATTTTTGGCAAAAACCTGTTTTTACAGGATTTTTTAAAAGCTCTGGAATTTAGGCTTCCTATTAATTTGTAATTTTTAGTATTAAAGATAATACCACACAATATCCTCATGGTGTACTAGACTTCCTTCAGGAACCTTGGAACGCTTTATAGACAGTAACTAATGCACTGCCTCTTAGAAGAAGAAAAGAGATATTTTATTACACACTAGCTCTACAAGCTACATGTTAAAATAGCCTTAAAACATGCTGGATGTGATTTGAAGCAGCGTGTGTTCTGAGAGAGTAAAGAATGAGCTGGTTTAACTGATCCCATTCAGGATACATTTGAAGGTTAAGCATCTACAGATCTCGGCTAATCTGTTGTAATCTGCTGTTACTAAATGGCTGTCTACATGCACGTTCGTAGCACACTGCACATGAGTGCCTAGGAATAAAGTTTTCAAATTTGTCCATGTCAGTTCTGCTGGGAGGAAGCCATGTATCTGTTTATTTACTTCTACCTCCTAATGAGCTTTTTTGAAGAAGTTCTTGGGTTTTGTCCTTCACAATGCACTTGCGTTTACCATGGCAGAAGTGATGGCACTGGAACAAGGTATATATTTTATTATTATTTGTTATATAGGGCAATTTATAGGAAAAAGGGTTAAAGAAATTGGAGATAACATACATTGCCAAGTAATTCTAGAATAGTTGAAATAAATACCTGTTTTACACTGATGTTCTGTGGCTAGCAGCATTCCTGAATAGGAGCAGATGGTGATTATGGCTTTGTACTTGGCAAATAGCTACTCTAAATCTTCATTTTTTGCAGAAGGCAATTTCTTTCTGCTCCCAGATTTTCCTACTGTTGTAATGTCCTTCCCATTTCTACAAACTACTTAACTACTGTAAGGTGGTTCTTATTTAAATAAAATACAATAGTTGTTTTTTTTTTTTTTTATCTGGAGTAAATAATGTTATTTTTGATAATAAGGAAGTTAAATTGAAATGTGGTGACCTGGTTAATTTGTTAATTTTAGGAGGTACTCTTTTTCATTGCTACTTACTGTCACAGCCTATCTGGTATAAAGCTGCATGAGGAAAAAGTAAAATAGAGGCAGAATCTGGAGAAAAGAGGGAAAAAAAATAGACTTACTGAGGGCAGGGGAACCTTCAAGCTAGTATGTGCAAACAATATACCCCAAAGAAATGAAAATATACTGATACCTGAAAATGCTGAGAAATCCATTTCACTGAAATCAATGGGAACAGAAAGTTCTTAGCATCTCTACAAAGCAAGTAATTTGTATGCAGACATCAGAAAGAGGGTGAGAAAGCTCTTCTTTATTCAAATATGCTTTGGTATATTTTGAATTATCAGTCTATTCTGAAAGGTAAGTATAGAAAGTGCTTTTAATCTTTCTCATACAGAAAAATTAGATTAGTAATCCTATATTTTGAATTTTAGATACATGCATGCATTATTCCTAATACAATGGCTTCTGTTTTCAGTTGTCAGTAGAGTGAGGGATGCACAGAGGATGGTGCTTACATGCTTTAGAATAAAGCAGATCTAAATTTCATGTGAAAGAAGGATCTTTTATGTTTTGTATTCTTCTTTCTCTTTAGAGACTCCATGTTTGTGGCGTTTGTTCAGCTTTTAAATGCAGAGGCTTGTCCTTCATTTCTGTGCTCTTTATTCTGGTAGTAGTGTTGAGAAAGCAATAGCATTTGCATTTAACTCTGAAATTCAAATTTTTGGTAAATAAATGCCAATCTCTCTCTCCTTTTCCTTTTTATTTTCCCCTGGTGCTAGGTCTGTACTCTGTAATGATCCTGACATGTATGAAATCCCTGTGAATGTTCCTGTGGATACTGTAAAACTTCGAATAGAGAAAACTGTCATACGAAGGATTCCAACTGAAGCCTTTTACTACCTGGTAGATCTCAAATACCTGTGGGTAACTTACAACTGTGTAGCCAACATTGATATCAGCAGCTTTTATAACTTGAAACTACTGCATGAGTTACGGCTGGATGGTAATCTGCTCTCGACTTTCCCTTGGGAATCCCTGGCAGAGATGCCCAACTTGCGGACTCTTGATTTACACAACAATAAAGTGACCAGCATTCCTGCTGATGCTGGCCGGTACCTGAGAAACCTCACCTACCTGGACATATCCAGCAACAAGCTAACCACCTTGCCATCAGACCTGATGGATATCTGGCCCCCCTTCTCAGGAACTGTCCTGTCCAAGAACACAGATATTCTGGTGACACAGAGAGTCATTCTGGGTATGTTAAACAGCGTCTCTTAATCCTTATTAAAATGTACCCAAATGTTAAATTGCAAGTGAGAGCAGGTAGGGGACCAGCCTGGAATTCAGGAGAGTGGGTTTTATCCAGGTCAGTCTTCTGGTTTGCTCTGTGATTACTTATTTATTTTTTATTGATGACAGAAAACCATAAAACTGAGACAGTGACCTCCATGTATATGGATATCTCAAGATTATAAAACTTGAGAGAATCTAGTCTATAGGAATACAGGCCATATGGAGTATTCAGTAGCCATATAAACCCAGGACTTACATTGTGTTTCTGGTGACATTTCCATCATCTCTGGTAAAATAGAAACTGCTGGCATGTCCATTTGCCACTGTGTTTTGCCTCACAAGCCAAGCAAGTAGCTAGAGCTGATGCTCATATAAAGCCTGTCCTGTGACACAGTGCTGCAGATAGTATTGGTGACTCAAAAAGGGGCAACTCAGATTTCTCCAGGACCCCCGTTGACCTTACATTGTTTTAAAGGTAACTGATTATCCTGAAGTTTTTCCCAATTTACATGTTGAATATGAGAGAGAGTAGGAAACTGATCCCTACAACTTCACAGTACTTTTTAGAATGTTTAAGGCAAGTATACAAGAATAATTTGGTCAGACTCTGACTTTTGATAATTTTATCCATCTCTCTAGAATACAATTACATAATTTCTATTTGTGGCTTTGTGTTGTATCATAGACTTTATCTCCACTTCGTAGTCTTTCAGGTGCCCCCTTTCTCTTCTGCAGTCTCAGAACTTAGCTGGAACAGTTCTATGAACAGTGTTCTTCTATGTCACTGTTTACATATAAGAGCTTGTTTTGATGTATTTTGGTAGTGTAGCACGTGGAAGGGAGGAAAACCAGCTGGCTGTCTCTACTGCAGTACTTCTATGGGCACTGGTAAAGATCAGCTCTGAGTTCCACTGCCTAGTATTTCCAATTTCTTGATTGAAAGCCCCACTATTGAGTGTTCACTTGTTCATCTGTTTTGTTTCACAGCAGAAGCTGCAGTTTGAAACTCTCATTTAAATGAGATTTTGTATAAGTGACTTAATAGATGCAAGTAGGCTGAACAACTTCTTCATATGCATGGAAATTTTAAGTTTGCGGCATTAAAGGATCTTTGTTTATTCAGGATTAAAAAAAAAAAAAAAAAGAGAAAGCTGTAAAAGTAAGTGCATCTCAGTACTCCTTTCCCTGTCCCCACACAGAAGGCTACAGGAGACTGTAAAGTAAGAGCTGACTGTGCTAGATCTAATCCTCCTCATGATCTCATGAGGGAGTCCCAGGGGTTAATTGGTTTCCTTGTCTTACACAGCCCTCACCACTTAAAAAATAAACCAAAAGAAACTAAAAAACCCACAAAACACCACACCCTTCTAGCATCCCCTTCCCCCCCCTCAAAAAAAGAGAAAACCCAACAAACCAATACGAAGAATAAACACCAAAAAATCCTGAAACCACACACACACACACACTTCTCTCTTCCCCTCACCCCTGGCAACCATCTGCATGCTTCCTTGGTGCAGGCACACTGCCAGCCTCCTCTAGTCTTGGAAAACCCTCTGGTGCCAGCATTGAGTTCTCTAGAGACCTGGGATGTGACCTTTGGACCATTTTCTATTATGAACTACAAATGGGTTTTAACACAGATCTCCAGAGGGGCACACACGCTGAGTTTAAACAGCACCTTGCTTCTCTTTTATTTTTTAATGTTAGGTGCTAAGGAAGGTGCTGTGCAGCCATTACAGGTTTGTACCTGAGAATGCAAAATGCCACGTAGTACTTTTATTATGTCGTGTCAAATAAATCTACCTTATGTAAGCTGTGAATTAATTAGCTGATTTTTTTTTTTTTGACATTGACAACACAGCTTTCTGATGAGTATATCCCAGTGAAGACAGACAGTGCTTGTTACATAAGAAACTCTGTAGTGAGTAAGACAATACCCTTCCTCTGGAGATTTAAAAGTGCAACACTTTTTATGTCATGGGTTATTTTGACAAATTTACTTAGTCTTCACTGAGTGTTAGTTTTGTTATGCGTATTGAAAGTTGTAGTTACAGCACTCATGCTCACTGGCACTGTTGATGGGCTGTTACAAAGGAGTTGTTTTTCAGGAATGAATGGTTGATAGAAACTATCAGGCTAGAAAGATCACTTAGGAGTTGAGGTGTCTCTGTAGTGCTCCAACCATCTCTAAGGAGATGGCTGGTCTCTGACACTCCTGTCTCTACAGGGTTTGTTGGAGCCTGAGGAAGATGAAATGTATCCCATAGATACTCTCTGTCTCCTCTGAGTTGCAGATAAAGATCAGAGAGGAAGGATCTAGCCTGCTAGATTGCAGATCCAGAGAAACTGAGCCCTCCTGGTAAAGTCAGAGCTGTTCTTAAAGCCTGCATTCAGACCACCCCCAGAGCCTCCTGTGGTAACCTCCTCCAGTGCTTATCTATCAGGATAGTGAGAAAGTTTCTCTTAATATCTAACCTCAATCTCCCTTACTGCAAACTAAGCTGATTACGTCTTGTTCTATAGGAGATGGATGTACAGAAAAACTAATTACCATCTCTTATAGTAATCTTTCATGTTTTCCTTCCACTAACCACAATTTTCTTTTTCACCAGCTTCTAATATAATTAATAATGTGAAGGTTTTTTTTGATTGGTGGGGTTTTTTTGTGTTTGGGGTTTTTTTGGAGGAGGAGGAGGTGGGGTGTGTTTCTCATTTTCTACCATAGCTCTTGGCTCCCTTTGGACTCCTTTAGATTTTAAAAAAAGGTGTCTCCTAAAATGTGATGCCCACAATTGCATGCTTTCATGCTTTGATGCTCAAGACTGTTCTATGTACTTCAGCTATTCTCTGTGAGAGCATTCAACCTGACCTATGTACCTACTTGGAATGGTAACTGTAGCCTGAACTCTGCTAGAAGATGGAACCCAGAAAAAATAAATACTGTTTTTGTCTAGTCTAATTAGTGTAAGCAATTGTGACTTGAGCTGTTATCTCTCCTGGTTCCAACAAAACAAGATTGCCACTTGTACTTCATTAACAAGATCAAAACCAGCAAAACCCCAAATTCAAATGTTTATGCATATGTATTTTTTAACAGCAGGGCAATTTTATCTTCAGTGTCTTCACTGAACATCAAGAAGGTTGCAGGTAAGAAAAAGCTCAGGTTCCTCATGCTTTCTTCAAGGATTCTTGGAGGAGCCAAAGACTATTGCCAGGGGACTGACATGTTAGCATCTCCTTATTCCGGTTCATAATCTCTGCACTAAGAGGTTTGGATTTTTTAACTGCCTCCCTCTGTGCGATGTTCCTCTGTGTGTGCACTATGCTAAATAAAAGAGGTTAGGGAATGATTCCTGGCATTATGACCAAGTGGCCCACTCTGGTTCTCATCCATTTTAGGGCTCACTCTCTTTAAAGCTGACTGTCCATTCCACACTTTGTAATACTTAGTCCTTTGTTATCTGCGGGCTCTACAGGACACTGTGGTGACTCTAAAATGTAATTCTGTGAGTCGTGGGTGCTTTTCCTTCACTCTAACCTGCCTGAAGTAATGTGAGAATTGCATTCAAACCATACAGCTGTGCTCTTGTAATATAAAATAGCATAGGTATGTTGTATGCCTTATGGGATGACAGGGTGATAGAATTCTTAGGAGGTGCAAAGCCTACTGCACTTACATTGGGGGCAACAACAGGACAAAGAGAGCCATCCTTGGCGTGGTCTCATCCATAAGCCTTTCAGGGAGCAATCCTTGGAGTGCAAACTGTCCCTGGAGCCATGTCTGGCTTTGTCTTGGAAAATGCCCTTTGGAACAACTCAAAACAAAGCTGTGGAGTGAGCTGACAATTAAGCAGTGCAAATGATCGAGGGACCAGTGTGTGAGTTCTTCTGGCCCTCTCTTGATTACCTCTGGAGCCATGGCCTAATACTTTGATCCAAACCACAAATAAGTTTCAGCACTGGCTGCTGTACAGAGATTGACATTTCTGGCTCGAATTGTGGCAATGGCATTTTCCATATTATGTACTCTAATGAGTCACTGAGAGGAACAGAGGAGTCCAGGATTTGATAGAGTGGCAGTTAGATGAGATCTTGCCTCTGTTGCATGTAGAGGTGCCAAAAATTTGGAACGCTGCAGGTTCCTCAGGCTCCCTGCTGGGCCATTGGATAGATACTTCTTTTCCTGAATATACTCTCTAGCAATTGCCCTGTGGAGAAAACACTGCAACACAGTGTTGGACGTGGACTTTACTGTTTAGAACCATGGATCAAAATTTGTATCTTCAGTGGGAAAGAGCCTTTGTTGGGTTGACCCAAGCTGTGGTGAAAATGTCTATGAGCTCAAATATTGCAAAGCTTGAATATTTTGCATCTTGCCATTTTGCAGCAACTGAAAAGCAGTTACACAAGTTAAGGTCTGAGTCTGGTTACTGATTTACAAAAGAAGTTTTGATCATAGCTATTTCAAGTGCTAAAGTCCATGTTGACACAGCACGGGAAAACACTGCTTACTGAGAAGACTACAAAAATGTGCATGCACATATACATATATTTGCCATTGTACATATAAAGCATACATATAAATGTGTGAGAGTAAATATAAAATATGCTAAATCTAGAAAGAGAAAGGTTTTTAGAGCAATTTATAATTAATATTTAATGTTAAAATAACACTGCATTGGTATAATGCAATGCATAAATATTTATCAACATTTGTTTTGCCTTGGCTAGTATTTCTTTCTCAGATCAACAAGCTGCCTTAATATTTCTACAAAAGAATTCAGCGTTTATAAAGACTTTCCTCAGAAACACATGCCACTGGAGACTTAGTATTTTTATTTTTGCTTCTTAAGTAATTAAGGGAATTCCATCTTACTCCTTTATTAAAGTTCCCTATTCTTTTCCATTTTCTTATTTTTCTCCCTATTTAAGCTTTATTCTTTCACATGTTTGTTCTCACTTTTAATATCTTGTAAACACAAGCTGTTAAATTTCAGAATGCCCCTTGTAGTTTGGAAACTAGGTTTACATCCACATTTCTGTTCTCTTCAATATCTAACTGAAATATAATCAAATTCAGCGTTTATATTTGCTTCCAACTCAATAGTGCTTTCATCTTTTCATTTTGGGAATTCACATGACTTGATGATTTACAATGGCTAAAAATAATGTGAATAGTGTCAGATATTGGCAAGACACAGGTAAATAGAAGGGATGTGCTGTGGAGGCAAGGAAGGAACTCCTGTAGCTGTATATATTATCTGTATTTATGTAAGTCCTGCTTCTTCAGCCAGTTCCACTGGGAAGCATGATGGATGGGAGAGATGAGCTGGCTAACTGATACAACTCTCTCTTTGCACTACACACAGAAGTAGAGTCTTCTGGGACTACAGCTTTACTCTGAAGTTAAAACCAGGAATTCAGAATGACCTGAGATGGTCAAACCTGTGTCCCAGACTGGACTAACCAACCATCCAGTCTAAGGACTGGTCGTCTTTGCTTCATCATTCCTTTTATTTTGTCAATTTCTTTGACAACTTTGGGTTTTCTTCAGGACATATGAATGGGAGAACATGAAAGCCATCTGTATAAATATTAGGAAAAGTTCCTTCACTGAAAGGATGGTCAGGGGAGTGGTGGAGTCACCAGCCCTGGAGGTATTTAAAAGACATGTAAATGTGGCACTTAGAATCATGGAATGATTTATGTTAGAAAAGACCTTTAAGACCATCAAGTCCAACTGTTAACCCACTACTGCCAAGTCCAGCACTAAACCATGTTTTTATTTCAATAATGACTTTTGAGTGCTTTGAGTAGGTTAGAAACAGTAATAAACCTCTTCCCTTCCTGCAGTAAAGTTTGTAGGATGCAGAAAGGTGGCAGAAGAAATATTTTCTGTAGTTCAATGTAAGGGAGAATCTACTGCCTTGTATGTGGGATGGGAGCTCTGCTGATGCTGCAGATCTGTCCTGATTAATGCTGTGGGACCAGAGTTCCTGCCTTGCTCCCTGCTTGTAGCACAGCTGACCCCTGCTTCTGTCATCTAGATAGCACAGGGACCATGCCAGGAGGTCACAAGCATTTTTCACATGCAGTGTTTGCTATGGAGGAACTTTGGCAGTTGAGGCCTTGTTTCAAGGGAATCCTGTTTTCCCTCTTACACCTTAGGGGGGTTCAGTTTTCAAATGCTCATATAGTCTATTTCTAAACGGAGTGAGGAAAATTGACCCCTTATAAGCAAGTGAGAATAAAAAAAAAAAAGAATATTACAGGAGTATTGTCTCTAACTACAAAGCTTCCCTAATTGAAAAGATGAGCAAAACTAATTACATGCATGTGCTTGATTGAGCAGAATTTTTATAAGCAGAGGCAGCTGATGTGCCTAGATATGGAAAACGGACTTGGATGGTATCTCTTTTCCTTGTGAATTTATGTGTGAAGTTAACAGGCAAAATTTTTATATTTTGGAGATTCCACGCCTCCCCCCCCCCCAGAGGAAAAGCAGTTCTGAATACAGTTTCCTTGACTTCTCCTTCTCTGTTCTTCCAAGCAATAAGTAGTGAATAGATGTAAAATCTCTCCTGTCTGCAAGGGGTGAAATTGGATTGTGATGTCAAAGTCATGGAATCTCTTCAGGTCAAGTCTTGTTTTAAAGAGTGGGGATTAATTGGGCTTTACCACAGTTTTAACCAATCACTGCCATTGTGCTTAAAATAACCTAATCTTGGTCGGATGATAAAAGGAGGCAGTAGTTAATTATTCATGTATTCTTTCATCTGTGTTTTTTTTCAGAACAAAACAAAGGGTTTTTCCATTAGCTGTTTTGATAATTCTTAACAATACACACTGAACAATATTACCAAGTGTTTCAGGCTTTTTTTTTTTTTCTTTTAATATTGGTTTGACTTTTCTGTTGTGCTCATCAGTAAATTAAATAGCAAGGGGTTCTTACATACCATCCCTTGTTTCAGACTGTGAGTTTTGTTTATTATTAGTACTCAAAAAAGATGATAAAAGTATGCCCAGAAGTCAAATGAGAAAATATTTGAATACATGAATGACTTGCTGTGTGGTATTTTACCTGGTGAAGTCACTGTTGCTCTATGAAGGTCAACATAGTGGAGTAATAAATACCAGCTGAGGATTTAGACTGACATTCCTCAGAAATGGGTATTTTCTTTCAACATAGTATGTTCACAAAGATGGAGAAGTCTCTCATTCAAAGACTGGAATCAAGAAGCAAATGTTATGGCCTCTGACAGAAGAGAGAGAGCGTTCTTGTGTGCCCTCATAAAAATATTGTAGTCATCAGGGGTTTTTGTGGTCCCTCCTATTTTCTGCTCCTCTACTATTCTTTTTGAATGTATTGCAGAGGCTGTACTAAATTGAAGCCAGACTTCTAACAATATTATTATATAGTTCAGAGCCAGTTAAGAATTTTATTAGCCTAAAAATTTAGCCTTTATCCTTTTTTTTCGAGGGACAGAATTGTTGGTGTAAGCTCTAAACCCCTAAATCATCATGTTCTCTGCAAGCATTGAAAAAACAATCATAGAAGATCATGCTGTAAAAGCCCAAACAAAGACCAAGAACAGAGGAGAGTGACAGGAAACAATTGTTCTCCCTCACCTCTGAAAATACTCTCCCACCATTCAGCTGAACAAAAAAGACAAATTGAAAGAGAAAAGATTAACTCAGAATAGGTCCACAGTTGTTCTTGATTGTACTTTGTGGTAGTAATGCATTATACTGTAATCACAATATCCGTAAATTGCCTGACAACATTTTTTTCTTTCCCCTCTTTCCTCCCCGCTTCAGGTTTTCAGGACAACCCATGGTTCTGTGACTGCCGCATTTCAAAGCTGATTGAATTTTCCAAAATTGTGGACAGCTCAGTTGTACTTCTTGATCCATTGATTTCATGTAGTGGACCTGAGAGCCTGGCAGGAATCTTGTTCCAGAGAGCTGAGTTAGAGCAGTGTCTTAAACCATCTGTGATGACATCAGCAACAAAAATCACTTCCCCTCTGGGAAGCAACGTTCTGCTGCGCTGTGATGCGACTGGGTACCCAACACCACAGCTTACCTGGACTAGGTCAGACAATATACAAGTGAACTACACAGGTATAATTGCTCTTTTATAGGAAATGGGAGAGCCAAAAATTGTTGGGTTGCTTGTGCTTTGAGATCACTGTAATGAGTAACAATGGACCTTGCATTGCATCAAGTTGGCAATTGTATCTGTGCAACAGCTGTTATGAAATTCTTTGTCTAGTTCTTGGTCTTAACAGGTCCATTAGACTGTTTTGATTCTGGATGTGGTCTATGATAAGAACAATGTGTATGGAAGGGAGAAATGCATGAAGCAGGGGAAAATGGAGATTGGGTTAGTTTGGCCCTACTCAGAAGCTGAAAAGCAGAAAGGAGAATTTGTTGCTGGAATTTCTGTTTTGTTTCAAAATGTTCATGTTAAAAAATCTATTACTGAGCCACTTAAATCACAGCTTTGTAAACATAGCATTTTCCAAATTCATGTTTTCTATGTTATTTGCAAATTTTGCAAAGCTGTCATTGTCTGATATCATTCTAGCTGCTGTGACAGATATTTATTTAGTATCTTAAAAAATGTTTCTAGCTAATGCCAAGTGGTTAGTAGTTATCATAGGTTTGAAGAAGGTAATACTCCAGAGTACCGAAATATCTTAAGACAAAGGTAATTTCCAAGAGTGTTCTAAGTGGCCAGTATGGTCAGTGTCACTTGAGGTCAGTGAGACTTATATTTAAGAATCAATAGCAGATTTAGGACATTTGATTTTGCTCTATGTAGTTTTGTTTTACTTAGTGAAACTGCAAATTATGTTGTGATTACTCCAGACATTAATTTTCTTTTTGATCCAAGCTGATAATTTTTATTTAATAATATAATATGACAGGAGTTTGTGTTGGGAGTTTGGTTTGGTTTTGGGCTTTTTGTTTTTGGTGCTGGTTTTTTTTGGTTTGGTTGTGTTTCGATTTAAAAGTTTAATATCTGCGATTCCTCTTGGCAGAAATAAGGGAAGAAGTAGTCTAATAATGTTTACTTTCTCTTTAGCTCCCATTGATAATGTTTTACTCTTTGCATTTTCCTGTAGTAATTCAAGAAACTCCTGGAGAGGGTGTCAGATGGTCCATAATAAGCTTGACAGGAATTTCTTACAAGGATGCAGGAGAATACAGATGTAAAGCCAAGAACTTGGCAGGAATGTCAGAAGCTGCTGTTACTGTCACAGTGGTTGGTGTAGTTACTACAACTGTGTCACCACAGAAGTATGGAAGGAAGCAAGAGGCTGAGAGACAGAATACAACTCAGGAGGAATCCAAGCAGGAACTCGAGACAACAACCACACCTCTTGCCACCACACCAACCACGACCTCAGCACTGGTTAGCACTGAAAGATCAACGAGCATCACGTTTGCTGACAAGAAGCAACCCAGGGCCATGTTTGATGGAAAGAAACATTCAAAGGCTGTGACAAATGGAAACAAAAAGCAGACTGGGGAGACAAGCAAGAAAGGTGAGGACATTCCATTGAATACAGCAAGTATGCCTGAGCAAAACATTACTGTGAAGAATCTAAGAGTGATCAGTGAAACTGATGAAAGAGTCACCTTAACATGGAAAACTGTCAATGCCACAAGCAACTCTGCAGTGACTGTGCTATACTCCAAGTATGGTGAGAAAGACATGTTGCCTCTGAGCACTGATTCTAACAAAAACAGAGTCACCATTGATGGTTTGCAACCTAATACTCAATATATGGCATGTGTCTCACCCAAAGGCGTGCCGCCTACAAAAGAACAGTGTGTTATTTTCTCCACTGATGGGTTAAACGATGAAAGCAGCTCTGAGTTTTCTATTCTGATAGTGGCCAGCAGTGCAGCGTGCGTGGTTGTTTTACCTTTGATATTTTTTTTACTCTACAAAGTTTTAAAACTCCATATGAAACCAAAAAGTGCAAAGGAAGCTGACCTTGCAAAAGAGACCTATGTGAAATTTGAAACACTGTCTCTGAAACCTCGAACAGTGAGTGCAGGAGAGCAGCTCTGGGCACGAAGGTACACCGATGAGTCGGAAAGACTTCTCCTTTGCTCTAGGTCAAGCATGGATTCTCAAATGACCTTCAAAAGTGAGGGCTCTAGATCAGAGTATCTGTGTTGAACATGGGTGAGGGTGGAGATGGAATAAGCAATAGGTAAAATTATTCCAAAATTATGATACTGCATCTGGACTCAGGTTGATGCTAAGTCATGGTCAGAATATATTATCTGATATAATACGGTCTGCTGGATGTGTAGGGTGGTGGGTAGGAGGGAGAATAGAAGGAAAATATTGCCTGTTTATTTTCTTTTTTTATGTTTGTGACTTTGGATGTGAAGGCATGCTGTTCTTCAAGATAAATACAACTTCGAAATGGTTTCCTGGTTAAAAAGATGTTATTTATTGTTTTTATTAAAATGTTCTATTTTTTCACATTTTACCATATGATGTCCTAATTGCATGTATCAAACACTAACCACAATCTTCATGAAAGTGATGTACTTAAAAATAGAAGGAAAATAATTTAAACTGCTTCTATTTTTGTCAAAACTATTTGAAAATACAAGTTTTTTCTGACATCAGCTTGTGCTTTGAGATGTCATACAGTTCTGTTTGTACAGTATCTCGATTGAAAGTGTTCTCAGGTCAGTGAAGACTGAAGATAGGTAGCCACAGTGTATGGGCTCTTGAGAGGTACAATACACATCATATTGTCATTTTGCAGATGCTGTTGAAAAGGGCAAAGAAACTTCTTCAGTATTTTGAAGCTCACATATGATATTGTGAGTAACTCTGAGAGAAACATTAGATAATAATGTTATTTTACATCAAATGATCTTATTGCAAAATCTCAGCCTTAGAATTTTCTTGGTTGCATCTGTCTATATACCTCAATTTCAGAAATCTGTACAGAAAATTTTGTGGTACTGTTAATGCAGCATACACTCTTACAGGACTATGTATTATACAGATATTGCACAATACTACATTTCAGTAATATAATACATTTTGAGATACAGTAAGAGGAGTTTTTGTCCTCAGGTCATGTTGGGTGTGAGATTCAATGAGCACAGTGAAAGTTAATTGTGAGCGTGCTTCCTAATGTTTAAAAAATCAGGAATAAACAGTAACGATGAATTCAAAGTTGCCTATTAATGATAACAATGAATTGTCTATTCTGAGGCTGCTTTTTGGATGCCTGAAGTAAATAACAGAACTTTTATTGTTTTAGATTCAGGTATTATGGTTAGAAGTATGTATGAATTACAAACCACAGTTTTTTCCTAAAAATTACAACAGTGTTGTTTTCTTGGACCTTTCTATGCCTAGAGGAACTGTTTGTTTTGCTAGGAAATTAGGAATTGTCATTTTCCAGAGGGAGAAATATTACTCAAAGCTACAAACCAAAGCTTAGTTTGTCAGCTTCAGAACAGTGGCATTTTTCAATGTCACTAGTGTAGGATTAAATTTTGCCTGCTGAAATGCTGATGAGCGTATCTTGTAAGGCATAGATTAGTGAGAGGAAAACACTTCATAAAAAAGCCTCAGATGTAAAATTATGGCAGGAAATGAACACACTGAAAAATGTCCATAGTATCTACACAATGGTGTTCAATGACCAGGACTATTGGAGACTTTGGGAGCTGTAGTAAGAGAGCAGATGAGATGTTCAAAAGCACAAAATTAGCGTACCTGCTTAGAATTCACCTTGGTGTTCCTTTCTGTGGTATTAGTATGTGTGGTTAAAAATCAATCTTTCTTTGTTTTCAATGGATAATTTTGACTGCAGTGAAAATGGTTATAGTTTTTTAAGTGTAACATTTTACTTTTTTTTAATTTAGGATTTTTTTAGGGAAAAGCAGATTCTGTTTGTGTCAAAATCAAAGTTCGTCTGACAAGCAGTTATTGATAAACTGAGATTTTAATAGGATCTGAAGTATTTAAATATTTGCCTTCTCTCTTCCTTATAGATAGTATAGCTGGTAGTTGTTGTTGAAGATGTTTCTGATTAAAAACACCATGTTTGTCATTAAGGAGAGCAAGTGTATTAACATTTACTTTTTAATTCCTGAAGAATATTTGATTTCAGGTTTCAAAGCTCTGCAAGAAACCTGAATCTAGTTCTGGAGTTCAAAAGTGCTATTCACCTGACTTGTAGGTGATACATCAATATATAGAACTGAGGTGGTGCACAGTTTGTTTGAGAGAACGCATTTGTGAATGTAAACCTTTTGGTTTGACTAATCCTGGTGGAATTAGCATGTCCTAAAGTTAGAAATTAATCATGGGCTATCAGTGTATCAAAGATTGAGTTTATTAAAAAAGGCACGTTCTTTGAAGAAAACATAAGATACATGGTTTTTCCACAGTTCTTGAGACAAAAGCATTACATAACCCAGATATGCTTCTGTACCTCATGTCAAACCAGAAAATTTGCTGGGGATTTTTGGCAGAAACTTGATACAAAGGCCAAATCACACAATAAAGACGTGCAGTGCATCACCCAGGATTGGTTTAATTACAGAGCTGAAGAAATACTTTTGCTAACAGATGCAATTTTTTATATTGTCAGTTGTTAATTATGTGAGATAGATTTTGTCACCCATAATAATTTGTATAATATCTTCTGAAATGCAATGCTGAATCAATCATCACGATGAATAATGATGACTATAATCATCATTATATTTGCCTGGTAGGAGAATCTGTAGAGGATTTAATCAGTGTTTATGTATCGCCTTTCATATATTTTGCACTTTGTTAGCTCAGTTCATCCTGCTTTTCACCAAAAAGGTTAGACCTCTTTTTATACATTATCTACAATGGGTGTGTCAAAATTGGACAGCTAATGAAATAACTGGGTAATGTGAGCTGAATTCTAAATAGAGCTCACTTTTACTTAGAGCTTTAGTGGGCCTTAGTACTTAGCATACTTATCCATAATCTTGGCTTCAATGTGCACTTACTAAGCCAAACTTAAGGCATCCATGCATCTATTTTAGTCCTTGCCATTGCCCACAGTGGATTCTGTATTCCTTGCACTATCATGAGATTCTCATACTTTTCTCAGGCAGGAAATTAAGAGAGAAAACTCATGTATACCATGAAAATGTCTGTAATAGCAAAACCATTCGGACTTGGACTATGTCTAAGAATCTAAACAAAGGACATTTTAAACTTATTACCTTTTCAAAGAAGTAATTAAAATAGCTGTTTTGATGGAAAAATAAAAAATTGTTTTTATACGAGACCCTGTGTTTGCCTGACCCTTTTGTCTTTTTTTATAGCTTTAGAAAATATGTGATGAGTGTAGCTATGGGGACAAGAAGAAACTTGAATAGAAATGAGAATACAAAAAAAAGCCTGAGAAACAACAGAAGGGTAATATCCTAGAGAATGCTGTGACTGTGTGCCACGAAGTCTTTTGCTTACAATTCTGCTGTGTACATGGTAAGGGTGCTGGGGCATCTGCAGACAGGTAGCTATAAAAGGATGGATGAAGATACTGGCAGCTTACTTCAATGATTGGAGCTCTACATGTGCCAGGTTTTGACAAGGTGGAGGCAGCTATAAAAGTGGAGTGTGGAACAAAGGCACCAGGGGAATTTGAAAAATGTATTTGAAGCCGGTCTTAAGGTCTGCCTGTCTCCCAGTGAAAGCTGTGAGAGCTTTTTGGAGGATGTTGCCTTTAAACTGAAAAAGGGGAAGCAAGTAGCTTATGATGGTGTTGCAAGAAAGAGAGGGGCATGAATCAGCAACAATTCTGGCTAGGCTGTGAAACCCAGATATAATATGCTATCCTCCATTGTGATCTATGATTTTCTTTTAAAAATAACCAATTTGTTAGATTGTGTCTAGGAGGTAGACCAATTTGAATTTCCTTCATGGTCACAGATACGATTTCAAAATTAACCTTTTTTAGTTATTTTACTGGGCGTAGACTGGAAACATACTGACCTTGATGCCTTCTCTCACAGAATTCATTGCATTGTTCTGGGTGTAGAAAGCCACAGAAGCTTCAGGTTAGCATTGTCACTTTCCTTTGTTGAATATCAGAAATTTTCAGTAGAATAGATAATTTCTCTTTTCTTTATAAATCACTGAAATTTTTTTCCTCTGATTTTCAAAGGATCAAAGTTCCCTTCAGAGTGGAGGCATGATTATTGTGTCATTTTTATATATCTGAAAGACTCCCTTGCTAAACAGTGAGAAAATCACGCTGAAACATCAGTCTGAAATATCCTGTAGCAAGGAGAGATTTATTATTTTTTTTTACAAAGTTGTATTAGTAATCAGTATCTAAGATAGGAATCTTTTCAATCAGGAAACCAGAAAGCAGCTATGAACAAAAGGATATAACATTTCTCAATATAGAAATAAAAATCCTGCACTTTTCCCCAGTTGTCTATTTTTTATGAAGTAACATCCTAACCTTGTGTTTGGAAAGAATGTGGAATTGCTCAAATTATTGCAGCAAGTTCAGTAGCACCTGTCAGGTATGTATTTTAAGTATATTTGTTCTAACTTCAGGTCTGGTATTTTTGAAAGACACTTGATTGGCTTAAGAGTATTATGAAAGGCTGACTGGACAAACAACTACAACCAGCCTCTTATACTAGTGGAATACCAATTTACTGATGATGTGTGAATATCTACACTTTGCAGAAGGTGCTCTGACAAGAAAATATTCTAAAACATGATGAGCGATCAAATATCCGGCACATTGTTTTTTAAAGAGATGTCAAAGGAATTCGGTAGTGGTGGGGTTTTTTTGTTTGTTTGTTTTTGGTTTGTTTGTTTTTTTAAAATTATGTTCTTTTATGGAGGTGACTCAGGTGACCAAGAGAGGACCTAGCGGAATCCTTATGCCTAGAAATTCCTAAAATGGAATGGATTGTCTAACTCTCTTTTAATAATAGGAGAAAGGAGCTTTATGTGTGTGTGTATGTGTATTGAGGGCAGGAATTGAGTATTCCAGGGTGGTTGCCTCAGACAGAATTTAAGCAGTTTCTTCTGAGGCTTTTGGTATGGACAGCTGGTACTTGAGAATGCTGCTGGACTTGATGGAAAGTAAGAACAATCCAAAATGACAATTACTAGTAGACTCAATGCAACTATAATTTGTTGCTTGCTCAGTCAAGTAAACAGATGCACTGTTGATATATTTTTAGTCTTTTCATTAATTTAGACACACAGTTGTAGGAAACCTTTGGCATCCTCAAACAAATTTTCTAATACTTCAAAAAGTAAATTTATAAACAAATCTCCAGATCATGTTCTTGCTTGACTCTTTCTCACTTATTCTTTCCAGTTCAATATTGTTTTGGAAAAGAGGAACAATATGTATAGTTTCCTTTGTATTATTTTCCAGGCTCTAAAACAATGACACACTTGTCGAAGGAAGAGGAAATTAAATCCAATACTTGCAAGTACCTTTTCCTCTAAGAACCTGATTTAATTAATGATTAATTTAATTAATTATTTAATTAATGATGCAGAAATATAATTCCATGGGTCAGTTGAACTTCTGAGCCATGTGTCTTGAATTTTATCGTGCTAATATTTGGCCAAATGTATGGGCCTCCAAAACTAACTTGTACCAATTATATTTTTTGTTTCATAGCCCAGTCCCTTGTGTTTAAGATCAGCCATCTATATAGAGCATGGCAAACTAAATTCAAAATAATATTACTTTCTCTTTTAATATTACTTTTCTCTTTTCTTTTTATTTTAAATTTATCTTTACTTTACTTACGTGTTAAACTAATCTTGCAGTGTACTGCTAGCTTCAGATTGCACATGAGTAGCATTATCTGTGGATATTTTTCCAGAGCATGCTCTCAGATCTTGAATGACCTGTCCTGGTTTCTAACTGATTGGCTTAAAAAAGAGTACTACTTGGTGTCTGTTGTTCTCTAACATAGAAATGACATGGTAGAATGATTTCCTTCTTGGTGAAGCAGGAATGTGAAAACAGGAATCATAACACTCCTGCTTGTTCTGAGCATCATGCTTCATAGCTGAGAGAAAGTAATATTCTGAATTTAATTTGCCATGCTCTATAGCTAGCTGCTTGCCATACTCTTATATTGTCCTCTTTCTCCCTCTGTGATTTAACTTCCACATGAACTTAAGCACTGCACCTTGTGACTGTGGTGTTTGCCATTGTGTCTGGATTGCATCAGTATCCCCAAAGCACTCAATTCCTAAAGTTTTATGTCAGTCATTCTGAGTTCAGCCAAAAATCTGAGCATAGAATTTTTCAGTAGAAGATTGTGCTAAATTACTTCTCAACATTAGGAGGGGAACTCTCTAGAATGGCGGAGACATATTTTCATGCACAAAAGTGCTGCTTATTTGTTCCTTAGCTTGCTTGAGCATTCTTTACTCTTTGACAGAGGAGCAGACATTCCCTTTGGATCGGGTAATCAGAAGCAGAAACAATGCAAGCAACGTTTTTCTCAAGCCAGAAAAATAACGGCCTTTGTTCTGTTCAGGCACAATGATTGAATAGACATTATGTCCAGTAGCTATATGAACTATTTCTTTCAAACTGTAACAGGGACTTCATGAGGAGAGGTAACTAATTAAGTCCCTTGCTTGTTGATAGAAAAAAGTGCCATTTTTCTTGTGTCTTTGACAATGACTTAACTCTAGAGATTGCCTGAATGTGAATTGATATAGATAAAAGTTTGGCCTGTCACAAGGTGATTAAATTTTCAATTTCTCACTACTGACGATTCATGTAGAAATGAAATCTGAACCAAATGGTATGAGAGAAAAAATGGTGATTCCTAGAGCTCATTGACCATAATAAAGAAACTACAAGAATGGTCATAAAAGTTCTTTTAAGGAGTGATTAGCCAAAAAATATGCCAAAAAAAGGAATAATGGTTAAACAATTGCTCTTTTTAAAATAAAAGACTGGAGAAGCACAGAATCAGCAGATGAACATTTAGAAAGGTGGTTGCTACAAGCACAACATAAATGATAATTTGGTGGCTGGAACACGAAAGAATAATTTTTAGTGTAACTATCTGTGTGCAAGTCTGCCTTGAAAGAGAGCCCTAACCTGGCACCTGATCAAACACAGATTCCAAACTAAGAAAAAGGCTGTGGTGCAGGGTAATGCAGAAGAAGCAAAGAAGAAATTCCTACAGAAAACATACAAGTAAGATTAAGTAAAGAATGAAAACACTCTGCTGAACAGTACACAGTTCCCTGAGTGGAAGGACCTCATTCACTATCCTTGGGCTTATAAAATCATGGGTAAGAACTGCAAGCAGAAAGAATAGTGACAATTCACTAGTTCCAATAATGGATCCAGGAAAGATCTTCAGTAGAGTTTAGAGAAATCTGATCTAGGGGACAAAAGATTGTATTGTTGTACATGATTTTTTTGCGTTGTATTTGATATTAATTCAGAAGCTGAGATAACTGCTTTTCAACAAGGGTTTTGGATGGGAAAAACCTAGACTTAGGCTGAAGGAAGGAGAATGGTTGTCTTTGTGAGTCTGATGAGTCTACACAGGAAAGAAGCCATGAGATTGACACCTTTGCCATTAACAGAGGCTAACTGAAATGTAAAAGTGAGATGGGCCACACGTTAAGTGGGAAAAGCTAGAACAGTATTTGATGACAGGTGCCAGCTAGAAAGATAGTTGGAGTGAACTTGGACAGCGCTGCCTAAATAATTTTCAGTCTTACTGAGTAGATTGCTGAAACAGAAGAGAGAAATAAGACATGTAGGATGTGATGTACTTTTATTGGATCTGTTATACTCAAAACATATTTTTGCATATCTTTCTGATGCTTCCCAGTTATAGTAAGCTCTGGGCAGAATGAATTGACAAAACTTTAGCTATAGGAAGCCTATTACGGTACAAATAACTTGTGATTCATCAAAAGGGCAGGGGGACAGGCCTGGAGGAAGTTGAAGTCAAATGTCACCACCTAAAAATATAACTGAAATGATGAGATTTCTTCCTCTGAATGTCTGGAGTAAATTCCACAAAAGGCCATGCTCTTTATGAACTGTATGATGCCAACCTTGTGTGGGCTGGGGATAAAATATAGGAATAGGTTCTGAAAAGATGCTCTAAATGATTTATTGACCACATCTTCAGAACTGACATTTGACAGTGTTTCTGAGCCCACAACCATTTCAGCAAATGCCAATAGCTCAAGATTTAGTGGGACGGTACTCCAGTTACAGTGAGATGAATCCTGTCACACGTTGTTTCAGGCAGTGTTCAGACACCAAGAATAAGTTTGCATAAATAGTGAGAGTGTCTGGTGAGAGGTTGGGAATGCAAGAGATTCAGAAGATGCTTCCACATCTTGATAATTTCAGCAATGTGACAGGTAGATCATAAGCCACTTGTGGTATTGGTAAAATAGTAATAGACAAAGTGCCCGTTATTAATGTTTTGAATCTATCACAAAAAATACCAGAAAAGTCTGTAAGGATGACTGACTGTCTATTCAGGAAACCATAGATGACTGAAATTTTCAGCATAGTAAAGGAGCCTGTGGAGATGCAATGGAATGGTCTCTTTTTGTCACTGTATGAATCAGGTGTGTATAAGTAACCACTGATGATCACAGACAAATGAAAACTGACTGTGATTTTTTGAATTGGCCTCAATATTCATCAGGGACCTGTGTTCTACCTAGCACTTTTCTGCAAGAGAGAGGAGCTTTTTGTCTATGTGCAGGTGTTTCATAGCAGTTCCACCACCAGAAGCTTATGAGAAACAGCCCTGCCATCTGCCATAAAGTCTCCAGTCACAGAACTTAACATATACACTGCCTAAGTAATGATGCTGAAGAAAGGAAAAGTGACTGCCATTCACAGTGTAGCATAAAAATTCTTTCTTTGGTGCTGGTTGACTCCTTTTTCTAGTTTTGTAGAAATGCTGCTTCTTGGTAACTCTGCAATTCAGCTGGCCACAGAAAATTGCTTTGGGTTCAGCATTCCAATCTCAAGAGTGTTACTTCAAGCCCTAACCACATTGCCTGAGCACTGACTGCCAAGAGCTTTGCTGTATCAAAAAGACTTTTTTTTTTTTTTTCATAAGCTACCGAATAGTGACTACATCACTTCTATGAAATCTTCAGTGGGTTCATCAGGAGAAATCCTGACAACTTTGTAGGTAAGTTCTCATGGTAAATTGATCCATATTAAACATATGAAGCTAAGATATGGCAGTATTTTTCTGTCTGCACATTTGTCTGAGTTAAACAATATGTTTAATCTGATGGATCCTGGTAAAACCAGAGTGATGTGGAAGATGAATGTTGTCATTTATTTGTAGTGGGTGCAGCTGTAGCAAGAATTCTCGGTAGCCACAAGTAGTATAGGCAAACCATTCAGCCTTAAATGCTTATAACACTTTCCTCTCTTGAATTGTTCTGCACTTAATTGTTTTTCATCTTATTACAAAAGCATTAGTACTAGCTGAATACTTGATCCACAGAACACTATGAATTGAAGAATATTTAATAACTGATAATTTTTGAAGGTATAATTTCCTTAATGATAGTAGTGGACAGGTGCCTGTTCTTGGCAGTAGAGGAGAAGGAAAGCTAATGTCAATTGCTAGTTAATGTTTGCTGCTGGAACTTCTTGTAGACTTTATATTGAGAAAAGAAATGACCATGTCATATGCTCACACAGCGGCAACCTGTGTTTTGGACAGGTGTAGAAGTGCATGGCATGAAAAACCATATCCTGAAACCTTAATTAGATTGTCCTCTTATTTTGCTGTTGCGTTTACTAATGTTTTCTAAAATCTTAGAAATATTTTTCATTTTTTCTCTTATTTCTTAGTATCAAGCCTAAGTTAAATTATATATGTTTTAAAAAAATACTTAAGTAGGCCCTGGAGAGCATATGATAGAGATATTCTCTTACCAAAGGACCTAATCTCTTTTGATTTCTGTGAGATAAAAAAGAAATGGACTTACTTAACCTGTGTTGATTGTTAAGACAAGAATCTGTCACTTCCATAAGATAGGCCTAGTACAATGTTTTTCATGTAATGAATGGGAGTTTGATACTGACTTCAGTGAGTTCAGGATCAGTTTCTCCTTCATGTATGGAAGAAAAGAGTTGTTACTCTGGGTATTTCATCCTGGAATGTGAAGATAAGCCTGTGATCTAGCAACGTTTGAGGAGAGTCCCTGCCCTTGGTTTTGCAGAAATTAATGGCTGTGAGCATTGAGAAGGTATGCAGGAATGAGTGTCTTTGACTTCTGTGCCAACATACATGAGGTAGGTCCTTCTGTAAGTCTCTCTAGAGATATATGGATTGTATTAGAATTTTACTGTTTGCCCCAGATATTTTAGATAGTCAGGTTTATTCTTATTACACGTTCTGCCTTGCCTGCCAGCCCAGTTCTAAATAAGGCAGTCAAACGCAAACATGCAAATGGAGAAGTCTCTTTACCATTGGGAAACACATGCAGACTCTCAGAATAGATTTCCTGTGCCCCTCTCGGCTTACTAGAGTCTTATTTCATTTTGGAAAACTGGGTACCTCTGGCTAATTTTCAAAGCACTGCCCAAAAGGTACATCAAACCCTCTCCCACGGGTGTGCTGAGGAGGATTTGGGTGGATGCTCCTTTTTAGAATTTTGTCCTAATGCCCAGTTGTAATATTATACAATATGGCCCTGAAATACTCTATTTTTAAATAAAGATGCTATAGTGGGTGTGTGTGTGTGTGTGCATCTTATAGGTGGTGATTTTGGATTAGCTACTGTGTTCATTATTATTGTGATTTTAGTTTGGTAACTTGTGAAGTGACTTGGGAGTGTGAAGTACTTTTTATATAGTGTATGGGACAGTGAGCCTCAGAAATGCTCTCTTATTACTTTAAGCTAGCTGGTGTATTCCTACTGATGTTGAGTGTTAGTTTAGTAAAATCACGGAAGCCTTCTGTGTATTTTGTCACCTACCACGAATAGGAATTTTACTATAAAAAATTTAGCTTGCACTTTGAAAAATAAAAGTTTCTACAGTATAGTGCAATGAATTTTGGCACAAAAGCAATACACATATTAATATATCTCCTTTGAAGGAAACATGTGATTTCCTGTATAGAAATAAACATATATTGCATTTTGAGAATAACAAATGATATTTAAAGTTCTCAGTGCTTTGCAACACCATGTGGGAAGAAGATTGGGTTTTTATTTCCAGTTCAGCCAGTGTACAATTCCAGATAATTTTCTTTTTTCCTTCTATTTTGTGGCCTAATTTTTTCTCTGTATGTGATCTTAGCGGGAATAAAGTAACAACTACTTTGCAATTTTGAATATGACCTTACATCCAAGAGTCTCAGTACACTTTATAACAGCTATTAAATTAAATAATTGTCCTTTATGCAATAGGAACTGTTGGCCCTTTTGGACTGTATGCCAAGGTCATGCAGGAGACCTGTACCAGGGATGTAGATGGAATGAAGGAATCTTTTAATACACTGTGCATATGGCTATAGCATCCACAGAATTTGTCTATGCATTCACATACATTTTATTTTACACTAAATACAACAGTCTAATCACTGTTGCTTTTCCTAGCCTAGTGTAAGGCAAAGGCTATGCCCACCAATACATGCTGGCAGCTCCAAAGGAGGTAGCTATAGCTTCCAGGAATCTGTTCATTCACCCTTGTGCTGGGCAGACATTGCTTGCTGCGAGCAGCCAAGGAGACATTTTGTGGCAATGTATGTGAGCATTAGTGAGCACTTTGCTCGCTGTTTGTTTGTTGATTATACAATCACTTGTATGCTGCTCTGTTACAAAGTGGTTTTCCCTCGCCTGTAATGCTTAATGCACTCGCTTGATCAGTCCCTGGGAACTTTGTTAGGTCATTCTGTTTTCTTCCAAACTACCATAGGAATGTGTGTGTGTGTGGCCAGTCTTCGCGAATGAAGATTTGGGAAAGGTGTTTTTACCTTTCAAGCCTGCGCAATGGATTTTTTAGGTG